>JARHVA010000328.1:4100000-4700000 GCA_037957365.1 Torreya grandis | reverse complement strand
AAACATGGTGAAATTGACTAAATTTTTCAAAGCCTTTGAGGATTTCCAAGAGGAGTTGGATACATTTGAAGTAATATCTAATAAGGAAAGTAGTGTAGGTGCTTTTAGATCCAAGTTATCTGATCAAGCCTTCATGGTAGATACTTTTGATTTCCCATTTCAGGAAGAGAATGAACCTGATGAGATCCCTGAGGAGATCCAAGCCTTTCAATATTTCCTGAAGAAGACATATCTCTTGAATAATAGGGAGTAGAGGCAGCCATTAACTACCTCAACTCCTCTAAATAATTTTGGAACTCCTCTAGACACTTCTTCAAACAATAATCCTAAGCCACCTAAAGGGAGTACTTCTAAACCCAACACTGATATTCCTAGTTCTTCTAAAATTGGATACAATATAGTTGAGGATATGAAGAAGATAAAGGCTAACATTAAATTGCATGAACTTATGCATATTACAAAGCAGAGGGACCTCCTATTGGAATATTTATCAAATAAGTCCAACAATCCACCTAAGGCTGATCATGCCAATGTGATTGTGCATAAAGCCAAGGTTGAATCTCCTCCTTTCTTGCTCACTGTCAGGGTGTTTGGTAAGAACTTACACAATTGCTTACTATATTCTAGTGATTTTACCAACATCATGCTTGTATGTATATGGAAATAACTTGGCCTAAATCCTATTAAGTCTGATAGCATTGTTACTCAGTTAGACAAATCTACAGTCAAGGTAATTAGGGAACTTTTAAATGTTCATATGCAACTAGCTTATGAGCCTAGAGTGAAATAATTAATTTATATTCAAGTAGTTGATATACCTAATGTTTATGAAATCTTTTTGAGCGAGGAATGGACCAAGGCCCTAAATGGTTACATGCCCACATATTGCTCACATTTGTGGCTACCTTGGAAAGGAGTTCCTAATCAAATCAGGGTTGAGAGAGAACCAAGGATGAAACACATGATAACAGAGTACAATGCAATGAATGAGAGGGTCAGCGTAATTGACTTAGACTTAGGAGGTTTCACCTTAAAGACTGATAAGGTATGTGATCCCAAGAGTGCTCATGTTGTCCCTAGACTATGAAGTTGCATTTTTATGGTGCCAAGTGTAAATCTAGATCCAGAGTAGGTATTGTCCTTACTACCCCCATTGGTGAGAAATACCATGCTTTGTATAGACTCAAATTCCCTTACACTAATAATATTGTTGAATATGAAGCCCTTATCCTAGGTTTATAATTTTATATAAAAAATAAGGTAAAAAAATTGCTAGTTTATGGGGACTCAGAACTAGTGGTCAACCAAATAAGAAGCAAAGACCAGTGCATGCTCTCATATGTTAAGAGGTATAAGTTTAGGGTTTGGCATTTGATTCAGTCATTTGATGCTTTTAGAATTACCTCCATCCCAAGAGAAGAAAACTAAGCTATTGATGAGATGGCATCTATTGTAGCCAACCTCATGCCCAACCAAGATTCCCCTAATTTTAGCATTGAGCTGATCCCTTATCCTTGAGTACTTAATAATGTTAACCATTTTCAATTTTTCAATGATGATCACCATAGATTTCATGACCAATTCTAGAGCATTTAATTCTCATATTATTGATGAGACTAATGAAAATTCATTTAAGGAGGACAAGTTTGATGGTAAGGTCATTTAGTTAAATGATAACAAGATCCCCAAGGGGATGATTGATTTAGAGAGACTATTTGATTAGGACAAACTATTTGAAGTTTCTAAGGTTCCCAAGGTAAGTGGCAAAGACTATAATACTATTGATCTCAGACTCCAAGAACAACCCCAACTAGTAAACGTTGGAAAATCTTGCACAAACATTGAAACCAAAAAATCCAAAGAGCTCCTTACCCAATAAAGGGATGTCATACCATGGTCCTATGATGACTTAAATATATTTGATCCAAGGGTCATTTCCCATACTATACCCATTAAAGAAAGATGTAAGCCCTTTAGATAGAAATAGAGGCCTGTAAAACCCATCTTAGAACCAATGATTTTCAAAGAGGTTAAGAGAATACTGGATGCTAGGATAGTCTTCCCCATTAGGTATTCTACCTAGGTGGCTAATTTAGTGTCAGTTAGGAAGAAGAATGGTGAGATTAGGCTCTGTATTGACTTAAGGAACTTAAATAAAGCCTCTAAGAAAGATAACTATCCTCTTCCCTCTCTTGACTAGGTTATATAAGTTATTTTAGGTTTATCCATGATGTCTTTTCTTAATGGATTTTTAGGTTATAATAGGTATTGGTTGACAAAGAAGACAGGTTAAAGACAACTTTCACCACCAAGTGGTGAACCTTTGATTACAAGATAATTCCCTTTGGGCTAATAAATGTAGGAGCTATATTTTAAAGGGCCATGGACCATGCCTTTCAAGGCCTGACAGGTAAATGCATCATCATTTATATGGATGATCTAACAATTCTCCCTAAAAACAGGGAAGATCACTTCATGCATTTACAACAAGAGTTGAAAGATGCAAAAGGTATGGGATTTCCTTAAACCCTAAGAAAAGTATTTTTCTATGTTACTAAAGGTAAACTATTGGGACACATTATAACCAAGTATGGGATCTCTATAGATCCTGCAAGAGTAGAGGATATATCCAAAATAGAGCCCCAAAATAGTAGGAAAGAGCTAAAATCATTTTTTGGTAAGATAAACTTTGCAAGGAAATTCATTTCTAGATTTGCAGAGATTATCAAGCTATTAAATGACATGCTCAAGAAGGATGCCAAGGTTTCATGCAATTAAGAATATAGAAGGGAATTCAATGACATTAAGGAGGCCATTAGCTAGGCTCTAGTCCTGATAAGTCCTAACTTTTCAAAGGACTTCTACCTCTATTTATTTGCCTTTGATCATATCATGGCTGCTGTGTTGACTCAAAAAGTTGAGAGGTGTGATCACCCAATAGATTTTATGAGCACTAATTTTAATAATTCTAAGTTAAACTATTCATTGATTGATAAGTAGGAATATGTATTGGTAAAGTCAGTAAATAAATTCATGCATTATATCCTTAGAAATAAGGTGCATGCCATTATACCTGACCCTGCCACAAAGCTTATGTTAAGCCAGAATGAGCTCAAAGAATGCAAAGGTAAGGATGTCAATTTTGCAAGATTATGACATATAAATGAAAACAAAAAAATTGGTAAGGTGCCAAGGTCTGATCCAAATGATTACTAATACCATCCCTAAGTTAAGCATTATGCAAGGTGATCAACATAAATTTTAAGCTAGTGAATGGTATGATTCTATTATTCATTTGCCAATTAATGGTACTTTTCCTATAGGATTGATAAGGAAACAAAAGAGGGATCTAAGGATCAATACTACTCATTATCTGATTAAGAGTGGAGTCTTATATATGAAAAACTTTGAGGGAATCTACCTCAGGTGTGTTTCAAAAGAGGAAGTTGCTCAAATCATGAGTACATTCCATGAGATTTTTGGCAATGGACACCCCTTAGGAAAGACTACTACACATAAGATTCCTAGAGATGGCTACTATTGGCCAACTATCTTCAAGGATGCTCACAAGCATGTAAGAGAATGCCACTCTTGAAATATTTTTGACACCAAAGAACCTAAGGCAACAATGCCTCTATAACTAGTCATGGTTGAAAAACCATTTGCACAATGGGGGTTGGAATTTGTAGGATTGATCAACCCAAATTCATCTGAAGCTCACAAATTCATCCTTACTACCATAGATTAATATACAAGGTGGGTTGAAGCTATAGCCACAAAACAATGCAGAACAAAGGAGGTGATAAACTTCATGGAGGAGAATATTTGTACTAGATTTGGAACTCCAGTCTCTCTAGTATGTGACAATGGGTATGCATTTTCATCCATAGAGATGACTAAATGGGATTATGATAATGGTATATGTTTTAAGTTTTAATCCAACCATTATCCCTAAAGGAATGTATTTTTTGTGTCTACCAATAAAAATTTGATGAAAGCAATCAAGAAATCTATTGAAGACAAACCCAAGATTTGGCACAAGTTACTCAAGTATGCATTATGGGAAGATAGGATTAGAAATAAACAAACCTTAAAGACATCACCTTTTCTATTGGTGTATGACCATGAACCAATTTTACCTATCACTCTTAAGTTTCCCACATATAGATTCATGCAGGAATATATGGAAGAGGGTTAGGAATTAGCAAACTCAAGATTATTGGACATAATTTAGATGGAAGATGCAAGGGAGAAATCCTTTGTTGATTTTATCAGGCATCAAACCATAGTAAAATATGGTTTGATAAAAGATCAAAGATTAAGGTGTTTAGACAAGGGGACCTAGTTCTCCTTTGAGACCAAGCATCTGAGCCTAAAGGCAAACATGGCAAGTTCACACCTTTATGGATTGGCCCTTATAATATTTTAGAAACATTGGGGAAGAACACCTTCAAGATCAAATATCTACAAGGAGAAAATCTCATATTTCCCACCAATGGACAATACCTCAAGCACTACTTCTTTATCGCTCCTCCTAAGGTTTTTATAGAGTGAACTATAAGATGGTTAAATTTAGTATAGGTAGGCTAGTTAGTTCTTTCAAGTTTTTTCCTTCATATCCCTTGGTTTTATATAAGTATGTATATATTTAATTTATTTTCTTTGCTTTCTTACTTTCCTACTTTCTGTTATGTGTTTATTTATTGTTGCTTTATTCCTTGATTCTAGTAAGTCCTTTTGGACACTCTTGAGCTCAGAGTTAGGTAGTTTACTTGAAAATGCCCAAAATTCAAAAATGTAGGTGTGTGCCTCATACATACGATGGCTATGGTTATGGAACATAGGTTTTGTGTTGTAATTTTAAGAAATTGGTAAATACCAATGGAAGAAGCCAATCATTCCATAAAATTTCAAGCACTGTATTGAACTCAAATTGGTTTTAAGAAGATTTGCACTTGTAGAGTGAGAACTCAAAATATCATCATATAGCCACACTAACACTTAATCAACATCCTTTCCTGGTGTAAAATTTTCAGCCATAGGTGATTCTTTGAAAATCAAACACTTGACCAAATCCCAAAACCTAGCTATTCCGGTTCCCAACCTTGCTAAAAGCATAAAGATCTAAATAAAATATAAAAAAGAAGAATTAAATGCAAAATCAAAAGCTTTGTGAGCATAGGTGATTATGGTAATCTCCACCAGGGCTATGGATGCGTAACTGGTAGTGGAGCAAGGCCTTGAGTGGATCCAAAGGCATCTCTATTGGGGCTATGGATTCCTGACTGGTAGTAGAGCAATTCCCAAGCCTTCTCTAAGTTAGAAGCAAGGTTCTTAATGAACATCTAAACATGCTATAAGTTAGTGTTAGTGATTAAAGACATGAAACTTGGAAGTTGTTTCTTAAACCCCATGACAAATATTAAGTGAAATCAAAGCACACACACAGTGTGAATATGTCTTGATATTTGACCCTAATTTTATAAGTGCAAAGTTTATTTCAACCATAATCTGATCAGGATAATGATATTGATCAAGTGGAGTGGATGACCTAATTATTTGTCTAAATCAAAGTCTCTAGGTTCTAACATATTGTTATGTTCCCCCATGAATCTTCATTTGTTGAGGCTAACATACCCCTATTTTTTGAAAATTGGGACCCTTGAGAAACCTTGAGAATAAACATGAAAATATGGCATACTAAGATCATGTGTAGAATTTGAATATCATCTAGTTTATCATAAGCAAGCTTATTTTGTTATGTTTCACTTTAATTTTGTCTAACATTACTAATAAAGGGTCTTCATGGCTTTTACTTAAAGGTTCCATGTCTAAATCAAAGTCTCTAGGTTCTAACATATTGTTATGTTCCCCCATGCATCTTCATTTGTTGAGGCTAACATACCCCCATTTTTTGAAAATTGGGACCCTTGAGAAACCCTAAGAATAAACATGAAAATATGGCATACTAAGATCATGTGTATAATTTGAAGATAATCTAGTTTATCAAAAGCAAGCTTAATTTGTTATGTTTCACTTTAATTTTGTCTAACATTACTAATAAAGGGTTTTCATGGCTTTTACTTACAGGTTCCATGGTGTATTTTCATGGGAAGTTCATGTTTTAAAACCCTAGAAAAACCCTCAGTTCAACTTTAAATATTGGCAGGAACTAAATTGGTGGGAACCTTTTAAAAATCCATTTCGGACCTAAGTATAAAATTCATGTTTTAAGCTTAGTCATGTTTTAAACAAAAATAAAATTGGTCTAAGTCTATACTTGGTCCCCTTTATTATTTACCCTTTTAAGTTCCTTGCATGCCCAACTAATATTCATTTTACAAGGTCCTTTTAAAATTTCCTAGCTTGGTTCCTTTGAAATATACCTTAGCCTAATGTTTTAATCCTAAGGCCCCATTTTATTTGTTAATACAAATCAAACCTTAGCCTTAAACACCTTAGCCTAAGCTTTGAATTCCCCAATTTTAATTTTATGTTGCATACCTTAACCTAATGTTTTAATCCTAAAGACCCATTATACTTATTAATGAAAACAAGACCTTAGTCTTAACACATTAGCCTAAGTCTTTTATATCACCGTGGGTCATAAATTAACTTCCTTGCATCTCACAGATCTAACAATCCTCACTTTATCATGGCATTCAATTCGATGAAGCAAGGAAGGCCTGAGCAAAGACATAAATAACATACATCTTAGAAGATCTAATTATCCATGCTTCATCATGGGAAAAGGATCCAATGGCATGAAGGCACTGACAAAGCTATGCCCTTAGCCTTCATCTAACGGTTCTCACTTCATCACAAAGACTCAATCATATAGAGTGAATCATAGTTAAAAATTCAAAAGATTATGGAAGGCCTATAAGATTGACACATGACACCCTTACATATGAGGATTAAAAATAAAGGGGCCCATCTGACAGAAATAACCAATCATGAGCAAGCTCCTGGATCATGATCATACGGTTCTTATTTCATCACAAATCTTGATCCAATAGAGTGAATTAAGTCCAATATCCTATGAATCCCTGTGGAAGTATCAAGTGAAACTATCACATTGGGTCACATGAAATTGATGAGCTTAAATTTGATGCTCACACGACTACCATTTGACGTCTATGAGGACATATTTGACACCCGCATGACTGTCAACTTTAAGCCTGTTAAATCAAAAGCTTTACTAGCTTAAAATTGATGCTCATGCGACTATTATTTAATGTCTACAAGGATGTATTTGACATATACGAGGATGTATTTGATGTCTGTAAGACTTACAAATTTAATCTAATCAATCAATTTTCTCAGGATCAAAATACACTCCAAAATATTGCTAGAAAGCTCATGAATTACCATGCAAACTAATGGAAGCCCTTAGAAGATGCTCAAACACTAAAAATATTCAATCTAAAAATATGGAAATGGTCTTATGGTCTAAAGTATATGCAAAATAAACTTGGTCTAAGTCTATACTTTAAGGTCCTCATTACATTTCACTCAAATACCATGAACCTTAAATTATAGACTTATACTAAAGGGCCTTGATAATGTAGAACTTAGACCAAGTGTTTCTAACCAAAAGTTTTAGTGTGTTTGTTGATAAAATGAAACTCTATTTGACATTAGACCATTGTATCATTTTTAACCCCTTTGAGTATGTTTTATAGTCTTGGCATAAATATTTAGCCTAAAGTATGCATTGTGTTTATTAAACATGGTGTAAAATCTGGCCTAAAAACATTTAACCATGGTCCCCTTTATATGAATCTAAAAAACTTAGGCATAAAAATCTCAACTTAAGGTTTATTTCATGTTTTATAAACACAAAATAAACCTTAGCCTAAGAAATTTAAGCCTAAGTCCCACCTTAATAATATGATAACTTAAAGCTTGGGCATCTTTGTAGATCAACAGTTTATGCTTCATCATGAGAGGATGATCCAATGCCACGAAGACCCCATGGAATTTTAAATAGAGTCCCAAGAGCTTGTAGGTTTGATACATGGTGAAAATACATTCAAAGTAGGATTGACAGATGATCCAATGGTCTACGCTTCATCATGCTTTATGATCCAATGATGTGAAAGAATCAATGACTTTTCAAAGGCTCGTGAGCTCACTATGTGGCCAATACTCATTCAACAAAGGGTTGATATAAAATACATAACATGAGAAGGCACGTGAAGATGCTAAGTAGCACAAGCATGAGGCTAAGTCTAGAAAAGAGCCAATCATAAGCACATACCTGAATCATAATCAATAACTCATGATAATCCAATATTTTAATCCAATAAAGAAAAATAATAGAAGGATTTTTAAAAGCCAATGGATAGTACATAAAGGCATTTATGAAAAATGTCATGAAATATCCAGATCGATGCCACATAATCACCACACAAGTAAAAAAGGATAAAATAAGAGGATCTCATGGGCTCAAAAATGTGAAGGTATAAAGGTAAAGGTCCAAATCAAATCCAAATCATGTATGAGCCAGAGTTTGGATATATCCTACCATTAAAGCTCTAAAACCCTAAAACCTACATAAAAGTGACCCAAGCAAACTCAATTTGTTATAATTTAATCCAAAGAGAGCTTGATTGTGTTTTTAAGCATAAAATGGATACTACAAAGACCAATTTCCAATATAGTGTAAATTTTTTGCAAAAGTAGAGACCATAGCAACTTATAGATAGTAGTTAAAATAGGAGATGAAACTCTACCTATCAATAGATAATGAGGGATGAATCTTCAAAGACACTAAATTGGACATTGTGGCCCTAAATTCCCTAGGCATCAAGAATTGGTTTAAACTCTTCTTTGCCTTAGAAGAGATAAAACCCATCACCAAGGAGGAGTAGAGAATTGCCACAATGAGCATGAAGCATTATGACCTGGTCACAGTTTAGATGATTGACCTTCACTATGCTACTGCAAAACCTAAGGTACTAAATTGCATATATGTCCTTGCTCTTATATTTATTGATTGTAGGATAGATAATGATTGGATAATTCAAGAAGGGATTTATAAGAGGGTAGATTATATCTCCCTTATGGAAAAATACTACAAGCTCCCAATCCCCCATGTAGACTTGTCTAAAATCAAGGAGTGGACCTTCAAACATGACCTGGACACTGTTTGTAGACCCTAGTTACACCAAGGAACCCATGTCTTCAAAGATTTTGAGGGTAAGATCCCAATAGTCCAATTTAAGGAAGGCATCAGGGTAATCATAACCCTATTAATTTGTGCATTAGGGCCCCCCTCAACCACCTATGTAAACAAAATCTAGGTCCCCTATGTGTATTTCATGGTTGAAGAGAAGCTCACCCCTCCATTTGGAGACTTGATCAGTGTCTTCTTAACCAGACAATTCACTATTATCAAAAGGAAAATAGCCATGAAACTCCATATGATGTCATATTTAATAGATATTATCCTTGCCTCCACCAGCTTTCTTGGAATTAAAAATTGGTCTCCTAAGGGTCAAACCACCGTTTTCCACCATTACTCCAAATTGCAAATCTTTAAGTACAGGAACCACATGCAATATATTTGTGATTGTGTCTACCCAACCATAGTGGAGGATATTATAGGTATTTCCATGCCTAGAGTCTATCCACTAATCAATAAATATATCAAGATGATGGGTGACATTTGGTTCTACCCTGATTGCATAGTTATTAGGATTGAGGGAATCATGTCCTCACCATATAGTTTGCCTGTGTATGTACCGAGCAAGCTGGCTAAGCAAGAGATTACCTCTTAGCTCATCAATGGAGTTAATGAAATATGTAAGGAGAATAGGAAGGGTCTTCTCTACCCCTTCCTTATAATTATTGGAAGGATCATATTAAAGGATTGGAAATAGGTGGAAGCTATGTCCAAACATAGGGACTCATTTGGGTTTCAATTTGATGAACTCAAAATGTGGGACCCTAAGAACATAGTAAGTTATCATTTAAAGGAGAAGAAGTTGCTAAAACCTGAGTATATGCATTAACTCGATGTTCATGAAATAATCTACATTAAGGAAAAAAACTATAAAGAAGTGTTGGCCAAGATCAAGGACCACAACATTGAGCTTGAACACAGATTGACAAAGGATGATAAGCTAGTAGGAGAAACATGGAAGATGCATCCTTTCTAGTATCATTTACTTCTTGGACTATTTGGGACATCCTAGAAAAAACTTCAAGTGGAGAAGCCATAGCCTCAAAAATAAATTGAACAAGGGCATGAAAGGAGAAGTTGGAAGAGAGACCTGAAGAGGGACCCTCATCCTCAGCCTTGCCACAAAGGCCACCTTCCCCAATTAAACATATAGATATGATTACCTTAGAACTAGATGAGACACTTTAGGGTGCCCTCAAGTAACTTGAAAAGGCATATGGCATAGATGAAGAAGGGGAATAGACTGAAGAAACTCAAATCCAAGTAGGGGAGCCTGGAGAAGAGAAAGGAAAAGAGCTTGCCCTTGACATAGTCCTAATGGCCCCTAAAAAGAAGAGGAAGGTAGAGTTGGATTTTGTGCCTATTGGATCAAAAAGACCAAGATTAACCATCTCTCACCCTACAAGTGAGATACATCTATTTAGTGATGAATTCCCCATTCATGGACCAATCATCCCTGACTGGTTTATTTATGAAAAATTGCAAAAGATCCCTTCTCTCTCCTATTCATGGGCCATAACAAAATCCACCAACATTGAAGAACATGATGACATTAAGCCATGGATTAGGGATATAATGAAGGAAGAGGAAGAAAAAATAATTGTGGTCACTCCATAAATAGAGAGAAAGAAAATGGATGTTCCCAGTGCATCAAGTAGTATAGGTGTAGAGGTCCTAGAACCTCGAAAATTCATAAGGTCATCCACCACTATGTAGTTTAATTAGAGACAACTGGATTGGAAAGGGTCACCACCAGGAAAGCCATTGTGGGAGATGAGGAATTCACCTTCCAAAAGGTTGAGCTTTTTGTAGGTTTAACCCCAGTAGGAGGGCAATAACTTGGTGAAGCTTCTAGCCATGAGGAAGATGTTGAGAGCTTGATTGAGGCTCAATAAGCTCAATCTAAGGTTTGGATCTAAGGGATGAAACAAATGATTCAAAATTTGTAAAGAGAAAAGGAAAACCCAGAAACACAAGCTATTTTGTCAGTGCCTGACACCATGATGGATATGTTCGAGGACTCATTATTTAATATGTTTAATTCTTTGAGTTCAATAAAGCTAAGGTAGGATGCCCTAAGCCAACAAGGTGAAGTAATTGGGGGTTAATAACAAAATGGCAAAAGGTAGAGACCTAGGTAAAGGATCTCATTAACATTTTGATGGGGAACAAGATTCCTAAGTTTAAAACTATTAGCTTAGTTCATTTGAACACCATATTGAATAATAGTATACAAGGTCCAAGGTCTAAGTGCTTGGACAAGGAATTTGAATAGGATTCTAACAGATGATAAAGGATAGATTATTAGAATTGAGTATCTCCTAGGAACTATGTTGGTCAATATTATAAAGAACACTACCCTTGGAATCATTTATGAAGCTGAATACAAAGACAAGGTCACTTTGGTAATGCAGTCAGTTAGGGGCAAAAGCCAAGGCCAGTTTGGTAGGGATAATAGAAGAATCTTGGACATGATCTTCATAACTAAGGAGAAAATTATAGAGGCATCAAAAGAAATTTAGAGACATCAAAAGAAATTTTTTAGACATCTTGTTAACAATATAATAACTTGTTGTGTGAGGCCTTTATTCATAATATTATTTTTCTATCTGTCTCCTCTTGGAATTTGAACCATATTTTGGGGGAGTTTATTGGTAGGGCCTTCATGTCCTATATTTTGAATGAAAACCATTATGCTAAGCAAGGTAAGGTTTAATTTGAACTAGATAAAATATGATCTTTAATGATCAAGGATGAATACCCCAGGCTTAACAATATCATTCTCTTCTTGAAGAAGAATATGTTGATTGAATCTTTCAAATATTTTGTAATGTTGGATTGGAGGGAGGTGATGATTAGTATGTAGGGTTGGGAAAAGAGTTTTAGTGTAAGGTATTTAAAAATTATAGTGAAATATGTTTGTTTATTCTTGATATGCTAAAGATAAGATAACTTCACTCTCTAACAAATTTACTATATGCATTATTAAGGATTATTTTTTAATTTTAAAGTTAGTATTAGTTGCAGGTGAAGAGAGGATATGTTTGAAATTTTATAACCCATTTTTATGGTTTCCCATTGTGGACTGGAAGATTTTATCACCTTTAAATGAGGATTTGGAATTTTATAAATGTAAGTTAGTGGGCATGGAAATAGGTTTTCTCTCCCCTTTGGACATCCCCAAAGATTAAACTTATTAAGCACAAAAAGAACTAAACCTTAGAGATGGTGTTTTTGATGTTGCCTATGGATGATAATTTTAGAATTATTTATAGCCCTTCCCTATGTTTCATTATGATTTTCACAAGCCTATGTTTGGTTTTCTTTTTGTTATGGATGTACAAATTTTGTATCTTTTATAAAGGTATTTTATTTAAGAATCTCATATATGCAATTAAGGGTGATTATTTTTTTATCCCTATCTAAGTCAGTATTGAATGTTGCTATCCAAGGGATAATTTTTTATTAAGATATTAACAAAAAGTTTTTGAAATATATTCTCAATTTTAGGTTTTCTTTATAAGATTTTAAGAAGATTTGGTTTTTATATGGCTATGTGGATACTAAAATCTAGTCTTCAGTACTTGAGAATGACAAGTTTGACACAATTTTAATATGCATGAATTGAGCACCCAAATAAGGTATTAATTAACCATCCTCTCACACTTGCATGCTATCTTATGAGTTAACCCTTTTGTTATGTTATTATACACCTACACGAACCTTATTGTCTATTTCAAACCTGGTAAACATCCTTCATAGACATCTCTAGACTCTTAGAGTAGTCCACCTGTACACACAATAATTTTGATGGTTATGGGTGTTATCTCTATTTGATAATGACTTAAACTAGTTGAAATGTCCCACTCCTAGAAAAAACTATTTTTAAAAATCCAACCCATCTTAGGGTCAACCTATAAGCCTAACATGTTGGTGGCATGAGAAATTATTCAAAATGATCCCTATATAAATAAATCAAGATCTCATTCAAAGATCATTTGGCATCCATATAGTCACCATTCATTACATATATAAACTATTATACATTGAACAACTCAATCCATTACACTTCCCCCATTTTTATAGGTTTCTAGCCCTCATAAGCATGTCTAGGGTTTTAAGGCAAAGGAGGCTAATTTTTGGATTTGTGCACATTAGTAGGGTTCAATATCATAAATACATTCATAGGTGATCATATAGTCACCATGTCATACTTTGATGTAGGTCAATTTTAAATTATGGTACTAATTTGATTTTGTAAAATCAACCCAACATAGGCAATAACTATATTACTAAACCAAGTGAACCAAAGACTAATTATCCATGATTTTCACTTAAATAATATAGTCATAGTTAGACAGTCAACTAGAAAAACTAAGTATCATGATCTATTTAATACTTACCATATTTATCATATGCCCTTATCAAATCAGGCAGAGTTGATTGTCAAATTTGTACATTCAAATGTATGCTTGAATGCCATATCTATTGATATGAATTATATTTTAAAGTCATATCTTAATTAGATTAATCTCACTAATTAATCTAAATTAGGATAAAACATATGAATGAACCCATAAACATATTGAACAATGTAAAACCCTATGTCTTCCCTTAGGGCTTCATTTTTCTAGGGTTTTAGATCTTATCTCAGGGTTTTATTTTAGAACGATCCCCTTAGTCTCCTTTTGATAGTAGGGTTTATCCTTATTTTTGGTATTAAGAGATTTTACATGATTTATATGCCTAAAATCCCTTAAAAACCTACCCATTATCTTATGTATTTTTTTACTATTCTTCCCACCTCTCCTCTAGATGGTGCTTGCTATTTTCTCATTATAGAGATCCATGTTGCTAATATCCCAAAAGATAAGGAAAATTTCAAGGATAGTTAGGATATGAAAAATAATACATCTAACATGAATTTAAAAATACATATACTATCTCTTCAAAATGACACTAAAGACTTAACACTAAATAGCCAATCACTTGGTAAGTAAATTATTAGTCAAACTAATTTGACTTGATATGGCTTTAGATTGAAATATTTACAAAGTTGGGGATACACTAGACAAGGATTGGGGAAACATGTACAAGGCATTATGAATCCCATCTAAACATCTAATTATAAAGGATGAAAATGTCTCGTTTATAAATAGATATTAATATATGAAGCTCATAAAGAATTTACCAGCACAAATATGTCCAATACTCTACGTGATTACTTTATTCAAGATGTGTCAACCAAAAAAGAACTAATAAATAATGTAGGTATCGAGTACATATAATGACAAAATGAAGAACTATTTATTCAAGTTTTTATATCTTAAATTATCATCAAACAAGTTATTATCAATCCTAAATCAACTTAAAATATTTGTAACATATAATTATTAAATGCATTAAGAATTGATATGCAACAGTTACATATATCAAATTACTTCATTGCCAAATTATATCAAGGATTATGACCACCACTTGGAAATTTTTTAATGAAAATAATACTTGGACCAAAAAAGGTACATTCCTTATTTCAAGTCATATTTCATGATACACATTACAATTTATTATTGGGCTAACCTTGGATACAATTTATGAACATAATAGCATGAAATTTACATGTGTGTTACTTTTACACATAACGAGCATCCATATACATGTTAGGTAGACAAGGATCCATTAAAATACCACGTTTCATCATTACCTATAGTGGCATGCTGGAAATAAATAAAAAAGGTGAACCAAATAATCACATGACATACCAAGAAACCTAGCATGATAACTCTGATAAAGAGGTAGTTTTAATAATTACCGTCACCTCCTCATGTGCTTCTAAATAAATTTCTCAAGTGTAACCTTATCACACTCTTTCCTCCATAATACCTTGATACAAGCATACTTAGACCAAGAAAAAATGATGATAATGCATATTGTGAGTATCACTAGATTATTGGACATCCAATAAAAAAATGTTACAAATTAAGAGAAAAATACAATATCTCATTGATAGAAATACTATTAAACTAGGGACACCGTCAGGAGAACTAAGATCACAAATGGATAACACACAACATTTAGAATAAATCAGGTTGACTTCGAACAAGATATATATCCATGAGAAACTCAAGCATGCTAGTAACAAATAATATCATATAATATATACTCAAATTATTATTTTACCCTATTTTTGATTTAATATTATTTAATAATCATAAAATATTAAATTATTTTTCAAATTGTAATAATTGACATTCAAGCATAAATCTAAATGTCTATCAAAATTAATTAAAGTTGATTGGCAAGTGGCATATATGCTAAATATAGTAAGTATAACCAAGAGTAAGATACTTAGTTTTTTTTAATTTTTAGTTGACTATAACAAGTATTTGACAATGGAAAATAGGATAAAATAGGTATATGATAATTCAATTTTGAGAATAGAGTTTGAGGTTAAATCTAGACAAGTCTGTGCTTCCTAGACAATTATACAGTTTTATTTTATCTTGTGACTATAGATTTAACCACTATGGAAATGATAATTGCTTTGTTGCCTATGCCTATACCCATAGAGAGGGCTAAGTTATTGATATTCCTAATGTGAGATGATAAATTTGAGTAATTTAATATGATATACAAATTATATCAAGATCACCCAAATATACAATCTACTTCATAAATTTGGAGCAAATAGATCATAATGCACACAAATAGACATTAAAACAAACATTATAAATCTAAATCTAAATACTCTAAACAAGATTCAACACTAAAATACTTAATACTAATGATTGTTGATGTTGGATTGCTATGGATAGACTTAGATTATTTTACAACAATAATGGATGATGATAGTTTTACAATTGAGTAATTTGAAAATAAGATAGTGTTACAAAGATTTGTTATAGAAGCTATATTAAAGAAAGATTTGGCATTGAATATCCTTCATTCATTGCATGGAGGTGACATGGTTTAAACAGGAGTGGGGAAAATAAATGGGAATTAAAAATTCCTAAGAAGCCTCTAGATTTAGAGGTTTTAAAGGAGATAATAAGGGAGGATAATAGAATTGGATAATTCTAGAATCCATTAGGATCTAAGCAAGATTAATACGTGGTTAGATGAGGTGATCAGGGACTAGGGATGTAAGAGAGCCTAGGAATAGGCTAGGGTAGGTGGGATTGGAATTTTAAATTCTAATATAATGGAAAAGTGGGGTTAGAATAGGATTAGATGATAAATGACAAATTAAAATAAGTATTAATTGACTTGTGGCATAGGAATAAGGTTAACATGATGAAGAAGAATGAGGGAATGTTAGAGAAATGATTAGAAGGAGATTAGTAATGATGAATTAGATAAATTTGGGTGAGATTAGTGATTATTAGATGAAATTATCAATGCTAAGGTCAACTAATAATATTATAAATGAAGCAAGAAAATTTAGATGCATACATTTGTCCTTATTTGAAAGGGAATTGTGAATAAATGAAGTAGAAGGATAATGGTCTTTCAAATAATAAATACACTCATGTATGGATGTTAGTAAATGATGTTAGTGGAAAAATGATAGGAGTAATGGTCTTAAAAAAAATAAAGACACTAATGGATGAATGTTAATAAATTATGTTAGTGGACACATGATGTCCCCTCAAGGGGACACAGGGAGGAAGGAGGTAGATGACCACTCAAAAGAGGAAAAAAGGGGGTAGATGTGAGAGAGATAAGGGTTTGGGATGCTATATGGGGGACTGGTGATGAAGAAGATGAAATTGACATGAGAAGTGAGCTATAAATTGATGATGCCCCTAACAAAGACATATGCATATGGAGAAAAAATGACAATGTCAAAATTATTGATACATCCCAAGGGGAAATCATTCATAACATGATGATGATAAGACAAGAGGTCTCAAGATTTAGACATATCCTAGGCAAGGACACATGCCAAGGAGAGTTATGGACCGAGATGATTGATAGAGAAGGCTATGAACTAACAACATATCTCAAGAAAGGATGCATGCATGGGAGAGCATTGTGACAAGATGATTGATAGATAAGGCCACGATCTATCGACATATCCCAAATAAGTGTACATGCATGAGAGAGAATCGAGCCAAAATAGGATAATTATATAATAATATTAATTTATAGGTATAACTCAAAGCTAATGCCAAATGATAAGAAGAGAGAAGAAATGATATGATCGAGTGACTAAAATATGAAGGGGAAGAGTTAGTCTATAATGAAATGAATCAATGAGCCATAATGTGATTAATAGTGATGATGCTCCTAATAAGGACACATGTGAGGGAGAAAGAGACAATAGTAAATCTATAGTTTGGGTCATGCCCTAATTAAAGGAGGAAATCATAAAATTTAAATGATGAATTAACCAATCAATGATAATGAATGCCTAATGGAAGAAAAGATGGATGTTATGATTTGTCAGACCCAATCATTAAGTGCAAGTGATTGAGTGGGAAAATTAGGGAGATGATTGCATAGTGGATAGGGATTGATCAATTGAATTATTGATTATTGATATTTTATCTCAAAGATTTGACTGATACAAGATGTGAGGATGATGAAGGACAAGATAGATGTGATGATGAATGATGGGGAATGAGGAGAGAGTGGTTGAGATAATCTTAGACATGTTATGTGACTAATCATTGCCTGTATAGTCTAAAAAGACCTCAAGCCAATGTAATTTAGACTATGATTGATGACAAGATAGACTAGAGGATGATGATGATGATGATGATGATGGATGTTAGACATATTAGTTGTTAGATAGAGGATGTGACTTAGATGTTTGGCATGAGGATAAAAGGATTAGGATAAATGATTGGATATGAGATGTTATGACATGTGGTTGGGTTAGATGATTGGACCTGAATGATTAAATTGATGATGGGACAAAGGTTATTAAATGATTAGGTAGGTGATAAAGGATATGAGAAATGATGAGTGTAGTCCATTATCAAGCCATCATTTTTGTAATAAGGCTCATCATAGTCTAAGTAATATGATATTAAATGTAGCACTAGGTAGTATGCCCCATGATATAAGTATGACCAAGAAGATGTTGTGACAAAGTGCATAAGGATAAAAGGGGCAATGGTGAACTCTGCATAGGGCACCCAAAATCATAATTATAGCTTTTTGGTTTCATCATAACATCCTTGTTCATTTCACCCTTGAAAAAAGAGACATTATGAAAGAATAATTAAAATATTAATAAAAAATAAAAATAGAGACAAAAAAATAAACATATGTAGATATATACATGATAAAAGACATGTAAACAAGTCAAACAATAAAGAGTAGACAAGTAACACACACAAATATCAACAAGCAGTGTCATTGTGTCTTGTCTAATTTTTATGATGAGAGTTAATGGGACGAGTGATCAAGTGATGAGTTAGACCAAGTCAGTTGTGATGATCATGATGCAAATTTGGATTAAGGATAAGAACTTGGATAAGGTATGGAATTAGAGTAGACTAGAGACTACAATTAGGATAAGGCTATGGAATACATAAGGCAAGATGACTAGGATGTTGAGACAAGGCAAGATGAAAAAATGATAAGACCATTAAGATATAATACAAGGTAGGTTGACAGTGAGATGGAAAACTTAAGACATAGGATAAGATGACTGGGATACTCAAGACATAAGACAAACAACTTAGAGGTTTTTGTGATTTTGTGAATTTTATAATTTTTATATATTTTTTAGAATATTTCAATTTTTAGGTATTTTGGGATATGTATGTACATTATACAAAAGGGGTGACTAGTAAAGGGATACCAAGCCCAAAAAATAAGAAGAGGAGTGATGGAATGATGGGATGAAAAAATGATGAAGATGATGTTGAAAAATGGGATGAGGACCAAGGGAGAATGGACTAGGGATCGCCAACGACCACATCATGAAAGAACTATATATCTAGTTACCAAAGTGTCCATTAGAGGATATGCCAAGATGATTCTAGAACATTTCTCAAGACATATTCCACTCCCTTACAAAGGTCAAGACTAGAATAAAGGATAAACATAATAGGATGCCAGATATGATGGCAGATGATGGGTAGGAGTAATGGACTGAGGGTTAAGGTAGATAAGAATGATAAGGATGGAATTGATAAGGGATGGATTTTTCCCCTAAGTGTTGAGGTACAATATGAACAATAAACTATTTTACTATGATGCCAACAATTTATTTTCATCATGGTAGTTACCCAAGGTGCTAAAGACTGGTTCCCACCATTGGATGAATGATTTTTTACTTTATTTTTACTTTTGGCATCTTAATTTATTGGATATGGGTGCAAGATGTAGGAATGCTGACACTTTATTGATCTTCATCCAACACCTATTCTAGAGATGTGTGATGTTAGGACCATGTTATCGATGTTGGATTCACTAATGTCTTTATGACCTTTTTTGACTCTTCATTGAGACCCCTCCAAACATCTAGACAAGGTGTCTTCATTACCCTTATAGGAGACAATATTGCTCAGGTTTGTAAAGTGTGAAATAGATGGATCTAAGGTTTGGATTTTATGATGATGTATAGGATTGGGATGGATGATAGGATCATGATAGGGAGGTATGATGGGTGATTGGGAAGTGTAACTAGTACTCGTACACACCACTATATATGTTGGATGTTCCACAGTTGATTGGTGACATATGGAAAAAAATTGTAAGAGATCTAAGACATTTTACTTTGTGGTTATTTTTTGAGTTGATTAGTTGAAGGATTATTAGCCATATTGATCATGCTATTGACAAGGATTTAATATTCAAATTAGTTTGGTCTTTGATTTCCCCTTGGTGCCTGATTTTGGGCTTCACTAGAATAAATTAATCCTTGACTTAGATGATGATTATTTTGAATTTGATGGTCCCTTGGTGCCTCAAATAGGGTTTCACTAGGGGAAGACACTTTTTTATTAGGTTTATGATTTGAATTTTATTGATTGTGACTTATAGGATCAATGGTGATTTGATTATCATGTGTGACTTTTCGAATATGGTATTGGACTTTTGTATTTTTGGTACATGTTGTCTTACTTTGGGTTGCCCAATGATGCATATTTATGTTTTCCCCTATGTATGAAGGTGATTAAATGATAATTTCTATGAAGAAAGGGGTCTATGATGGATGAAGGTGGGGGAGAGGGTATGATGAGGTCAATGAGTGATTGTGGGTCAACATAGTCCTCATAGAGGTTCCTAAGAGAAGTAGTTTTGACATCAAAGAAAATCTCCTCAAGATCAAAAAAAACATCACTAAGATTATCTGTAGGACATGAAAATGAGGTAGGATCAGATTTATCAATTGATAAAGCTTGTAATAACTCTGTTATGACTTCATCATCCTAGTCAGGATCAAAATATATTCCTTATGATTGGTTGACATCTGAATTGGAGGTATATGAAAATAGGTAGGCATCATGGGCTGCAATATCTATGAGGGATGGTGTTTATGACATGGTATCTATTTTAGATACTAGTATAGGACATAATCTTGATGTAGATAAGAATTATATTGACTCCAATGTTGATTCTGATGAGAGTGAAGGTGATGTCAATGAGGCCATGCTGCTAAGAGAGGATTCTTTATCTATAAGCAACCTCTCAAAATGGGGTTTTTGATGTGATGATGGGGAGATAATGGATTCAACAAAGATATGACCATGGAAGAAGCAATCATGAGAGAAGGGAGGACTATGTTTATGTGAAACAAAATTGTTGTCGATGGAGGATTTGTCAAAGATAGGTGGACCATGGAATATAGAATCACTGTCTTGACCTTGAATTAGAAAGGAATGGTTTTAATAATGATTAAAAAGGAAAATTTGACATACCTCTTCTTGTTTAACCTTCGATGTAGACTATTATGATTCATTCTTGATTTTAAGGTCACCACAGTCGATGAGGTCTTGGACATAGTTTTGGAAAGTGTGACATCGATTAATGATATGCCCACAAGTTTGGTAATAGATGTAGTAGTGGTTTGGTTTGTATCAAGAGAAATTGGGCTTGGTGGGATGAAGATGTCATATGGGAGGATAGACCATTATTTATATGACAAAAAATTTATGGAAGAGGGATTCTAAGGATATAAGAAGAGGAGTATAGGGCCTCTCTTTATTTTGTGACTTGGATGTGGAAACATTAGATTTTAGATCAAATGGTTATTGACCTGATTAGGTGGGCATACTACTAGTATATTAAG
Organism: Torreya grandis; assembly: GCA_037957365.1. Classification (NCBI taxonomy): domain Eukaryota; kingdom Viridiplantae; phylum Streptophyta; class Pinopsida; order Cupressales; family Taxaceae; genus Torreya; species Torreya grandis. Next base: position 4,678,560 of record JARHVA010000328.1, on the reverse strand, counting down.
TAACTAGGATAGGATTCCCTTTTTTAGTATAGGAAGGGATAAATGACTTGTGGATGGAGGGATTAATTATGATTAGGTAGTATGTAGGATAAAAGTAGATAAATGTGAATGGGTGTAGATTAGAGGTAATGTGTCAAAGTCTACATGAAACTAAGTGCTTATTTCAAGGAGCCATGAAAGGAACATATCCTTGTTGGCAATGAGGCATTTCTTAATCAAGGTGTCCAACTTTGATTTGGAAGCCATGAATAAAGATAGGAGAAAGTTTAGATGACCTGATTTGTTTGCCTTGATTGATATGTGTGGGGGATTGAATGTAAAGGTTAAGGGATGAAGATGGGATGTGTGGAACAAATTTGGATAAAAGGCTTACTTTAGTCTGATCTCAAATTTGACCCAATGTTGATATCATGTGATGTGAGATGAGGTAAGATAAGATGAAGTAGACTAAATTAGGATGTGAACTAGACTATTAATGATTAAGGCTTGATTTGACTGGGTGAGCTATAAAAAACTCTAAGACTCAACATGGGCTTAGACTAGCCTAGGAGATTGGTTCAACTAGGGATTGATAGGATATAAGACTATCTCAAGACTAAGATAATCAACTTAAGGAAGATTAGATGATGATGAGATTGGATTAAGATAAGAGGATGATAGGATTGGAATCAAACTTGATTAAACACAAACAAAATGATAATAAGGACCCTATTTTAGAAAGAGTTGTTTGACAATGTAGGTTAATACTAACATGCAAATATAGGCTTGATAGGATGACTAGTATTAACAATGATGATAAGGTAAATATGGGCTGGACTATGACTAGGATATATTGTATATAGAAGGGATAAGGTGACTAGGCAAGACAAGGTCAAGATAAATGATGGGCTGGGACTAGGACCTTAAGGATGAGTAAGACAAGACAAGGTGGTATGAGGATATAGTGACAAAAAGGACTAGAATTTGACCTAGATTGGTTATAGATAAGGTGGATTTTAGTCTTAAGTGATAAAGATGACACTAGGGAAAATTAATTTTAAGGCCAAGTGAAGAGCATGAGGTTAGATTATGATAAGATGTGATGGAGGGATACCAAGACTGTATTAAGATATGTAAGTGATGGGGACATGACTAGTGTTAGATGGATGAGACTAGACTAGGATGTGACTAAGATGAGAGGGGTGATGAGAGATAGGAAAAAATGCAAGATAAGAGAATCTTAAAAGGATGTACATGAATGTAAAAAGTAAATATGTAAAAGAGGATATTGATAAGCATATATAAGATGATGATATGTGAAGGATATCTAGATAGGTGTGTATAGTCTTGGGTAAAAGGATAACTCAACTCACAAATAACATTAGTGTAACACAACACTCAAAAAATCAAGTAACCCATAAACTTATCACTGAAAAATTAATTTGGGAGTGTAAATCAATGATTGCACCATTTAATAACTTTATGGGTTAGGTTGTAGGCTGGTGACCCATTATGAAATCTCCCAAACCCTAAAAACCACATTTTCACATACTGGTCACTATGAGAGATGATACTGACTATGGTAATAAGTCACCTATTAAAACCAAAGGTCCTATTCTAGGTTTTACTAGCTCTCTAGGGGCATGCTTGATATACACTAGGTACATGGGCTCTGACTATGTAAAGGGTGCTATCTGATGCTTGGGTTAGAGAGTTAACTCCTCACCTTCACATGATATTATATGGGGTATCTCGCTTGGCCTAAAGACAATTGTTTTTGATTTTTATACTATGCTAGAACATGGACATGGTGATGAAATTTGCATCACTTATCCCTAAGACTATGGCAAGTGCATAGTGATCAAATCCACATGACATTACACCCTAAAAAAATAAGGGGAGGGTTTGTTAGTGGTTTTTAATACTCAGAGACTTGACACGATGACGTAGGGAGGAGAGCATACACCATTATAGCCCTTGGGTATAGACAAATAGATAAAAAATTGATTAACTAATTAATTAAGTGTGGTATATATAAAGATATATACAAGATGGTTTTTAAAATACCAAAATCTTTGACATGCATCCTACAAATCAAGTGATTAATAATTTTAATTTGGTAATATTGAAGGGTAACCTGTAAGATAAGATGTTAGATAAAGATAAAAAATGTGTCAAAATGTGGCCTACAATACAAGTGGTTAGTTTAAACTAATAAAAAAGGGATTTATACACTATAAATTTTGAATAAGGGCTAAGATGTGGAGGTCTAAGGGCGATAGCCCCCAATGGGGTCAAGGGGAAATGCCCCTTGCAGGGTTAGGGGTAGAGCCCCAAGTGTGCTCCATATTGTGGTATAGGGTAGGGTTAAGGGGTAGATCCCCTGGTGCCAAAATTAATTTGAGACTTATGGGATGCTTGGAATGGCTCAAAATTCACCAAAAATGATCCTAAAAATGCATTCAATTTTTTTTTGAGGCAAATAAAGGGCAATTCTAAATGCAAAATCACTTATACACATTCAACATTAATTCATAATGAATTTCAAAGAGTCAAAATTACTTATGATAAGTCAAAACCATAGCTACAAACAAGTGATAATGCGAAATACTTAAGCAAATTGCTAGTAGCTAGAATACAAAATCATGACTGGTAAAACATGATATTACAAAACCATGACTATAGACAAACAATATTGTAAAATCATAAGTGGGGATAAGCAATTTTGTAATCAAGTAGTAAGGACATAATTTATGGGTAATTTAAAAATCAGTTATAAAAAGTGTAAAATCACAACTGAGGATCAAAATTGTATAAATATAGAAGTAGCATTGAAGTGCTTAGCAAAAATAAAATATTCTTCCCTAAACGAGTCTAATATGTCTAGGATTTTAAATAGCAGTGTGTGTATACATATAATATTTTTAAAGATTTATGAATAAATGATATTTTCTCTCTTACAGGAACCCATTGAGTCTCAATCTCTCTAAGTACACACATTAAAGGTTGCATAGGGAAAGGGGTGGGCAAACCTTTGGTGCCTTTCAAGATTGTTCTGGGAATAACACACGTGACAGGATTGAGTTGGCCTAGGTTGACTTAGTTTGAGCTATAATGAATCTATTATACACCTAATAAGGTCAACTAGGATGACTACATCAATTAAAATTCTAGAAGGGTTTATGGTCAAATTAGGCTATATACACATCTTTCACCTCATTTCCATTAGAGAAAATCATTGAATTAAATTTTTTTACAATTTACATTTCTACCATTCTACTTGAGGAGTCATTGATAAGGGTTTTATACTTGGAGAATAATTTTGAATTATGTAAATGTCTTGAATACATAAAATAAGTCTTATACCCTAGAAATGGCATATCCTTATGATCCTTACAAACCACAACAACCTCTTGAAAAGTGCCATTGGCCAAAGGAGAGATTGAGGCTCGATAGGTTCATCTTTAAGGTAAGTATTCCTAACTCTTACTCCTTTATTTTGGTAGATAGATTTGTACAAGTAATGGATAATGAATTTATTATCTCTCCTTACTTAGTATTACCTCTACATTGACTTGAGTAGAGTTTTAATTTGCATGTTTATCATTTATGTTTATCCCCCTTTTATGCCACAAGATTTAGTGAGCACTAGATTAGATTTACTTTATTATTGCATTATAAGTCCTAGCTAGGGTTATTGTATATTGTTGCTTGACTAGAGGATTTGTAACCTACTCTAGCCATATTATATCATAAGAGATCCCTTATATAGGTTTAGTGGATTCATATTGGTCATGAACCTAATTATCTAATTATTGCTTGCAGTATAATTAGTTGATTTATATTCTCTAAATTAGAATTGATTTGTGGATCAACTTCATTTTTGATTGCATACATTCTAGTGAACCTAACATGAAATAAAGCTTGCATATTTTTATTTTTTATTTTCAGACTACTAGATCAATTATGTCAACTTAATAAAATAATTTGTGCACATGTTTTAATACTCAGTCAATCCAATTAAATTAGTTTTGTTTTATGTGTAGGCCATTTACTTCTATAAATAATTGGATCAATTTCATTGACCTAATTCAATACTCTTTACAGGTTCAAACCCTCATCTGGATAACATAATTTTAAAACAATAATTTAACATCTTCAGTACATTACTAAATCAATCCAATCAAATTTATCTTAATTATCAGGTTCATTCTACCCAACCTAGTTATTTCCTTTTCTCAAATTTATTTTCCTGTTATTTTTCAAAATTTAAATTTTAGTACTATTTTTATTAGTAGTTCTGTAACTACTTTTGCCCAGGAAACTTAGTCGACTTGCTTGATTGTATTTCTTTGGACTATTTTTCAACAGATAGAGTTGATAAAATTAACTCTGATCTGTACTATCTACATACTAAGTCAACCCAATCGACTTACTACTATGTATTTTTTTTAAGTAAAGGAAATTAACCCACATTAGCAGTAATTAATTCATTTTTCATTATCTGCTTGCTTTTTTAGAGCAATGCACATAATATAAATAGGAAGGTTAATTTATCGAATTATTAATATTCTCCATCACACACTACCAAATCAAAAAAATATCAAATAAGCATTTAAAAAATTCTACCCAAGTCTACCTACTTGGTTTTCATCACCAAGGGGGAAGCTGACTTGGTTTACTAACTGAGTATAAATACATGGTTGATGGTATATAGGCCCCAATACTAAGAATGTACAATCACCAATACATATCCCTTTCATCCTTAACATGCTTGAAACTAGCTTCAACTTACCTCTTCTTAGTTCCTTTGCAAGGCCAAAATCCCTATCACATTTTAAATCATAATTTCAAATTTATAGGAATGTTTTCTCAATAGGTTAGCATTTACATTTCAGTATTGCTACTTGTTTTTTTCCAATTGTATTTTTTATTCTAAAACTTGTATTAGCCAACATTAGTTTAAGATTTGTGTTGTGTGATGTAATTAGATCAATCGAATCGACCTAGTTGCCTATGTGTTTAATTTACTTCTCCACAAATTATCACTTAGTCATCTAGATTTATAACATTTAAAAATTTTCTTACCTACATAACACAGTCGACATATTTGATTCAATATCTTATAGGCTATTCTATTTGTTCTCCCATAGAACATAGTCAACCTATTTGACTCAGTTTCCAATAGAGATTTTTTATTCATCCTCCCATAGGACACAGTTAATTTGTTTGACTCAATTTCCTACTAGTTATTCTATTTACCTTCTTACAAAACATAGTTGACTAGTTCAACCTTGTACCATTTGGCAGATTATGTACCCTATGGATAACTTATTTTTCTAAACTACAGTTTAGATGATCCCATACAATACCTAGCTGAATTTGTCCAAGTTTCATACTTTTTCTCCTTCTTAGTTTTTTATTCTAAACCTCATGAAATACTCTATTAAAATTTTATTGGACAACCTTAACCCATTTTGATGATACATAGGTTGTTCTTTCCTTCCTACCCTAGTTATCAAAGATGATAATAACTCTTGGTGCACCTTCTCTCACTGTAGACACCTACATAGTGTCTAACCCTTGGTCACCTTCCCCCTTGGTCCATTCCTAACCCATCTCTAAAACATGCAATTACTAATTTAAAATAATAAACTTATTATGAATTAACCCCCCCTCCTTGGACACATAACCCATGACACCTCGCCTAGGACACCTCACCTTGGACTAATTCCCATCCTATGACTCACCCAAGACCTATTCTTACTCCTCTCCAACTGCCTAACTAACTCTCGTGCGTATTTATCTTAACCTTCGACAATTCTTCCACTGACTATGCATTTGGTAGATGGAGAACGGGGTTGTTGGCCCTTTTGACCATTTTCCACCCGCCGACGTCGGTCAACTGTCGGCCGATGCCGGTGGGATCGCCGACGTTAGTTTACTTAAACCGACTTCTGACCTCTTTCTTGGCTAATCACAATTTCTCACCGAATGACAAAAATCACAATCAGCTAATCTCTGAAGCTAATCACGACTCTCAAATCCTCTTTCGGTGAAACAAAGCTCTTGTGCATTTGATTTTTAGTGTTCTAGACTTCTTGGTGTTCTTGCAGGGATCAGCATTCTTGGCAGCACTTTCTAGGCATTGCGGTTTTGCATCAGACATTCTTCACAGGGACTGCATCCATCATCAGCGACAACCGAAACATAGCTTTTGCACCTTTGCCAATTCATATCACAGCTAAGTATCTGTACTTTTTTCATTCTAATATCATTTCAAATATATTTTTTGTATTCTGTCTATTCAGAGCACCCTTGACCCGACCTTGCCTGTTCTTCCCGAGAGGCTGAAAAGCCTTCTCTCACCCCTTATTCTTTTTTATTTGCCTCTGACACTCCCTTAGTCTCTCTTTAGGCAACATCCTCTGTCCAATCAACCCGGCATAAATTATCAGAGACCTACAGACATTATTAAGACCCTTCTAATCAAACCTAACTAAATTGCTTTACAGAAAGGCCGAAAGGTCTTTTTCCTGTTTCTCACCCCTTTTCCTGACAAGATTCTCAGTCCCTTAGATCCTAAATAGTCCCTCTGAGTCCCTCATAGACCCTTAGACCCTCAGACGAGACCAAATCCATTCTGCAAACTAGAAACTAGACCTGTAACCTGTCTCTGACCAATTGCCCTGACCGACCTCTTCCACTTCCCCCACCGACGTCGACAGTCTAACCGTCATCGGTGACCACCTTGACTGACACCGGCAATATCACCGACGTCGGTGACTGTGTTTACCAGATTGCAGCTTATCAGGTATGCATTTGTTTTTAGTCTTTTCTTTTCACATTTTTCATTATTTCTCTTTTCTGTCTCTGTCATATTCTGTCTTAAACAGTGGGTTGTCATCCTCTAAGAAGCCTTAGCGCTTCTAGAAGCAAGCTTTTGCTTGGCAATCCACCCTCTTATCAACTAACATTCTTCATGTTTTTAGTGTTTATCTCTTTCAGGTGTCATTCCTCCACAGCCAAAGAGGAGTACTCACAGCGTCTGGATTACGATGCGCAGACTATATCCAGGTACATACAAGCCTTGACCATTCCTTCTTAAGTTTCTCATTTTCTCTCCTTTGAATCTGAAAGTAAAATTTGAATAGAAACATTCTGGCATGCCCGGTGGGACCCCTTTAGGGCCTTCCTTGGGTTCCCTTCCTTCTTTGTTCATTTAGGTGCATTAGGCTTCTTCCTCTTCACCTCTTTTTCTTTTCTAAAAAAAAAAAAACATCATAAGCAGGAAATAAAAAGAACTTTTCCTTTCTTTTTCTTGCATTTCTAGACTAGTCAAAAAATCATTTTCTTCAACCCTTTCTCCAACTTGTTTTCATTCCAATTTAACATTTCAATTTGGGGCTTTAAAATATACTACATTCCATTTCTTGCTTTCTTGCATTTTCTTAGTCCACACTTAGTAATTAGTAAAACACATATTGAATAAATCGTAGATCACTTGATGTTACACAACCAGACCACGTGCACTCAATTAAACATAAAACTCATTTGAGACAAGGCCCGACTGGGATTTCATCACCCAATGGATACCTTACCCATCCCGGCAATCCTACTTGGATTTCACCACCAAGGGGAAAGCCAACTCTATTCTCTGGCAGAGTCTAAACTATAGGGAAAGTATATTTTGGCTAAGCGAAACCAGCTAACCACTGAAATCGTGAAGTGAGGGAAGCTTGCTCCTTAGTACCAGGCCTGTACGGAACCTAATATAGACTTTTGAGCACCTTAACATACCTGAAACCATCTTTAGATTACCTATTCTAGGACCCTTCTTAAAGCCAACCTCCTCAAACATCACATTAAGGCATAAGCCACACGATCTTAATAAAATTGTTTCTAGGGATTTAACGCTAGGCTCTGTCTGTCATCATTTTATTTTCTATTTTTATCTGTCTTTTTTGAGCTGGTAAGGATGTCTTTTTCATTTCCAAAAACTTTTTTTCTAAGTTTTTGGAAAACACAATAATCGACATTGGTTCTGTAACCGACGTCGATAACTTTTCTGTACCGGCATCGGTCATCTAACCGACATCGACAGTCTCCTTCACCGACATCGATTTTTATACCGATGTCGGTCTCTATCCATTTTCTTTTTTCCAAAAACAACAAGCTTAAAATCCAACTTTTTGGCTGTCTAAACATCTATTCTGGTTTTCTGAGACTAACAAAACACAGTTTTCTAAAACCTGATCCTTTCTTGCCTTGAATGGTTTTGACACGCAGTCAAACCAAGGCCCTTCTTGACCACGCTAGTCAACAACCGCTTCCACCTTCACCATCTATAACCAGTCCTGTAATGGAGTTCCACTCCGAGACTGAAAGAACTCCTACTCGCCTAACCCCGCCTCAAACTCCTATTGTCCCAGAAGGGGACCGAGATTTTGCATGATTCTTGGACCTTAACATCAAAGCCTTACAACACTATCTCGTGCATAGCCAAACGGGAGACTCCCTAGGCAACCCAATCTATGGGATGCCGACTTCCTTAGTCGAGGCAAGAATCACATCAACTGCACCTACAATTCAGCCACTAGACAACACCTCCACCAATAACCCAACCGTGTCTTACCTTCAAAACGTATCCACTCCATCTAAACCTACCTCCATGGGGGTTTCGGTACTCCCTCAACCTCAAATCACTCAACCAAACCCCACACCTTTCCAAAACCTACTAGTCTCTATTCCCCCTACTCTTTCACCTATCAACACAAGAGTAACCGTTTACCCGTCAACAAGCGTAGCCACGCCTCAACCATCCTTGACGGCCCCTATCCAACTTGTGCCTACCAACCCCATAACACAAGTGCCCTTAGCGCCAACTTTTGCTCCAATAGCCAGCTACCCATATGTTGCATCTATGCAGCCAACCATGTCATACGCCCCTCCCAACATCTTTCAAGCGCCTTATAATCTAGGGGGCGCTCCACCCGCCAATCCGTCAGCAGATATCATTAAAATGCTGATGGATAAGATGTCTAGCTTAGAGACCTCCGTTTCTGGCTCACGTAATGCTCTCTCATACAAGCAAATTTGTAATGAGCCTATTCATCCTTCCGTCCTAATTAGACCATACCCCAACCAGTGGGAGCTTCCCAAATTTTCTCGCTTTCAAAGCAAGGAAGATCCACAGCAACACTTACGAGCATTTAGACATGCCTGTTACCTTATTGCCCATGATGACACATTGCTCTTGCACACATTTCCTATGTCCCTTTCTGGCGCTGCACTTGACTGGTACAGCTCTATTGCCAGCCATTCCCTCTTCACATTTACACAGCTGGCTCAGCTCTTTCTTGATCACTTCTCAATTAACATCACCAAGAAGGTCTCGATCACAGACCTTTACACTATCTGCCAATTCGAGGACGAATCAATAGCTGACTTCGTTGCTCGCTGGAGAGGCCTCATTAATCAACTCTCCTTTTCCTTACCTCAACCTGAACTTATTGAACTATTCTCCCGAGCTTGCGCCAAACACATTTCTTCCACCTTACGGGTTCAAACCTTCCGCACCTTCGACGAAGCCTTCACGATGGCCTGTAAACTTGAATTACGTGCCATCGAAGAGAATAAAGTCAAGTTGTGGAGCAAGAATCCCAACTCTAAGACCAATGACACTTCTTCTTCTAAACCTTCATCATCCAATCCTAAGTCTAAAGCTTCAGCTAACGCTGTAGTCGTTAGACCTTCGTCCTCTTCAACCAATCAACCTGAGCCATCTACATCTCAGAGCGCCACCCTTCAATTCTAGCAGAGATACGTACAATGACAATATACTCCTCTTGGAGAATCTTACGCGTCTATACTAGAAAAACTTGTTAAACAGGGGATTCTCAACCTCCCCCAGATTTGACCACCGCCACAATTTGATCCCTCACGTGCCATCCCTGCGTGGTATAGGGAAAATGACTTTTGCAATTACCACCGTGTCAAAGGTCATGACATGGGAAACTGTAAAACCTTTAAAAACATAATCTAAGATATGCTTGAAAAGGGTGAGATCATTTTAGATAATCCCAATGCACCTCCAAACCAAGGCATCGACATCTTCAAGCAACCATTCCCTAATCATCCACCAACTCAAAATAATGTCCAGACCTTGATTGACAACACGCATGAACACGACATTCGAACGATCAATACGGTCTCACCCTTCATCCCCAACCAACCTCAAGAGGTTAGTCCATCTACCAGTCCATCACGTGTGGACGAACCTCTTTCCCCGGTTAGTTCTCCATCAACCTCTCTCATCTTGGAGGACGCCTCAACCTTACTGGCACCACCGGTCTCACTATCCTCCTTTCTTCTGCCTATGGAGGACCTGACCTTACCTACTCCTCGACCGCAAGTGGAGGGCACCATAATCCCTGCCCTTTACCCGCTTGAGGAGTCACATTCTCCAGTTCCTTCTCCACCAAGAGAAGAACTTGACTCTCCATTGTCTTCGATCAACGACAATCCAGTTATAACTCCCACACACCTTGGGTCCAAAATTACTACCACACTTAACACATCTTCTCAAGAATCCAAACCTCATCCAACATCTTCTAAACCATTTTCCCAACTAGTGGAGAAATTAGAACTTCTCCCTTCAAGGAAAGTGGAACATCAAGGATTGTGGGAGCGTCTTAAAGATCTTCAACATTCCCACGCCCTCTCGTCTCATGCTGCCAATCCTCCCAAGGCAGAATCGCCCAAGACTCTCAACAAAGACCAAACCCCCACTTCTAAACTTGCATATACCCAATCTAAACCGATCAAGTCACTCGGCATTCATCCTGTCTCTACCCTCACTCACCCACAAGTGAAGGTGGACTTAGACCAGACCTCGACCAAAAGTAGTCTTCCAACCAAGTCGAAGAAGACTGCCAGACCATAAAAGCGAACCCCTCCTCCACCGTCAACTTTGCCCTCTATTTTAGGTCCTCATCCTTCTACCCTAATCGGCGTGCTTCCTACTCTGACTCTTAACTAAAAAAAATTACCTCCATTACTTCCTTTGCCAACCACACGTCAATCCCCTCTCAAAAATTTGGCACCTCTCACGAAGAAAGTGCTGTTTTCACCTGTCACCGCACCACCAACCCAAAAGGTGGTACGAAAACCTTCTTCAACATCCCCCAAGCAGAAGTCACCAGCACATCATGCATCAACAAGCACGGACCCCTTAGTAGGTTCATATGCTTTGATATTATGCCAACTTTTGCAGACTTCTAGCATTACCCTTCTTTCCATCAAGCCATTCCAACCCCTCGGGTCAAAACCGTCTTGGTTCGATGATACAAAGATTTGTTTATACCATCATACGCCAGGACACGATATCGAGACTTGTTGTGCCCTCAAGGCAGTCGTTCGCCGCTATGAGGACACTCTTGACCAACCCTCGACACCTTCCCATCCAACCTCCTCAACCACATCAACATCTCACCAACAGGCCATAACCCCTTCTTCACCTACTATCTTTGAAATCAATGCTATCCATATAACCACTAGGTCACAAAAGGACAAGGCAAAAGAAAAAGCTGCTATTCCTTGGACCTATCCTTTTGTCCAGGCACCTCAACCACCGAAACCCAAGATTTCCATCTTAGGTGCATCTCAACCTCCTTCTTCAGAAGCAATCAAAGACTCTATGATAAAATAACTTCACCAAAAGCCTATGAAGATGACCCTATATGACCTTATCCAAAGCTCCCCCAGCATCTCCAGGCTCTAATCAAAGCCCTACAGGTAGCAAAAGTCCAACCTGAAGACCCTCAACCACTAGCTGCCCTAGTCCATTCTTTATCTCCTGTCGCCTCAATAACTTTCAGTGATTCTGAAATTCCTACCTCTACCTTGGAAGATCAGGACGCTGCCCTTTTCATCACAGCCTACATTGATCAAACCCATATCAAACGAGTTATGATTGATGGGGGCACCAGCATTAATATCATTTCCACCCATGCCTTTGACCAATTGGCTATTCCCAAGAATTGCGTATCGAAAACTGACGCAATCCTTAGATCCTTTAATGACACCACCGCTAACACTATTGGCACTATTGTCCTCCATATCCGCGTTGGTCCACGCACAATCCCAGAGCTCTTCTACATCATTGAGGGAGAATTCCAATATAACATGCTATTAGGGCGACCTTGGATCTGCGCAATGGCTTGCATCCCTTCAACACTTCACCATTGTGTCAAATTTGAACACGACAAACAAATCCATGTCATTCCTGCCGACCCATCTCCTTTTAAGACTTGTAACACAACCTATCGCCCAAACGACGTTCTTATCCCGCTCAAGGCATCAACCCAAACATCATCTCCATCTGCAGAAGTGTCAACTAGTACACAAACAGCGGTTGCCACCACATCATCTTCTCAATTAACAACCAAGGACCCCATGGACGATATCTTCCAAAGACTTTCACTAGGGGAATATCGCCTACTTACTCTAGACATGTTCCAGACTCCTCAAGAGTATGGACAACTTCATCAAAACCCAAGCTATGACTGTCAAATTGGAATGGTCATTCCTTATGGTCCTCCTAGCCTTCGAACCAATCTCGTCTATGGGGGGCTGGATCAAGCTCCTACTGAATCAAATCCTTCCTCCTCACCTCAAATATTCACATCTGATTTCTCCTTTCCTGGCAACCCCACCTTTGCACATACCTACCTTTATAGGTGTGCATGGAAGGGTTTTGGCTTTGGGTGTTACGAACAAGGCTCCCATCGGCCTATCGAACCACCCAATGATGATAATGCAAAGAAACAGTATGGACTGGGTTTCCAAGAACCCACTGAGGCTTCCACAAACCTTTGCCCCAAACTGACCATCGACCAAACCCTTCCAGACTCGCCTATTCTTCCATCCTCACCTACGGAGTCAGTGGTTTCCATCCCTCCTAGTTTTTTTTTGCATAAACACCATCCGCTTGGAACCCCTAACCTATCAGCTCAACGGGGTTCCCAAGTCTCTCCCTCTCGTTTATCCTAACATGATAGACGATGAATCAACAACCATTAACACAGTCCACTGCATAGATGATGACGCCATTCTTACCTATATGGGTGCCGATGATTCTTTCATTCAGCGCTCCCTCCCGTTTGAAACACAGGTTATGTTAAATGAATCAACCATCGACATTAACCTTTCATCTTCTGATGTTCCTCAAGTCTTAAAGATTGGTCACTCTTTAGACACCCAGGAGTAGATCAACTATACCACATTTCTCTCAGACAATCGCAAAGCCTTTGCCTGGACCTACGCTGACATGCCTGGCATCGACCCTAACATTGCTACTCATAACATTGTCACAAACCCAGAGGCTAAGCCTGTTAGGCAAAAGCTTCGCAAAATGCATCCTTGTGTTGCACTTCTTGTCAAAGAAGAGCTTCAGCGCCTTCTTTTAGTCTCCTTCATCCAACCCATCGATTATCCGCAGTGGGTCTCTAACATCGTTCCTGTCACCAAGGCAACTGGGGGGATCTGGATCTACACAGACTATCACGACCTTAACCTAGCTTGTCCCAAGGACGACTTTCCTCTTCCAAACATTGACCAACTTGTTGATCTTACGGCTGGCCATGAGATGTTATCGCTCATGGATGAATTTTTAGGATATAACCAAATCCTGATTGCACCGAAAGATCAGCACAAAACCACCTTCATTACACCATGGGGAACTTTTTGCTATCGAGTCATGCCTTTTGGTCTAAAAAATGCAGGTGCCACATATCAGCGTGCCATGACTTACATCTTTCACGATCTTCTCCATAAAATCATGGAGGACTATGTCGATGACCTGCTTGGCAAGTCTAAGCTTCGTCGCGACCATTTGACTATCCTCAAAATCATCTTCTCTCACCTTCTTCAGTACCAAGTCCGTCTTAACCCCAAGAAATGCGTCTTTGGGGTCCTCTCAAGAAAGCTCCTGGGATTCATTGTCTCTTTTCGTGGCATCAAGATAGATCCTGCTAAAATCCATGCTATCCTTGAAATGCCACCTCCAACTAATCTCAAGCAACTTCGAAGCCTACAAGAAAAGCTCCAATCCATCCGCCATTTTATTTCGCAGCTTTCTGACCGTTGCCAACCCTTTCATCACCTCCTCAAGAAGGACGTCTCCTTTAAATGGGATAAAGATTGCCAAGAGGCTTTTAAAGCCCTCAAACGCTATTTGGTTTCTCCACCAGTCCTTATTCCACCAAAAGATGACCAACCTTTCTACCTCTACATCTCAGCAACCAATCATTCGTTAGGTGCCATGATCACGCATCGAGACGAGCAACACTGTGAGCAAGCAGTCTATTACATAAGCCGAACACTTGTCGACTATGAAACTCGGTATACTCATACCGAGAAACTCTGTTTGGCATTAGTCTTTGCCACTACCAAGCTTCATCACTATCTTCTCAATCACAAAACCTTTGTCGTCACCCACACTGATCCCCTTAAATATATGCATTCTAAACCATATCAAAACCAGCGTATGGCTCGTTGGCTCATGCTTCTTGCTGAATTTGACTTAGAATTTGTCCAGCAAAAATCTATAAAAGGGAAAACAATCACTGACCAACTAGCGGATGCCCCTCTTCCCGACAATCAACCTTCTCAGTGCGAGTTTCCTGATGAATCTATTGCCACTCTCTCGACTGATGACACATTCTACCAAATGAGGATGTTCTTCGATGGCTCTAAATGTCAACTCGATGGGGGTGCGGGGGTCATCCTCATTCCCCATGAAGGTGAACCCATGCCCCTGTCTTTCAAACTCGACTTTGAATGTACCAATAATATGGCCGAATATGAAGCCTTAATTTTGGGACTTCAAACTGCCCTTTCTTTAAACATCAAGACCATCAACATCTTCGGTGACTCACAACTTGTCGTTAATCAAATCAATGGTTCATATCTTTATAAAAATGAAATTCTACAAAAGTACAAGCACCGTGTTGACACTCTTCTAGCATCTTTCGACCATCACTTATTGCAGACTATTCCTCGATCGACGAATAAGTTTGCTGACACCATGGCTTCCCTCACCTCGCATATTCCTTCTTCTTCATCATCCTCATCAATAATTTATGTCATGGTACATCATGTGCCATTGCCTTCATACATTTCCACTGACATCAATCTCATCCACACCATAGACTCTAGTTCACAAGATGTATGGTATAAACAACTTGAGGACTACTTGGCTCATTCTCTCATTCCTCCCAACCTCTCTAGCAATGCGCGACGGGCTTTCATCAAGTGCACCGCTTGCTATACCATGCTAGGGGGCCTTCTCTATAAAAGAGGTTTTGACGGCCTTCTTCTTCGCTATTTAAACTCCACTGAAGCTTCTCATGTTGTTAAACAAGCCCATGATGGGATTTGTGGCAGACACTTCAGTGGTAACTCGTTTGCCAAGCGCATCCTCCGCCTGGGTTATTATTGGCCCACTCTTCATCAAGACTATAGCGATTATGTTCGGCGTTGCATCAAGTGTCAGTAGCATGCTAACTTGTTTCATCTCCCCAGTCACACCTTATAAATCGCTCAAGATTTTTGGCCTTTTTCACAATGGGGCTTAGATCTCATCGGCGAGATTAACCCTCATTCGTCTCTTCGTCATCAATCCATCATCACTGCCACTGAGTATTTCACTAAATGGGTGGAAGCTATTCCTCTTGTCTCCATAAAAGCTGACAAGATTATCGACTTCATCAACACCCACATCATCTGTCATTTTGGTGTACCTCACAAAATCATCACCGACAATGGCAAGTCCTTTAAAAATAAGACCGTCCAAAAACTCTGCGACTCATTTGGCATCAAACTCATCTTTTCTTTGCCTTACTACCCACAAGCAAATGGGTAGGCCGAGGCTTCTAACAAAATCTTAACTAAAATTCTCATGAAGGTGGTCAACAACACTGGAAGGGATTGGCACGTTCAAATCCCCTTCGCTTTGTGGGCCTACCGCACTAGCATCTGAACTTCTACAGGTGCTACGCCTTTCTCTCTAGTGTACAGAACAAAGGCTGTCTTACCTCATGAAGTACAGATCCCGTCTCTTCACATTTCACTTCATGACATTCTTTCTAATGATGACTTTCATCAAGATTGATTAGCTCAACTTGAGTTACTCGACGAGCG
Source organism: Torreya grandis (assembly GCA_037957365.1). Taxonomy (NCBI): domain Eukaryota; kingdom Viridiplantae; phylum Streptophyta; class Pinopsida; order Cupressales; family Taxaceae; genus Torreya; species Torreya grandis. Next base: position 4,662,378 of record JARHVA010000328.1, on the reverse strand, counting down.
TCGTCTCGCTACCCTTAATCATCTCCATGTCTATCAAAATCGCATCAAGCACGCTTATAACAAAACTCTGAGAGAACGAGATTTCAATATCAGAGACCTCGTCCTCAAAGAGAACCAACATGTGACCAATATGGAATGGAGCAAACGAGGCAAATTTGCTCCTAATTGGCTCAGACCTTATATCATCACGCACAAGTATGGATCAGGGACTTATCATCTGTCTTCTCTTGAAGGCCGACCAGAATCTGAGCCCCTTAATGCTTTGCATCTACGACCATTCTACTGTTAGTCAGGTACTTATCCACTTGACATTTCACTTGAGCTCGTCCTTTGAGCAATCCTTGTCCTTTTAATCCTTACTCCATCTCACCCTTTTTCCCTTAACAAAATCCTCTACAACCCTTTTATGACGTACGGATGCTTCGTCCTAATAAAAGGGAGCCATTGATCTTCTATAAGTCTTATCCATGACTCAATATTCTGTCAAAACTAAATCAAGATGTCAAAATATCCACAGTCACAAAACCAAATCAAAAAGCAGACTGCTCCCTCGAAGGACATATGTAATATCATTGCTGTAACTAATAGACTGCTCCCTCAAAGGACAACTATTCAAAATCTATAAAGCAAAGTATAGACCACTCCCTCGAAGGATGGCTATGACTAAATCTTGCTACAAACAACATTTTATTAGAAGCTTCCCGCATTGATTAGCTTCACAAATGACCACCAAACAAATGACATCTTTTATGTGGACTTCCCGCATTGATCAGTCCGCTCTAAAAAAAAAAAAAAAAAAAAAAAAAAAAAAATTGGGTTATGGACTTGATTTGTAGTTGTCTCAGGGTCTCCCATAAAAAGGGGCAAAGTTCTCCATACTCTAAAAATGGGTTACCCTTTTCCTCCTATCATATCACCTACTCAAGGTACTTCGAGTTCACTTTAATGTCAAAAGTGATTCGATTATCGCTCTAACATAACCCATGGTCAATGATGCAACGCATAAATGGGGCTCTTGGTTCTAACAAACCCCTGTCTATGCTGTCATTTTGGTCCTTGTCAATAAAAGGGCACTTATGCCTTTTACTTTCTACCTACACTTTGGTCACGTTCAACCACATCATTTTTCAAAACAACTCAATCCGACTCTTTTCAAAACCACTCACATAGCCTAATCATTCTGGTTTCCATAGACATCAATACACATGGAAACTATCAACCACACAATTTATGTCAAGCATAAACTATTAATTGCTGAAACATAAATCGACCTGCAATTCATTTTTAGCAAACATCCATCACGAATATGGATAGTTTCTAGGGATGAAAAACCCCGACCAATGTTACAGCTTACACCATTTGGAAAAGGCTGTAGCATCATCTTCTCCTTATCATTGCAAGCATGTACCCTTAGACATATGGGAAGTGCTATATCCATATCATGACCAACATCAACCACTTCAATCTTTTTCCTCCCTTCTTGGGAGAACTACATTGGCCTGAGGCCCTAATGACATGGGCTATGTAGGCATCACTCAGTCTTCTGAGGTTAGCTCGGCCATTCCTTTGTCCACCCATCTGCTCATCCGTCTCTCTCAAAACGTCAACCTTTCATCTTTCATTATGACCAATCAACCAACCCTGCCAATGTCAAAGTCATTTCTGACTCCTCTTGGGGCACATTTGAGATCACTTATATCTCAACCCGACTAGCGACCATGGAGATCACGCATATCTCTTTAGACCCTGACCACTTTCGAGACAACTCTGTCTTGGTTTTGTTTGCACACATGCTACCTCACGAATAGATAGAAAAATTGTTTGCAGACCTTATTTTTGGACCCTCACAAGTATAGGATCATAAGCTGGTTGATCCGCACTACTTGTGACTTTTTTTGTGTTTTCGGGAGCACTTCCTAAGCCTGGGATACCTGGAACACGACGACCATTGGAGCTTCAGCTTAAATTGAATAACCCAATCAATAGATGACTAAATGCTGGGGCTCAGTTATTTCAATTTTGGCACTCGACCTTTTGACTGCGACAATTTGACCTGACCATCCTCGTGAAGTGGTATACGTGCAATCACAACTTTTGCAGCATTCTCACTCTATCTTCACCCTTTCCATTCACTCTCTATCAAATCAGCACCCGATTCCCGGTTCCCTTCCCTCGACTACTGCTTTGAGGGGGAATACCTCATCCATAATCAGGGCAACCAACCCTTGCCTATTTTTGTCTTGCAGTTCACTTGAACAACCAACAAGATGAAATCAACCTTATCCCACACTTGGGGCAACCAACTCCTATTTTTGTCTTGCAGTTCATCCAGAACAACCAATAAGACCAAAAGGGGCAAATGTAGACACCTACATATTGTCTAACCCTTGGTCACCTTCCCCCTTGGTCCATTCCTAACCCATCTCTAAAACATGCAATTACTAATTTAAAATAATAAACTTATTTTGAATTAACCCCCCTCCTTGGACACATCACCCATGACACCTCGCCTAGGACACCTCGCCTTGGACTAATTCCCATCCTATGACTCACCCAAGACCTATTCTTACTCCTCTCCAACTGCCTAACGAACTCTCGTGCGTATTTATCTTAACCTTCGACAGTTCTTCCACTGACTATGCACTTGGCAGATGGAGAACGGGGTTGTTGGCCCTTTTGACCATTTTCCACCCACCGACATCGGTCAACTGTTGGCTGACGCCGGCGGGATCGCCGATGTCGGTTTACTTAAACCAACTTCTAACCTCTTTCTTGGCTAATCACAATTTCTCGCCGAATGACAAAAATCACAATCAGCTAATCTCTAAAGCTAATCACGACTCTCGAATCCTCTTCTGGCAAAACAAAGCTCTTGTGCATTTGCTTTTCAGTGTTTTGGACTTCTTGGTGTTCTTGCAGGGATCAGCATTGCATTGCAGTTTTGCATCAGACATTCTTCACAGGGACTGCATCCATCATCAGCGACAACCGAAACACAGCTTCTGCACCTTTGCCAATTCATATCACAGCTAAGTATCTGTACTTTTTTCGTTCTAATATCATTTCAAATATATTTTCTATATTCTGTCTATTCCAAGCACCCTTGACCCGACCTTGCCTATTCTTCTCGAGAGGCTGAAAAGCCTTCTCTCACCCCTTATTCTTTTTTTCTTTGCCTCTGACACTCCCTTAGTCTCTCTTTATGCAACATCCTCTGTCCAATCAACCCGGCATAAATTATCAGAGACCTACAGACATTCTTAAGACCCTTCTAATCAAACCTAACTAAATTGCTTTACGAAAAGGCCGAAAGGTCTTTTTCCTATTTCTCACCCCTTTTCCTGACAAGATTCTCAGTCCCTTAGATCCTAAATAGTCCCTCTGAGTCCCTCATAGACCCTTAGACCCTCAGACGAGACCAAATCCATTCTGCAGACCAGAAACTAGACCTATAACCTGTTTTTGACCAATTGCCCTGACCGACCTCGTCCACTTCCCCCACCGACGTCGGCAGTCTAACCGTCGTCGGTGACCACCTTGACCGACGCCGGCAATATCACCGATGTCGGTGACTGTGTTTACCAGATTGCAGCTTATCAGGTACGCATTTGTTTTTAGTCTTTTCTTTTCACATTTTTCATTATTTCTCTTTTCTGTCTCTGTCATATTCTGTCTTAAACAGTGGGTTGTCATCCTCTAAGAAACCTTAGCGCTTCTAGAACCAAGCTTTTGCTTGGAAATCCACCCTCTTATCAACTAACATTCTTTGTGTTTTTAGTGTTTATCTCTTTCAGGTGTCATTCCTCCACAACCAAAGAGGAGTACTCACAGCGTCTGGATTACGGTGCGCAGACTATATCCACGTACATACAAGCCTTGACCATTCCTTCTTAAGTTTCTCATTTTCTCTCCTTTGAATCTGAAAGCAAAATTTGAATAGAAACACTCACCCCTCATCTATGGATTGCAATATGGTTCAAATTACCCAAAATGATGACATAAATATATTTGATCCATTTCACACTTCTAAAGGCACTACCCTATGTAAACTACTTTATTACACTATGGGAGCAATCAATATAAGCCTAATGAATAATCCTATAGGAAATCCCTTAATAGGAAACATCCCTATTCCTAACAATGAGAATATTCCTCCTCTTAACAACACCAATATTCCTCCTCTTAATAACACCAATATTCCTCCTAATACCAACACTAACCTTCCCCCTCTAAATCCTAATAATCCAAATGCATAAATCACTACTACTTGAATCCTTGCACAAATAGTTTAAGAAATGAATGTTATGCAAACAATAGATACATCTCAAATGATGTAAATACAACAATAATTATTAGACATGAATAATCAACTTCCTCTTATTTTACCTCAAAATAACCATAATTTTATCCCTCTTCCTCTTAGAGATGCCAATGGAAATATCATTATGCAACCCCTTATGCATAACAAGATGCTTCAAAGTATCCCAAATTAACCTTTATCTCCTTTCATTATTTTTATTGATATTTGAAATTTTCTCCAACTAGAAAATATGATGGGATGAAAGACCCTACATCCTTTCTTAAGGCATTTGGTAATCTATACAGAGAATGGATTCAAGCAAATACCCTCACTATTACAAAACTTATAGTCAAAATTTTTATAAGAGATGTCTTAGAATGGTATAATATTACCTCAACATTCTATTTGTAAATTAGAAGATTTGGTTAATGCCTTAATCAAGGAATACTAATAGAATGACCTGCCCAAAAATTGTCTTAGTCATTTTATTAATGCTAAACAATCACCCTCTAAATCAACTCATGATTTCATTAAACGATGGAAATATTTGGCTCATAAATTAGACCATAACATGAATGATGATAATATATTTAAACTATTTATAAATGTGTTAACACCCTCACTTAAATATAAGGTTTAAACTTTTTATCTAAAAAATCTTAATGACACACTTGATCAAGCTAAAAGACAAGATTTTCTTATGAAATGATGTACGCTAAAACATAAATCCATCAAGGTATATTTCCAAAATTCAATTAATGTAATTACTATTACTCCTCAAACAAAAGTAAGAGTAGTCAAAATGGATAATCCCCTTATTTTCCACACAAAGTTAATAGTCCAACAAATGCAGCAACTATTATCTCCCTCTAAACCCTTTAGCTATAATAATGTTCCCCTTCATGGTATGACACTATCAAATTCCATTGGTTTCATGCTGATGTGGGTCATTCTCATGAAACATGCCATGGGATTCTCAAAATAGTTACTTATTTTATATTAAGATACATTTAACCATGATACTATAATCAAATTACATCATCATGACTCTATTAAAACCTCTCAAAAGAAATAGTTTACCAAACCTTAATCATCTAAACCTCAAAAATCTTTCTTTATTTCTAACCCACAACATTCAAATGAGGATATTTGTGAAATCAATGCCAATTATGACTATTATTATACCAATTCTCAATATGTGAACACAACCAAAGTCAATTATAGATGAAAACCTGCCGACAAATATCCAATCATTAAAGATTAAAAACTATCAACCGAAGACCAACTACTTAAAGATACCACAACTACCTCACCCATACCTTTTGAACCGAATGAAGAAACACTCCCATAACCAGAACCCCACTCTACTTCTCCTATTCTTATGAAAAAAAATATACCTCATAAACCTCATATTAATTATTCATCTTCTAAATCACATTAGAATTTATTAGAAGAACTCAATTCAATGCCTTGTAAAATTCCCCTCATGGAGTTAGTTCATACTTCTGAGATAGAAATAGATACATGTACTATTTCCCAAACATATAATGATAATTATATCATGAACCAAGCCCAATCTGAGACTTAGATGTACAACACTATCAAAAGACATTAGACAAAATGCATGCCTTCAACTGTGATGTCCATGTTATTCACATTTCAGTTGATATTGAATCAGAACTTGAAGGTTATGTATCTCCCATTAATCCTACACTATTAGATACTCCATGGGTACTTGAATAACTCTCAACTCCCAAACCTTCTACACTTTCTACGTAACCAAACATTTCAAAACCTCTTTCTGCTATTGATACCATAGAGGCTATCCACCTCAATATAATTGAATGTTCATCTATGATACAAACTAACACACATATCACCAATTTGGTTGACTCCACTAAACCTAATACCCTTCAAATCAAACCTACACCCATAATTACCTTAGATGCTAAACCCACAAATGTATGACAAATCCATTCTGCATATGATCATAATAGTAATGAAATAATTTATCTTAAAGTAGATGTCAAATACTATGGACCATTACCCATGCTTCCTAGTGATGAAGTAATACTTGAACTACTCCATGCTCGAGAACCTCAAATTGCTTGAAAACATCACAAACTTGAAAACTTTATTTAAAAATCACCCTGCTTTAATAATTTCATTACTAGTGTGGATCCTATAAAAAATCCTATTTCATCTCTCCCTCTCGCTCCATATGATTTCCAAGATAGAAATGCTATGCTTATTGAAGAAACTACAAAAATAGAAGATGGTACTCCAACATGTCCTCGACCTATTACTGTCTCTAAATAACTCACTCCAAAAGAGCATGATAACTTTAGTTTATTGTTTGACAAGTATCACAAAGTATTTTCATGGTCATGTGAAGGTATGTTAGGTATTGATCCTAACATCATCGTACATAATATCATCACTTACCCAGATGCCAAACCTATTATACAAAAACAACAAAAATTTCCACCTTAAATTTATACCTTATGTCACAAAGAAATCATTAAAATTTTGGATGCCAAATTTAGAAAACTTGTTGACTACTCAGAATGCGTATTAAACATCATTCCTGTTCATAAATAAATAATAATGGTTATTCGTATATGCATTGATTTTCATAATCTTAACTTAGCATATCCAAAAGATAACTTTCCCTTACCTTCAATAGATGCTATAGTTGATTCCAACACTAGATATGAAATGTTATCACTTATATATGGCTTCTCAAGATATAACCAAATTCACATAGCTCCTAAAGACTAACATAAAATAACATTTACTACAAAGTGGGGCACTTATTGTTATGTCAAAATTCCTTTCAGTCTTAAAATTTTTAGAGCAACTATCAATGTGCAATGACCCATATTTTCCATGATATTATACACAAGATAGTGAAAACCTATGTAGATGATCTCATTGACAAATATAATAGTTGTACAATGCCTCTCACTAATCTAGCTCTCATTTTTGATTGAATAATTAAATATAAAGTTAGACTTAACCCATACAAATGTGTATTTGGAGTTACATCTGGTAAACTTATAGGGTTCTTAGTTTCTCTTCAAGGCATTGATGTCACTCTAACTAATATAAAGGCCATCATCAACATGCCTATTCTTCAATCCATTCCTGACATACACACTTACTTTACAAAACTTGGGGCAATTCACCAGTTTATCCCATAAATTGCTTACCATTTATATTTTGTCAATTTAATTCTAAAAAAAGGTAATGTTTTAGAATAGATAGATTCATACAAAAAATCATTTGATAGTATGAAATAATATTTTCTCCATCCCCTACTCTTAGACCACCTTCAAATGATTATCCCTTCATTTTATAGACATCCTCTAACCCCATATCAGTTGGGGTAATGTTTTCCCAAAAAGATTACACTGATAGAGAGTATGCTATCTATTACATCAATCAACGACTCATTGATTATGAAAAAAATTATACCAAAGTAGAACATGATTACTTTGCTATATATTTCATAGCCAAAAATATCCTTCATTATATGCTCTATCATTACTTGGAGATAGATTTGAAAATCGATGGTCCTATTAATGGAATTCAACCTTAGAATTATTACAACAAAATATGTCAAAGGACAAGTCATCACTGACCGACTTACAATAACATCTTTACCAATCATAAATCACCTTCAAGATAATCTCCCTGATGAATAATTTTTTATATCAAAGGTCTTAACCAAGTTATCTCCCTCAAAGATTATTTTCATAATTTCACTATTGATCTAGAAGCAAATAATCAAGAAGATATTGATATTACTTATGCTACTACTAAACCTAAATTAGTTATCGAAGAACTACTTGAAGTTACCATTGATTTACATAAAGACACCTAGACACTTCACTTTGATGTTGAAAAATGCCTCCAAGGAGCTAAGGTAGGATGTATTCTAATAAATCCACATGGTAAGATCATAACTTTAGCATTTTGATTAACTTTTGATGTCACTAATAACATGGTTGACTATTAAGTTCTAATATTAGGCATGAAATCCACAATCGACTTAGATATCCCATATTTACATGTTTTGGGTGACTCACACCTTATTTGTTGCTAAGTTAATGGTGATTATCAATGCAAAAGTGAAAATTTAACTACATATCATCAAATGGTTACTACACTTTCCAAACAATTTGTTTCTTTTACCTTCAAACCATTTCTAAGAGATCAAAATGCCATAGCTAATTCTTTTGCTTCATCATCATCTTTATTTTACCCTCATCAAGTACTTCATGACTTCCAATTTCTTATCTAAATCATAAAATAACCTTCTTATACAAAATAAAATGATTCGCTAATATGTCACATTGAGGTTGTCACTATTCAACAAATCTCATTATATAAAAACATAATTCAATTTCTTAAACATTAAACTTACCCTCCAAACATGGATTGTAGTGAAAAGACTCAAACACATAAAAATATTTCAAGCATGTGTTTTAATACAACACCATTTACTATCGTAATATAGAAGGAACCTTACTCCATTATGTAATACAAAAAGAGGTTCCTACTCTCCTAGAACAAGCACATGGGGGCATTTGTAGTGTTCACTGTAGTGGACATACTACAACCCATAAATGTATGCATATGGGTTACTTTTGGCTTACTCTATAAATATATGCTATTAATTTTGCTAAGAAATTTAATATTTGTCAACTCCATGATGAAATAATCCACTCACCATTGGTTGAACTCTAAACAATGGAGTCTCCTTGCTCATTGGTAAATTACCTCGATCACAATATGTACATGTATTTATTATTACTACTACTACATATTTTATCAAATGGGTAGAAGTCATGCCTCTTGTTAATGTCATAGGAACCACCATTTAATTTTTTTTTCTTAACCAAATCATTTACCATTTTGGAGTTCCCCATACCATCATCTTTGACAATGATGGTAATTTCAAAAATAAAGATATGAAATAATTATGTGCCAAATTTAAAAATTATCACAAATTTTCCACACTTGGCCATCCTCAATGTAATGGCAAAGCAGAGGCTACTAATAAAATTCTAAATAAAATCTTATAAAAACTATTTGAAAAACTCATACTGATTGGCAACTTCATCTATATCCTATACTTTGTGATTACCATACTAGCATATATACTACCACTGAGGCAACACCATTTTCACTTGTATATGGTTTCGAATTAGTATTACCATTAAAAGTTGAACTCCCATCTTTATGTATATATCTTCATGGTATAATTCTTGATGATGAATTATGTGAAACTCATCTTCATGCTTTAGATTTTCTTGTTGAACATCGTATGGATGTTTTACAACATAACCATCAATACAAGGCTCACATTGCTAAACAACATAATAAAAAGGTCAAAGTACAAATTTTTATTGTTGGTGATTTAGTACTCAAACTAGATTATACACATGAAAGGGAAGGAAAATATGTCCAAAAATGGTGGGGCCCTTACTTAGTTAAAAACATTCTTGGTCTTAGTACTTATTATCTACAAAATAATGGTTATGATTTCAAAAAACCCACCAATGTGCAATTTTTAAATAAATATTTTACTTAAATACCTCTTTTATTTTCATAATTATACATACTGTGAATACTAATACTTCTTACAAGACTTTTCTTAATGATTTCTCATTTTCAGTAGTCCATTCTATACACAAACCCTAGTCCTCTTCTTTGATCTTTTGGTTTCTATATACCACTTTCATTTAATTCATGAGTTGCATTGTAATACCATGGATAGGAATTGGTATTCCTCATGAATATTTTTTTTCATACATCCATTTTTAACATTTTCTCTTTGATCACAAGTCTATTATTTTACAACATTTTATGTTCTTTCTATTCTTTCTTTTATGAGTTGCAGTATAAGACCATGGATAGGACCAATCATTCTTTATAAATACCATTTTAATATTTTTCACCTACTTCATTTTATGTTTTATGAGTTGCAGTGTAAGACCATGGATATGACTAGGCTTTTCTCATACATACATACATACATACATACATACATACATACATATATATACATATATATACATACATTTTCAAACCTTTTACTAGCTGAGCATTCTTTTTAGAATGTAAATAAATGGTTAAAAGTTTGTGATTCCATATTCTCAACCTCAGTTTTTATTTTTTTGTAGATAAAACTTGCACAACAAACTATGTTATCATGTTTTCCTACACTTAAATAAAATTTTATCATACATAATCATGCTTCCCTATCATTGTATCCATTTTACATTGTCATATTTTTTATGATTTAAGGTAATTTAAATCATTTCATGTTCATTTTCATTGGTCTCCCTTAATCTCATTTCACTTTGGACAAAACAAGGTCAAAGTCAATATAACACTTTTATTTAACATGAATAAACAAGGCTCTTAGACATCATGCTCTCTAAGTCCCTTTTATTAGCTACCAAGTTTAAAATTTTCAAATGATAGTCATGTTTAGCACCCATGTTTGGTTCTCCAAATCTGTATGGAGGAGGAATAAAAAATCAATTATATATATATATATATATATATATATATATATATATATATATATATATATATATATATATATATATATATATATATATATATATATATATATATATATATATCCAAATCATTTATAGAAGGCAATGATCAAAAGCTAATATAAAGTTCAAAAAGTTAAAATTAGAAAAAAATGTGATTCATAGCACATATCCTATTCATAATCAAATTTTAAACTCTACAGTTGGCCTCATAATGGAGCTAAGATCCATTGGGGTGTCGTAGGCTAGTAGATTGGATGAGAGAATTCAAAATTATCTATAGTGCTACTTAATTTCTCATGCAAGTGCTCAATATTTTCAGTAGACCAATGGATCTGTAAGGGGTCATGAAGAATGAGGAACATGATGTTGGAAGGTAGGTCCATTTTAATTTTTATGTATATAGCCTTAATGGGATGATATTCATACTTCATTAGATACCCAAGACTTGTGTGGTTAGGAAAAGTTATTCAAAGTCCTTAATATCAAAAGTCTTCTTGTTTTGACAAACTTAATTTTAGTGTCTTGACTTCTATAAAGAGTTTCTCTACCTTGATTTTACCTACATTTCCCCCACCACCCATTTCATTCCCCCCTCAATAGACAAATTTCATTCTAAATATATTTCCCCACATCTATATTCCTTATTCTTCACATCTTAAAACATGCTAACATTTCTTTGTTATGGTTTTATCTATTTCTAGAACAAAACAATATGCTTGAATGACTATGGATTATTTTATTTACACCATTGATTTACATTTTTATAATTTCCTTGGTTTCATTCAAAAATTTAAAAATCATTTATCATTCATTTTTTGGACAACTGAGTCTGTTTTTCTATTTTCATACTTTTTCCATTGTTAAGTGAGTTTGGATTGTTACTTCTCACTCACCAATGTTGTTTTTACTTCATGTACTTTTTCCATTGCTGATTGAGTTTGGATTTTTACTTCTCACTCATCAATGTTATTTTACTCTATGTTTCTTTTCCATCTTTGTATAAAGTTTGGTTTGTTACTCTTTTATACATTGATGCTAGACTTATCATATTAATTTTACACATCCTTAGTTTGATTTATTATGTCACTTTTCTTACCCAAGGAAAACATTTGTTTGAGTTTTTTGATCATTTAGTATCCTTGAAATTTTGATTACATGATTTAATCTAATTTTGGTCCTAACTTATAAATTATCATCCTAGTTTACCAAATTTCCAAGTATGTCATGCCTACACATTTCAACTATTTTGACTTCCCTACATTTGTTTGATTTTGCTCTTTAGTTTTGTATCCTTAGGGTTTGTCCAAATCAGTCTATGCACAGTCCATAAACAAAACTACAAATACAATAGATAACCATTCAATGATAAAGGTAAGTTAAGGTACATATATATTACTTGTTTATTTTCGTTATTTCTTTATTTATCATTTCATTTTTTGATTTATACTATAAGTCAACGTTGTGTGTTGCTATGCTATTTTATCAAAGTACTATCCCATGTTAAAACTACATCACAAGTGATGAGATCCGAATGGGGCATATGTATACACATAATATTTATAAAAATTTATCAATTACTAATGATTTATCTCTTATAGGAACCCATCGAGTCTCAATCTCTCTGAATGCACACATTAAAGGGTACATCAAGAAAGGGGTGGGAAAACCTTTGGTGCTTTGAAAGATAGTTGTTTCCTATACCATTATTGGTTCCCAATTGTACACCTCTCTAATTTGGCCTTGCACACTTGAAGGAAATGGTGAGAAATGATGAGAACCCTCTATAATTTCATTGGAGGTGGGGGAGGGTTTGGCATTAAGAATGGACTAGACTAAAGAAAATGGCTGAGAGACACCTATAGAGGCTATGGTTAGCTCCTTGATAATTTTGGCTCTACTTAAACCAAGGTGAGAGAACCTATGGGTTAGCTTACTCAAATGAAGGGATTTTAAACTTCAATCTCCATGGGGATTCTTGGCATAAGGAATAAATATAACCAGAGCATAACCACATCTACACACTTCACCCATGAAGGGTTGTCACATGAAATGCACAAATACTCTATGTCATATACAAGCTATTAAAGATAGATGAAATTGTGACTGAAATTTTCATTTTATAAAATATTCAATAGCAAAAGGAACTAAACAATAGATTATAATGCTATGATTTAAAGTTCAAACTGTAAACACATTCCAAATAGGTAAGATCTTATGCATTTATAGGGAAAATAACACTTATAATAAGTAATTGAGTGTGTTATTTGTAGGGTAGGATAGCGTAGGACAAATTTGTTAGTTATAAAAGAGGAGGGTGGTGTGCTGGTGGATCTCAAACAATAGGGTTTAATTCAACATACATGACATCACCTATTACAAAGATGTAGGAAAATTAAAATGCAAGCCATGTAAACTATAAGGAGAAATTTTCAGCCATTGGTGCCAATAAAATGCAAATTTATAAATGATCCCTGAAACCCTAGAACATACACTAAAACTAGAATCTCAAATACTTTCTCCTACTAAATCTATGAACTTAGGCTACCTTAATAAGGTATTAAATAAAATATTTCCAAATCTCTATGTAAAAAGGGGTTTATAACCTAGATTTATGTCCAAGATGATATCTAGTTTTTGGGTGAATATTTTGTCGTCAACTAACTGAAGACAAAATGGTTATATCAACCACAGTGTAATGAGATAAATCTCTTCTCTCAGTAAGGGGAGGCTCTCTATAAACTATCACAAACTTAACCTATACTAAATACTAACTCAAGGGTGAGATCATATCATCCATTTCTCTTTTTTTAGAAATGTTCACAAGACCAAAAGGAAAACTCCTGAGTAATAACTAAATCCATGAGAAACCCATGAAAGCACAAAGTCTTTCATTACTTCTTTCACTGATTTATGACTTATATCACAGTAGAATGAGGTGCAGCCCAAAGTCTTCACCAAAAACTACAACAAAGCATATAATTACAAAAGATAAAGGTAGTTCAAAGCCTTTCTAATATCCTTCATTCTAAGACACTAAAACACAAACTAAAGACTATTATGGTAGCACAAAGTCTCCTTAATCAGCTTCGAAACATCTTCCAGATTATTTTCACTTACTCTACTTATTTGATCAAATGGATAAGATTATATTTAGGAAAAGGACATAAGAACAATTTCTTACATAACACAAGTTATTTCAACGCAAAGTTTGAAAGGTCACTTGCTTTCTCATTCACTTGATAAAATTTGATTAATAATCTGAGCTCAAAGTCTCAAAAATATCTTTCAATTTGGGTAGAGTTTTGATTCCCATAACTCAGAGATCCTCCCTTATCAAAAATGAGAGATTACAATATATATCATCCAAAAGAAAGACTTTGGTGCTTCTTTCCACAAATGGCCCATGCTACGTTGACTGCATTGGAAAGAGGGAGTCCTATGAAGGGGCTATGCCTTGACTTTGGCATTTAAATCATATCAAATGTCTCTTCAAAAGCATGGGTTGCCTAGTCCTATGAAAGACAAGGTCACTCCTCTTTGTGATACTTACATGACTTTCCACTTGTCTTTACTCAAATGAAGAAAAATAGGTCACAACATTGAATGCTTATGCTCTTTGATAACCACTTGGTGGACTATTTCACCCACTGGAATAACTCTTCTACTGATGCTTTTAGATTCTTTATTTTTTTCCCTCTTTCCTTTCTATATTTTGTCTCTTCCTGGTGATCAAAGCTATTAGGGCTATCTTTTCACCTTTTGCTGGCTTTTTCAGCTCCTTTCTTAGTGGGTTGCTGAGTTTATCCTTAGGTCTGCATCATTTAAAAACCAATGGTTATTCCATTGTCTTGAATTTGACATCCGTGGGGATGCCACCAATCACTTGAACCTTTTGAACCTTGAATCATCTTTTAGAGTTCATCAATTCAATGGTTCAATGGTTTAGAGGCTCAATATTTTATCTTTTGTAAAGAGTCGTGTTCACTCAGTCTTCTTATGAATTTAATGTATCATTGAACAAACTATTGGAACCTTTCACTTGAAACTTTTTAGTGGAGTTCAATGGTTCAAAGTTCAATGTGACTATGGTCATTCTATATAGTTCATTTCATATCATTGAACTCCACCATTGAACCATCTTTATCAATTTTTTAGGAAATGCCTTCAAGTGTTTTGAAAAATTTTCTTGTAAAAACTCACCTTTTGAACCTTGTTCATTTTCCTGACTGTAGACCCTTTGAAAATAAGAGATTTCCTTTGCTAAAAAGGCTTGTGCAATTGAATAACTTGACTACTCAAAAAAATTTTGAGAAAGAAGGAGACCATTTTTAGCCTATAAGACCAAAATGGTCAATAGGTTGTCCACAAAAATGAGTGATTGGTTTTGGGAACAATAGCTGGCTCCAGTTGGGGAACTTCCATCGATTATATTTTGAAATGATCGAAGGGAGTAGAATCTAGACTCTAAGTGCCTCCATGCATGCCATTGGGCCATAGAGTCAAGCCACCCAAAAAGAGAAAGATTCCAAAAACTAAATGAACAATACAAAACAAACAAAGACTATACAAATGTACAAATAAACTTATTTGATACTTCAAGGATTGAAGTGCTTCAGATGCTGCCCACTGTGAGGTAGTGAGAATGGTGTTCTATCTTGATATTTTAGCAAGAAACTATTTTCACCATTGAATTGATGAATGGTGAATATACCTCTCCACAAGGAATCAAATTTTCTATACATTCCTTTTGGTTCGCTCCTCTTGTCCCATAACAAGACTTGATCTCCAATTTGAAACTCGTGAATCCTTGCTTTCTTGTTGAAGAGTTTATTTACCTAATTTTGATGTTTAGTAATATTATCCACTACCATAGTTCATTTCTCTTCTAACTCAGTCAGGTACATGATTCTTTTATCAATAAAATTTTGAAAAGTTGAATCTTCTACCGCCTTTGTCAACTTCAGTGCTGGTAGTTTCAAGGTAATGGGTATTTACGCATTCAGACCATACAAAATTTGAAATGGTGACATACATATTACCCTTTTAGGAATAATCATATCTACCCATAAAGCATCAAACAATGCTTTATGCTAAGTTCTCTGATTGTCATCTACTAATTTCTTGATAATAGTAATCAGATTCTTGTTACTTGATTCCACCTGACCATTTCCTTGTAGATAATAGTCTAAGGAGTGGGAAAGAAAAATCTTGTGATTATAGCAAAAGTCAGTAATCTCATGAGAAGAGAAAAAAGTGGCATTATCTTCTATAATCTTGTTTGGAACCCCAAATCGAGAAACAATATTTTCCTTAAGGAAATGACATACCACTTCCGAAGTAGCATGCTTGACTGGAATGGCTTCCACCCACTTGGTAAAATAGTCTATTATGGTGAGAACATAATTGTGTATGACAGTTGAGGATGGGTTCATAGTGCTGATGAAATCAATACCCCATTCCTAAAAAATTTATTCAATCACCATCAGCTTGAGAGGTGATGTGGCCAACTTGGGTTTCCCAATGAACTGTTGACACAACTCACACTTACGTACCTATTTGTATGCATCTTGAAATAGTGCAGGCTAATAGTATCTAGCTCATATAATCTTATGAGTAGTCATAGGTGTAGAGAAATGTTCTCCATAAGCTAAATTATGGAAAGACTCCAAAAGTTTACCCTGTTGCGCTTTATCCACGCAATGAAGAAATACCCCATCAAGGCTCCTTTTGTACAAACCATTATCCCACAAGACATAGTTAACAACTTTCAACTTAACATTTATTTTTTATTTATAAGACAGGTGAGTAAGACACTCACCATAGGCAAGAAAATGAGAGATATTAGAATACCACTCATCAATAGTAGTGATAAAAAGAACTTTTGGCATGTCTTCAACTTCTACTTCTTCATGTCTTGTTTCCTTTGTTATGTTATCAACAATCAATTGACAGAGACCTCTTCCCCATACTAGCTTAGTAGGTTTTATATCAAGATCAAACTCTTGAATCTTAGCAATCTAATTGCCCCTTTTAGTACCAAACTCTTGTTGAGTTAAAATAGACTTTACTATTGTATCATGCACTAGAACAATAGTGTGTGAATTCAAGATATAGAATCAAAAATGTTTTATCACTTTAACCATTTCATAAGCATGATTATCCATATTTGAATATTTTAATTCATGAGTTTTGAGAGGGAAACTCATAAATGACATGGGATATTCCACACCTTCTTCATTCTACTAAACTAAAATCAGTGAAAGTGTATATTCAGAAGCATAGCTGTATACTATGAAGTCTTTGGTATAATCCAGATAAACTAGGATTGGGGCATGAGCAATAGCCTTCGGGATATCTTCAAATGCTACTTTACTTTCTACAGTCTAATGAAAATTAGCTTTACCCTTCATCATGTCAACAATGTGGCAAGTTTTCTTTGTAAATTCAGGAATGAACCTTCTTAAAAAATTCACCTTTCCAAAGAAAGAATGAATTATAATCTTACTAGTAGGTAGAGTAAGATTTTGGATAGATTTGACTCTTTCTGATTCAATTTTTTTGCCTTCTCAGGATATAATGTGCCTAAGAAGTTTACCTTTTATAACCACAAAAATTGACTTCTTTGGATTGAGAGAAATACCATTTTGCCAACAACATTCCAACACTTGTTGTAAATGATGCACATGATCAGGATGATGTTTGGAGAAAATATTCAAGTCATCAAGATACACCACAATGAACTTCCCTAATTCATCTCTAAAGGCAAGGTCTATTGCTCTCTGGAATGTGGTGCTAACATTGATCAAACCAAAAGGCATTCTGTGATATGCAAACATGCCCCAAGGTGTAGTGAAAGTGGTTTTATGTTGATCTACTTCATTAAATTCTACTTGATTATATTTAGAAAAACCATCTAACATTGATAACATTCTTGAGCTAGTTACTGTTTGCAATAGTTGATCTATGATGGGTAGAGGGTAGTTGTCCTTCAGAGAAGACTGATTGAGATTCCTAAAATCCACACAAATACGAATTTATCCATTCTTTTTTCTTACAGGAACTATGTTTGTGATCCAAGTGGAATGGTGAATTGGAAAAATTATTCTGGCATTCAACATCTTTTAAATCTTTGAAAGGATACTACCTGATATTTTGGGATTATATTGCCTCTGTTTCTATTTGTGAGGTACTGACCCAGTCTTAAGGGGAATTTCATGTCGAATTTCTTTAGGCTTGAAAGATTTCAAGTCATCATATGAATATGCCAAAACATTAATGTAATGGTGAAGAAGAGTAATGAATTTGAGCTTATCATTAGTAGTGCAACATTTCCCAATGTTGACCATTTTGGGATTTTCTTTCGTACTAAAATTTACTTGATCAAACTCCTTAGAGGAACTTGAATCCATTTTTTGTTACTTGATATATCTGTCATGCTTATCAAATAGCTTCTCAAGAGAAATGAAACCTTTTGGGATTTTATTCCCTTTGAGTTGAAAAAACTCTTCACCAATTTGTGAATCTCTTTCAGGAATTGATTCCCGTGGTGGAGAGTCACTACCTTAAAAATAAAGCTCCTCAAAATTATCCATCTTTTCTAAAAAAGTGACAATTTGATTATAACCATTAAACACCTACCAATGGTCAGCATTATTAGGTACACTTGGTCAAAAGACTAGCTCAATAGTGTACTTATTCCCTTTGAAATCTTTATGAGGAATCATGAGGGTTGCAGAGATAACCAATGAATCTACATGATCATTAAATTCTCTTGGCACTGTAGAAATATTGAAAGCATCAAAACTTTCAATGAGATCCCATACAAGATTATGACAATGCCATAGTCTTTCATTTTTGGTTTGGTACAGACTTCTCACTTGACAAACCACCAATTTAGCATCTCCCTGGGCATGGAGAATTTTAACACCTTTAACATGAGCAGCTTGTAATCCAAGTAACAATGATTCATATTCAATGGTGTTGTTGGTATTATCAAATTACAACTTGTATGAGTAAAGGAAGATTTATCTTTGTGGGGATATCAAAACAATTCCAACTCTAGAACCGGTAGAAGAACAACTACCATCAAATTCTAAAATCCAAACATCATTAGAATTTGATTTGCTTAAAGATTTGTCTTCATTTGTGAGGAAAGACCCCTTTTTACCTGAGCTTTTCTCTACAAATTCTTCTAATTTTCTATCTAAATTATCTAAATTGTCACCTAATGAAATTTCATCTGATGAAATAGAATCATCTTTAGTGGACAAAAAATAATTACCCATTCCTAAGGATTCAAACAAAATTTGAGCTTTAGGGTTTGACGTTTGAGTAATAATATATTTTGACTCTTTCTCAGGAAGCAAATTTTGCATGATGCCCTTAACAGGTATCCTTGCTTCAGATAGATCCATGTTTAACTCTCCACCTACATCTTTACAAAAATTACATCTGAGAAAAATGTCATAAGCTGGAACATCGGCCACTAAGACTGTTATCTTAATCCTCTTATCTGGAAAAGCCACAAATGCAAATTAGGCATCTTTGATTTGACCCAAAAGTGGCACTTTCTTATTTTCCATGAAGAAACATGTCCCAAAATTCTTATTTAAGGTAAGACTGAGGGAATCTGCTACTTTTGTGGGCATAACATTATAAGAGGCTCTAGCGTCTATTATACAATTGCTCAATTTATGACCATTTATCAATAGATAAAAATAGAAAGGTTCTATTTTCCTAGGGGAAATAAGAGAAGTAGAGATGAGATTATTTTGGATGGATTTGTTCTTTGGGGGATCATGAGTCACTTTTGAAAATTTTTGTCTTATAGGGATAATTTTGTTTTTGATGAATTCAACCAACCTATCCAACTGCTCAGGGTTAACTTGTAAGTACTCAAACTCAGACATTTAGATCTTGGTCTTCCTACCATGATCAATTATGTCAAATAACTAGAATGAACTAAAAATAGAGGAAGGAAATCCATCATTCTAATTTTTATTTGATGTGGCACTGGTCTAAGGAATAGAAGTAGAAGGTACAGGATTGTTTGAGGTACTTACTTTCTTATTGGTCATCGAGTCCTTTGATTGGAAAGGCAATGAAGTTCCCTATTTAACAATTGAGATTACTAGCTGAGGTTCTTTTACTACTTTTTCCCTATCATCTTGTTGAGTTGACTAGTTTTGGGACCTAGTAAAAATAACATATGCTCCATCAAACACTTTTCCCTTTTTTCTAGCTTCATCTTGGTAATTTAGAAAACCAATATTGGAGTCACCAACTAATTCTTCTTCTCCTTCTGCAAAGAGATTAGCATCCTCTTCTTTGTCCAACTTAGGTTGGAAAGAGAAATCATGTTCAGCTTCATAATAACTGACTGCTGAGTTAACCAGTGCTTCTTCAATGGTAAGCTTCCCCTGTGTGGGAGGAAGATGATTGGGTTACTCTTAATTTTTGATAGAATTACCTTGATATGAATGGTTGGAAAATTTCCTCCTTGGTATATCTTGATAAAGAGGAGCAGACATACCTTGGGACATTTTCCTTTTTAGAGCTAGCAATTCATTCACTAACTTTTGCACCATAGGATCAGTGTTGCTTGGAGAAGAATTTTCAACAGATGAAGAAAATTTATTTCTATTAGGATCTCTTCTTATCTTACCTGCAAGGATAAGATCATCTTTTACCTCGATAGCCAAAATATGAGTTACAGGAAGATCTATATGGCCAACCCACCTTAACAAAAAACTCACTTTGAGAAGTTGAGAATTGATGAAGAAGCACTTAAGATTTTCTAGTGTTGGTTAAGCAATTACAGGAATCATGTTCCTCAGCTTATTAAATTTAGAAATGAAGTCTCACATAGGCTCATGAGACTCCTTCATTTACATAAGCTAAGCCAACAAGGGATGTGCATCTTCTGTGGGTTTGAACCTAGCCTCAAACTTGGCCTTGAGAGTGTTCCAGTCAGTTATAGTCTGAGCTTGAAGATGATAAAACCAATATGTGACAGTGCCTTACAATGTTTCTACAAACAATTTTACTGCTATATCTTCATATTCAACACCTATCACACCACAGGATATGCAGAAAGCTATAATATGCTCATCAGGATGAACTTTCCCATCACCATAAAACTTAGGAAAATTCTTTCTTAAACTACGAGGTAGTTCATGTAAATGTGGGGTTAGATTTAGGGGGCCAAAAGTGTTACCCCAAGGGCCTTGGGCTGCCATGATATGATGATTGAAAGGAGGGATAAAAAATCTTTGTGGAGTATGTATAGATAAAACTCTACTAGCAAAGGAAGGAGAAGCTTTGCCTGGTATTGGAGACTTGACGTTGGTAGGAGAAAAATTCTTGGTTTGCTAAAGGCAAGATTATGGAGGAAAAAGATCAAAATTATTTTGTTGTACCAACTCAAATACAGGATCAACAATACCTTGAGCTCTTTGGCTTCACATATACCATGGATATGCTAGAGTGTAGAATGGAAAAGAAATAGAAATGCTTTAATTTGAAGCTTGAGGCTTCAAAGTGCACATTTGTTTCCCTAGTGGAGTTGCCAAAAGCTATTGGGTGAATATTTTATCGTCAACTAACTGAAGACAAAATGGTTATATCAACCACAGTGTAATGAGATAAATCTCTCCTCTCAGCAAGGGGAGGCTCCGTATAAAGTATCATGAACTTAACCTATACTAAATACTAACTCAGGGGTGAGATCATATCATCCATTTTTCTTTTTTTAGAAATGATGTTCATAAAACCAAAAGGAAAACTCCCGGGTAATAACTAAATTCACAAGAAACCCACAAAAGTATAAAGTCTTTCATTGCTTCTTTCACTGATTTATGACTTATATCACAGTAGAATGAGGTGCAACCCAAAGTCTTCACCAAAAACTACAACAAAGCATATGATTACAAAAGATAAAGGTAGTTCAAAACCTTTCTAATATCCTTCATTCTAAGACATTAAAACATAAACTAAAGACTATTATGGTAGCACAAAGTCTCCATAATCAGCTTCAGAACATCTTCCAGATTATTTTCACTTGCTCTACTTATTTGATCAAATGGATAAGATTATATTTAGGAAAAGGACATAAGAACAATTTCCTACATAACTCAAGTTATTTCAAAATAAAGTTTGAAATGTCACTTGCTTTATCATTCACCTGATAAAATTTGATTAATAATCTGAGCTCAAAGTCTCAAAAATGTCTTTCAATTTGGGTAGAGTTTTGATTCCAATAACTCAGAGATCCTCCCTTATCTGAAATGAGAGATTAAAATATATATCATCTAAAAGAATGACTTTGGCACTTTTTTCCACAAGTAGCCCATGCTGCATTGAATGAATTGGAAAGAGGGAGTCCTATGAAGGGGCCATGCTGGAGTAGATTACCAACGTTGACTTTAGCATTTAAATCATATCAAATGTCTCTTCAAAAGCATGGGTTACCCAGTCCTCTAAAAGGCAAGGTCACTCCTCTTTATGATACTTACACGACTATCCACTCGTCTTTACTCAAATGAAGAAAAATAGGTCATGCCATTAAATGCTTACTCTCTTTGTTAACCACTTGGTCAACTATTCCACCCACTGGAATAACTCTTCTACCGACACTTTTAGATTCTCTATTTTGTTCCCTCTTTCCTTGCTATATTTTATCTCTTCCTGGTGATCAGAGCTCTCAGGGCTATCTTCTCACCTTTTGCTGGCTTCTCTAGCTCCTTTCTCAGTGGGTCCCTAAGTTTGTCCTTGGGTCTGCGTCATTTGAAAACCAACAGTTATTCCATTGTCCTAAATTTGACATCTGCAGGGATGTCACCCGTCGCTTAAACCTTTTGAACCTTGAACCATCTTTTAGAGTTCACCAATTTAATGGTTCAACGGTTCAATGGTTCAACGTTTCAATGGTTCAACGATTTGGCAACTCAATATTTTATGTTTTGCAAAGAGTCATGTTCACTCAGTCTTCTTATGAATTCAATGTATCGTTGCGCCAACTGTTGTAACCTTTCACATGAACCTTTCACTTAAATTTTTTTAGTGGAGTTTAATGGTTCAAAGTTCAATGGTCAGTCTATATAGTTCATTTCATATCATTGAACCCTATTGTTGAACCATCTTTATCAATTTCTTAGGAAATGCCTTCAAGTGTTTTGAAAATTTTTCTTGCGAAAACCCACCTTTTGAACCTTGTTCATTTTCCTAACTGTAAACCCTTTGAAAATGAGTGATTTATTTTTTTGAAAAGGCTTGTGTAATTGAATAACTTGATTGCTCAAAACATTTTTGAGAAAGGAGACCATTTTTGGCCTACAGGACCAAAATGGTCAACAGGTTCTCCACAAAAATGAGTGACTTGTTTTGGGAACAACACTAGTAGTGAACACAAAGCTAGACACCTAATCAACACAACATATAAAATATCTCATTACATTTCATTAATAGGGCACAATAAATAAATACATATATTTTCCATTAACTTGAAAGAAATTTTTACATACATCAATGTTTTAAAATGCTACCATTGGGACAAGCATGGTGGATTTGCTCCATGTTGGATAAGGGAGACATATAGAAATGCTCTTAGAGCTTGCCAAAAATTGTACAAGATGCAACCACCTTAGCAAGAGAGGCAAAACACACACACAACAATAATCCCAAAATTTTGAAGAGCCTATACTTAGAGAAGAATAAAGACCAACAACAACCAAAAACCTTTGAATAGAAGACAAGCCTTCTATTTAAATATTTATCAAACCTTAAAATTTAGGAATGAGAGTTGTAACCTTCAAAAGTGCAAAACACCCCCTCAAGTTCCACTAAGATGCTCTATGATGGAAAAACACCTTACCATACCTGGAATCTTCATGTATTTGCCTAAAAAATGATTTCTCTATCTGCCTCTTCAAGAAATGATAGAGATTTGCAACAATCTTCTTGATTTCTTGGCTAGAAATTCCCTTTACATGAGTTGGAAGAAGAATATTCATTTTAGGAGCCAAATAAACCATTTATCTTTTATGTAACCACCTAAAGATGCCCTTTGACCACTCATTAGCACAATTGGAACTACTTAGATAAATACCCTTCCTCTTATGCATGCCATGGAACAACCTACTCTTGCAATGACTTCCTAGGAATATTTTGGATCCATGGCTATTTGAGTAATCATTCCTTAGAGTAGCCCACTTGGATCTTGAAACCTTATATATCCTCCCATGAAGGAACTTGGATAAGCAAAATAAATGAAAATACAATGACTCAACTTTATTTTACCCTTTTTACTTTGATTCTTTTACAAACCTAGGCATTTGGGCCTTGGAGACCTTTGGGGAGGGCCCATAGGTCATTGATCTCTATCTGAGTCCTTGAGATGATGACACTTGTCATCCTCATGGGACTCCTTTGGCCTTTAAAATTTCAATGTCATCTTCACTCAATAAAATCTAGTTGGGATGAGCAAAGGTGTTCTATTAGATCATGATCTAAGGGGTGGAGCATTATTAGATACTACTTCTTCCTTAGCTTTGAGGGTATGCCACTTGGCAACCCTATGGGCTTCCTGAGTCCCTTTGACTATTTAGCCTTGATCGTGCACTATCAGATCATCCCACTTCAAATAAATTCATGCCATTAGATCTACCCAATTTGAAATTAAATGACTACTTCACAAGTCTAAAAAATGACCCTCATACGATTGTCATGGACATTTTAATCCCAACGACTAGTTCTTGTAACTTAAAGTTAACATATGCACACTAGTCAAAAATGTCCATGAGATCATCACCTAAAATTTGGAAATATTCTTTGGGGGAATTTGTTTAATGATAATTTTGTCTGAGTCTTTATCTTTGGCTTCCCTATTTTCTTTGACACTATTATCCTGCAAGAAATGTGTCCAAGCCATTCTCCTAAAGGAATTAAACATGTACACCACAACAATTTTGCCAAAAGAATCTTTTGAGCACTTAACATACCTTTCAAATTTTTTATAAGGGCACCTACCCTACAAAAATGCCCTTTGAGCTTTTGGAATGGTCCTTCTATCTCTTGAAAGTGCCTTTTAAAATTTGTGTGTCTTCTGGATCCAAAATTATCCTTCGAACATTTTGTAGATACCCTTAAGGAATTTTTCAAGGGTAAAATACCTGAAGGAAATAATCCTTTAGACATTTTTCAAATTAAAAATGGGCCTTCAAAAGTGTCCATGTTTTTTTCAAGTGTCATTTTCCCTTTGAAAGTACCCTTCTAAAATTTTTCAAGGGAAAAATGCTCGAAGGAAATAATCCTTCTGACATTTTATAGAGGCAAAATGGCCCTTCAGGATTTATGAAAAGTACCTTTGGCCAAAACAAATGACCTTACAATTCCTTTGGGTTTTTTGTGTGGGAAAAATTCCCAAAGGGTAAGTGCCCTTTGGACTTTTTTCCATGGACAAAAAGTCCAAAATGAATGACCTAAAACTAATAAAATATCCCTTTGGAACATTTGTAAAACACTTAGCCCAAAAGTGATACAACATTTAAATTCCTTTGGAAATTTTGTAGTAGACAAAATGTTTGATGGAAATAAGTCTTTAAACATTTTGTCTGAGACAAAAAGTCCAAAGACCTATTTTTGTTAGACATTGTGTTCATGCAAAAGGCCCAAAAAGTCTAAGGGAAAGAACACCTTCACCAAACAAAGACAAGACAAAGGACTTAGCAAATTATGTACATAAAATTGACCTTCCAAAGGAATACATGGAGACAAAAATATGGCCAAGGACATAAAATTTGATATAGACAAGGGCCCAATTACTCTAGTGTTATTTTGGGAACTAACATTGGCTCTAGCTCAGGGAAGCATACCCCATGCGGGTGTGCAAGGAACCACAAAATACTAGACTAGGTACTAATCCATTAGGCTACATAGTCAAGACTTATTAAATTTTTAGTAGACACTCATAAAGGTTCATCAAAATAATGGTAGACTGGAAAAAATAGATTAAAAGGATCTAAAGATGAACACATATCAAAAATAAAATAAATTGTACAAATAAAGCCCAAAGCAAAGGGGAAAAAAAGAAATAAAATAAAAAAACAAAACACTATACAATATGATACATAGATTATAGAATCAATCAAGGAAGTGCTTCAGATGCCTACCATTGACTGGTAGCTCTAGTATTTCACCATCTAGGTCTCTCAAGAAGAAGGTATGTTCCCTAATTCAATAGTCAATAGAATAGGGACCCATCCACAAGGCATCAAACTTGCCATGCTTACCTTTCTCCTCATGCCTACTATCCTAAAGTAGAACTAGATCACCTACTTGGAAAGTTCTTAGAGTGACATTTCTATCAAATATTTTCTTCAGCTTCTCCTTGAACTTTAGGTGTCTTTTGTGAGCTTGTCTTTGAATTTCATCAAGCTCAATAATCTAGTTAGCCTTGCTTTCATAATGGTTTATTTTCTCACCATCTTCTAGTTTTTACATGAGATGATAGGTTGGTAATTGCAAATTCATAGGCAAAATTCCTTGAGCTCCATAAATAAGCTCAAAAGGGCTTCTACATGTAGCTCTCTTAGGCATAATCCTATCAGCCCATAAGGTAAACTTTAGCTGTTCACCCCACCTCTTCTTATTTGCTTCCAAATTTCATCTAATAATCTTGAGCAAGTTCTTATTACTTGATTCTGCTTACCCGTTCCCTTGAGGATTGTATTTGGAAGCATAAGTCAATTCAATCCCATAGTATTGACATAATGACACCAAAGGTTTGGCTTTGAAGCTCATGTTATTGTCAACAATTATCTTTATAGGCACACCAAATCTATAAATAATATGA
The DNA here is from genome assembly GCA_037957365.1 of Torreya grandis. Taxonomy (NCBI): domain Eukaryota; kingdom Viridiplantae; phylum Streptophyta; class Pinopsida; order Cupressales; family Taxaceae; genus Torreya; species Torreya grandis. The sequence continues at coordinate 4,635,650 of JARHVA010000328.1, read as the reverse complement.
TTTAGTAATAAATCCATGACTACTTGGTGTGTTGATTTTTTGGTGGGGATTACCTTGACTCATTTGGTGAAGTAATCAGTTGCAACTAATATCCATCTATGCATAGTGCTTAACAAATTAATGATCTCTCCAATGAAATCCATTCCCCATTGTCTAAATGGGCCCTCAATCATCACAAGTTACAAGGGTAGAGAACCTGAAGCTTTCATCCTCCCAGTAAATCACTAGCATTTCTCACACCTTCTGACTATCTGAGCAACATCCTTAAACAATGATGGCCACCAATAACTAGCTCCCAAAATTTTATGAGCTATAACCTTAAGTGAAAAATTACCACCATAAACTCCACTATGAAAGTCTTTAATTAGAACAATGGTCTATTATTCTAATACACATCTTAGGAGAACCCTATCTGGATTCCTCCATGCAAGTCCATTTTCAGTGAAGAGGTATTTTTGGGAGACAAGTTTGAGAGTTCTCCTTTGATTCTTATCCAATCCAAGGGATAATTTAGATTTTTCAAGTAGTAAACAATATCCTTATACCATGAAGATGCATTAAATTGACTCAAAGAATCATCAACATTAAAAATAATAGTGTTTACTTCAACAACTTATAAATTAGTCTTAGCCATAAGCTTGGTTAGACCCATTCCTCTTACTAACTTGGTGGTTTGGATATCCATATCATACTCTTGTAACTTGTTAACCCACCTACATTACTTTTTGGATACTTTGATCTGAGTTAAAATGTCCTTCACCATGGTGTGTGGAATGTAAGAAATAATCTTTGAACTCAAAATATATGCCCTGAACATTTCAACATCCTTCAAAATAATGAAAACTTGTTTTTCCATAATAATGTATTTTAGTTTAGTACCTTGCATAACTTTGCTAAATAAAACTATGGGCTGCTCATGACCGTCTTTATTCTTTTACAATAGGACAACAATAAAATATTATATGATGCAAAAGAGAATACTTAGAATGGCTTTATGTAATCAGGACTAGCCAAGCTAGGATTAGACTTCAAAGCTCCCTTGATGTAATTGAATGCTTACATGACCTTATCCTCCTCCCATTTAATGGTTTTGTCCTTTAAAATAGAAGTAATAGGCAGAGGAATCTCTACAAAATTAGACACAAACCTCCTTACAAAGTTAATTTTTTCCAAAAAAAGACTGAATTCCTTTCTTGGACTATGGGATAAGCACTTTATAAATGGCTTCGACCCTTTCAAGATCAATCATGACACCCTCATTGGACACTATATGCCCCAACAAATTGGTCTTTTGTGTTCCAAAATTGAACTTCTTAGGATTAAGTGAAATGCCAAACTTCGCACATGATCGACACCTTTTCTAGATGCTCCAAATGCTCTTCTCTTATTTTGGAGTACACATTGATATCGTCCTAATATACAACAATAAATTGGTTAATTATGCCTGTAAAGGCAACATCCATAACATCGCACCAACATTCATCAACCCAAAAGGGATATTCACATATACAAAAGTGCCCCATGGCATGGTGAATGTAGTCTTAGACCTCTTGGATTCTTTAACCACAACTTGGTTTTAACCCAAGAATCCATCCAATGTGGACAACAATTTTGAACCAATGATGCTTTGCATTAGGCTTTCCATATTGGGTAGGGGATAATTATCCTTTAAAGAAGCTTTGATTAGATTCCTAAAATCCACACACAAGCTAATATCACCATTATTCTTCCATACAAGGATTAAATTTGATTTGATTTGATGAGTACCTGATGGGATAAATGATACCACCATCCCTTATCTTATTTAATTCCTTGCTCATCTTGGTGGCCTAGATGGGGTTAATGGGTCTCTATTTCTGCTTGAAAGGTTTGCTATCATGGTGTAATGGGATGACATGCTGGAACAAGTCTTCCCTATACACTTTCAACTTAGAATAAGACCATGCTAAGTAATTTTGGTACTTCCTTAACAATTGTATGTAAGCTTTCTTCTTAGTTGCACTTAAGTGAGCACCTAACCAAACCTTCCTTAGGTTCTCATGAGAACCCAAGTTGCACTCAATTACATCTTTTGAAATGAATGACTCTCTCAACTTGATTCTATCAGCTCCATCAAAAGATTCTTCTAAACTAACTAGTCCTCTTGGGATAGTGTTTATCTTCAAATGAATGATGTCTTTTCCAAAAACTTCCCATCACAAACTTGAACCATAGATTCCAAGTCTATTAGCTGATCATGGAACACAACCTCATAGTTCAGAAACCTCTTAATTTGTTCATCATCATCAAAGACCTACCAATGATAAACATTATATAGGATTGAAGGCCTAACAAGCACCTCCACCTGATACTAATAATGAGGGCTTGTATTTACAATTTCAAATTGAGCACCAACCTTACAATTATGTCAACTTATTGGTTGAAACTCCTATCATGATAACAAATATTGAATTCATCAAATAACTCCAACAAGTCCCAAACAACATTATGATATTATTTCAACCTTTTGGTTTTTGTGGTAAAATCACTGTGGACTTGATTTCCCACTAAATCAAAGTCACCCTTAACAATAAAACACTTGATTCCATATTCATGGGAAATATATGTACCAAACAAAAGTGCCTCATTTTCAGCAATATTGTTAGTGCACTCAAAATAAAGTTGAAAACAAAACATAAAGCATTTACCATTGGGGGCATAGAAGACAACCCCAACTCCATTTATAATATTGGAGCAAGCTCCATCAAAACACATCTTCCAAACTAAATTTTCTTTGTTAGGATCCACATCAAGAACAATAGGCTATTCGCTAGTATCAAAATTCCCAACAAACTTACCAAGGTTAACATTCATGTACAATATTTTATTGAGAGCATGCTTTAGATATTCAATCACATGTAACATCTTTGGCTCTCTATAAAATCTGGCCATCTTATCCTCCAAAGGAATGGTGGTATAGGAAAGGTCTATCTATACACTTCCACCCATGATCATAGCCCATTTACGTGACAAAAACATCCCCCATTTAGGTGGGAAGTCCACAACCACCACATCTATGTTCAATTACTTTCTAGGATGAACTACCAACTGTACCACTAACTCCCTAAGTTGCCCTACAACTAGAACCTCTCATGATTCCATGGTAGAACACTTGACAAAGGATGATGTGATATTCACTCCAATCTCATTGAGAACATCCAAGGGTATCACATTACAAGAATAACTAGAGTCAAACATGCAGTTGTGAACAACTAGACCATTGATCAACAAAGTCATATAAAATGGATCCACATTCAGCTGACTCTCTACCAATGCCATCCCCAAACAGACCTATGGAACAAGTTCAACAACCTCTGCTGATTATTCATCTTCTTCCAGGGGTGCTTGGGGTAACTTAAATTCATTTGTAGCTAACCTTTTACCAAATTCTAAATATTCAAAGGCCATCTTCCTATCTTTAGGTATTCATAATAACTCAACAAGTGGTATAGTGATATTTATTTGACTCAATACTTGAGCCATATCACACACACTATACGAAGGAAGATGTGTGTTTGGTGGAAGGGTAATGGCACTTTTAGGTGGAATATAGTCACTTAAAGTCTAAAATTGAGTAGGTTGGGATGGATTAACATTTTTTATAGTAACATTCAAATATGGATTTTGCTTAAGCTCATTCGTACCCTTAGGGATGCAAGATAATATAGGCATTATGTTGCTCCTAATAAGAGCACCTCTAAGCTTAGCAGCTTGGGTTACAAGTGACATCTTGGCAACTTCTTGGGATGCTTTAGCTTTCTTTTTTTCCTTGCTTGCATTCGATACCTTTAGATTTGTAGGGACAATGTCTTGAGGAGTAGCACCTAGTTTCCCACTTCTCAAGTTGTAATCATTATTTTGGGCAACTACTATATTAATTAATAGTTTCCTATCCTTAACTATTGGATTGCCTCTAAGATATTTCTTGATCATCATAGATCATAATAAATCAAAATCAAGAATGGGAAATTCATATGCTTGTGCCACATTAAAATCACAAGTAAAGTCAAAAGTTGGAACACTCTCCAATTTTAAAGCACTCTAAAACTAATCAACCATAAGATTAGTTAGTAATTCTATGAAGGTAGTTGATTCATCTTGAGGTTTTTAACAAACATAAAAATATCATAGTTGGATGATGCATATTCAAGTTCATCTGGATCTTCATCAAATTCTTCAATAGTATCACATGGAGGGTGTAAAAGGAAGCATTTATCACACCAATCAATGTCAAAATTAGAATTTACAACATTTACCTTAGCATTTATAAGATTAGACACTTCCTTTTTAGCCCCTCTATTTTGATTTCTTTCTATTCTTTCTCAACATGTAGGCCTCTTACCTTTATCATTATCTCGATGGTGGAAAGTAGGCCACCTTTGTGCTTGATTTAGATTTGGAGCTCATTCATAGCTGGTAAACACTTGAGGGACCCATTTTTTAGCTCTATCCAACTTATATGACATTTATTTGATAGTAGAGGCCAAATTTTTGATAGTTTCTTCCAAGTTGGATATCTTCATGAGCTACATTTTTTTTGGATTAACCAGCTTCACATCAACTTGCTTGTTCAAGGGGTTTCCCATAACCTTGATATTGTTCTCAATTTGGATTGCCATATTGAATGTCAACCACATGTTAGTATGAGACTTATCCTCAAGAAATATGCAACCTTCTTATCAAAGGCATCATAATACTTTATTAAGCACACTATATTGTAAGGCTTGATGTTTTTGGGTAGCCACATCATGGTCTTGTTGAACTATGTTTTAAATTCCTACATACACTGATTAAGATTCTTCTTGATATTCTAAAATTTGGCCAAGAGGAACCTTGAATCAATCCTAGCACCATACTAAATTCTAAAAACATTTTTCATCTCTTCCCATGAATCAATGCATCTAGAAGGAAGGGAATTAAACTATTCATAGGCATCTTCTACCAACGTGTGCACAAACAACTTGATGTACACATACTCATAATTAACCTCATAATCTTCAATGATATTTTAAAAATCCCTTAGATGCTGATCACCACTCACTGTATTATTACCTTGGAATATTGGGAAGCATTTCCTAACTTCATTTGGGACCTCATTAGGATAGCCTTCCCTCTCATCAAAATTGATAGGCCTGAATCTAAGAACGCAGAATGTAGGATGTGCATTTTCATCTTGGTCTCTATGCCTCATGATTAGTTAAATATGAGGTTTAATGGCAAAGGGATATGAGGGGACAAATTCGGTGGAATCGATGGATGAGATATGGGAGGGGATTCAACTGGTTGAGGAGCTAGAAATTGGACATGACTATGTGTCTCAAAATTAGTAGAAGAGCTATGATAGTCCTCAACAATGGGGGGTTAACAAATATTTCAAGATTATCAGGCTCTCAAAAGTCTTGAACAACTAAAATTTTCCATTCAATAATCCTCCAAACTCGTCCCCTTCTTCTTTGGTGCAAACTTAAGGGTGAGACAAGCATAATGGACGAGTCACCTTTGAAGGATGATCTCAATCCTTCCAACTTTGCAAACAAGAAAGAACACTCAATGCTAAAATGGAGATATTCAAAATAGGCATTGATCTTCCTTGAAACTAGGTGATAAAAATTAGAGTTGCCACTAGAACCAAAATTCTAGAATATAATGGTTCATAAACTAGTTGTGATACATGCTAAAAACATACTTTGCTGAGTTTAATGATGAGGTAATATGCAAAGAGACTAAAACTTCTAGAATTACATTCAAAAGGGGAAATACACCTTCCAACATGCAATATTAATAGATATCTATAATAAACATAGTATAAGTCAAGTTATCAAATGCCAAATCTTGACACGTCCCCATGTGGAGTATTATGGCATTGACAACTAAAGATAGTTGGATTAATGTAGTAACGATAGAGAACTTCACAACATGAAATAATTACAGCTCTCTAAGTATACTACTAAGTAAAAATTTTCATCCATTGGTGCCAATATATTACAAATTCCCAAATGATCCCTAAAACCCTAGAATATACACTCAAACTAGAATCTCAAATACTTTCTCCTACTAAATCTATGAACCCAGGGTGCCCTTAACAAAAAATTTGAAGGATACTTTCAAAATCCTGAAAGGTACTTTAGGCAAAATTACTACTGAGTAGAGGTCCATTTCCTTTGGAAAAATTTCCTAAGTAAAAAGTAGAAAGGATAAGTTTAGATGGTGAAGGACATTTTCAAAACACCCAAAAAGACACTTTTGAAGGGCCATTTTAAATTTGAAATATGTTCGAATGATTATTTCCTTTAGGCATTTTACCCTTGAAAAATTCCCAAAGGGTGTCTAAAAAAGTTTGAAGGGAATTTTTGTAGAGCAAGTTCCCTTAACAATTTTTTTTAAGGGTATGTTCAAGTGCTCAAAAGATTCTTTCGATAAAATTGCTGTGGGGTAGAGGTCTATTTCCTTCAAACATTTTGCTCAAGCAAAAAGTCTAAAGGAATTGCATTTCTTTGAAAGAAGTACAAAGTTCAATTTTTATAGGGAAATTATTTTGGATAAATTGTCCAAAATAATTATCCCAACAAAGGCAAAAGAGCTAAGAGCCAAATTCTTTTAGTAAAAGTGTAGAGGTTCAATTCCTTTGAGACAATGGCTTGGACACATTTATTGTGGGATAATAGTGCCGAAGCAAATAGGGAGGTCAAAGACAAAGAATCAAACAAAATTTCCATGAAACAAAGTCCTTGAAATAATACTTCCAAATTATAGGTGACAATTTCATAGACATTTTTGACTAGCACACATATGTCAACTTTAAGCTACAGGAACTAGCCATTGGGATTCAAATGTCCATGATGATCGTGTGAGCATCATTTTTTAGACCTATGAAGTAGCCATTTTTTTTCAAATGGGGTAGATACAATGACATGATTTTATTCAAAGTGGGATGATCCAACAGTACACAATCAAGGTTGAATATTCAAAGGAACATAAGAAGCCTACGAGGTTACTAGGTGGCATACCCTTCAGGGATAAGAAAGAAGTAGTATCTAATAATGTTCCACCCCTCAAATCATGATCTAATGGAGAGTGTGTTATTTTACCTATAAATGCATAAGATCTACAAATTTAAAGCTGACTATTTTTATTGACATGTCACACTGTTACACTTCATTACCACCCCCATCAGCCATTATAATTTTACTCATGTGCATAATTATTATTTCTATTTCTTACTTATTTAGAAAGTGTTTGTAGTTTGATCTTTAAATTATAGCATTGTAATCTATTGTTTAGTTCCTTATGTTATTGAATATTTTATGAAATGAAGATTGTAGTCACAATTTCATCTATCTTTAGTAACTTGTGTATGACATAGAGTATTTATGTATTTCCTATGACAACCCTTCATGGGTGAAATGTGTAGATGTGGTTATCCTCTTGTCATATTTTTTCCTTATGTCAAGAATCCCCATGGATATTAAAGTGTAAAATCCCTCCATGTGAGCAAACTACTCCATAGGTTCTCTCATCTTGGTTTAGGAAGAGCCAAAAGTAGTAGGAAGCTAGCCATGCCCTTTGTAGGTGCCTCTCATCCATTTTATCTAGTCTGGTTCATTCTTTATGCCAAGCCCTCCTCTTGCTACAATGACATTCTAGCAGGTTTCTCATCATTGCTTACCATTTCCTTCAAGTGTGCAAGGCCAGATTAGAGAGGTGTACAACTAAGAACCAACACTCTTCTAGAACCATTACCAAGGACTAAATTGAGGTCTAGGTCACTTGTGTTATTGGGGACTCCTACACAGAGCTATAATTATTTATTGTTGTGAATTTCTCTATCGTTACTACATTGATTCGACTATCTTTAGCTATTAACATCATAATACTCCACTTGGGGACATGCCAATATTTGAGGTTTGACAATTTGACTTTTGATATGTTTAATGCAGAGAGCTATCAATATTACAAGTTAGAAGGTGTCTCTTACCTTTTAAACATAATTCTAGAAGTTTTAGTCTCTTTGCATATTACCTCATCATTAAACTCAACAAAGTATGTTTTCATCATGTATCATAACTAATTTATGAACTGTTATATTCTATAATTTTGGTTCTAGTGGTGATTCTAATTTTTATCACCTAGTTTTAAGGAAGATTAGTGCCTATTTTGAATATCTCCATTTTAGCCTTGAGTGTTCTTTCTTGTTTGCAAATATGGAAGGATTGAGATCATCCTTCAAACATGACTTGTCCAAAAAGCTTGTCTCACCCTTAAGTTTGCACCAAAGAAGAAGGGGACAAGTCTGAAGGCCTATTGAAGGGAAAGTTTCAATTGTTTAGGATTTTTGAGAACCTGATAATCTTGAAATATTTTTTAACCCCCCCATTATTAAGGACTATCATAGCTCTTCTACTAATTTTGAGACACATAGTCTTGTCTATTTTCGAGCTCCTTCTCAACTAGTTGAATCCCCGCCCAGATCTCATCCACCAAGTCCACCTCATTTATCCCATTATATCCCTTTGACATTTATTATTGAACCACATATTGAACCAATCATGAGGCATAGGGACAAATATGAGAATGCATATCCTGCATTCTATGTTCCTAGATTCAGGCCTATCAATTTTGATGAGATGGAAGGCTATCTTAATGAGGTCCCAATTGAAGTTAGGAAATGCCTCCCAAAATCTAAGGGAACAATGTGGTGAGTTGGTGATAAAAACCTAAGGGATTTTCAAGATATCATTGAAGATTATGAGGTTGAGTATGAGGATGTGTACATCAAGCTGTTTGTGCACACCCTAGTGGAAGATGCTTATGAATGGTTTACTTCCCTTCCTGTTGGATGCATTGGTTCATGGGAAGAGATGCAAAATGTTTTTAGAATTAAATATGGTGCTAGGATTGATCCAAGGTTCCTCTTGGTCCAATTTGAGAATATCAAGAAGCATCCTAATGAGTGTGTATAGGACTTTAACACACGGTTCAACAAGACCATGATGTGGCTACCCAAAACATTAGGCCCAATGATACAATGTGCTTAATAAAGTATTGTGATGCCTTTGATAAGAAGGCTACACATTTATTGAGGGACAAGTATCCTACTAACCTATGGTTGGAATTCAATATGGGCATCCAAATTGAGAATAATATCAAGGCTGTAGGAAAGCCCTTAAACAAGTGGGCTGATGTGAAGCTGCTTAATCTAGAAAAAACATAGCCCACAAAGACAACCAACTTGGAAAAAAATATCAAAATTTTGGCCTTTACTATCAAAGAAATGTCATATAAGTTGGCTAGAGCTAAAAAGAGGGTCCTTTAGGTGTCTACCAACTATGAATAGGCTCCAAATCTGAATCAAGCATAGATGGGGCTTACTTTCCACCATCAAGATAATGATAGAGGGAAGAGGCATACACATGAAGAAAGAACAAAAATAAATTAGAATAGAGGGGCTGGAAAAAAAGTTCCTAATCCTTTAAACGCTAAGGTAAATACTATAAATTCTGATTTGGACATTGATTGGTGTGATAAATGCTTACTTCCACACGCTCCATGTGATACTGCTAAAGAAGTTGAGGAAGAGCTGGGTGAACCTGAATATGCATCATCTGAATATGAGATTTTTATGTTGAATTGCCAAAAAATTTAAGATGAATCAACTACCTCCACAAAATTAATAACTAATGCTATGGTTGATCAGTTTTAAAGTGTTATCAAATTGGAGAGTGTTCCAACTTTTGAATTTTCTTGTGATGTTAATATGGCACAAGCATATAAATTACCCATTCATGATTTTTATCTCTTACATTCTATGATGATCAATACACATCCTAGGGGAAATCCATTAGTTTAGGATAGGTAGCTATTAATTAATGCAATAGATGCCCAAAAGAATGACTACAACTTGAGAAGTAGGTAACTAGGTGCTGCTTCTCAAAACACTATCCCTACAAATCCAAAGGTAGGGAATGCAAACAAGGAAGCAAATAAAGCTACAAAAACCCAAGAAGGTGATAAGATCATACTTGTAACCCAAGCTACTAAGCTTGGAGGTACTCTTATTAGGAGAAATAGAACACCTATATTATCTAGCATCCCTAAGGGTGCAAATGAGCTTAAATAAAATCCACCTTTGAAAGTTGCTGTAAAAAATATTAATCCATCCTAGCCTACTCAATTTTAGAATTTAAGTGACTATATTCTAGATAAAAGTGCCATTACCCTTCCACCAAACACACCTCTTCCTCTATACAATGTGTGTGATATGGCTCAAGTGTTGAGTCAAATAAAGATCATTGTACCACTTATTGAGTTATTACAAATACCTAAACATAGGAAGAGGGACTTTGAATATTTAGAATTTGGTGAAAGGTCAGCTGCAAATAAAGTTGAGTTACCCCAAACACCCCTGGAAGAAGATGAATAATCAAAAGAGGTTGTTGAACTTGCTTCAAAGGTCTATTTGGGGATGACATTGGTAGAGAGTCAGCTGAATGTGGATCCATTTTATATGACTTTGCTGATCAATTGTCTAATTGTTCACAACTGCATGTTCAAATCTAGTACTTCTTGTAATGTGATGTGCTTGGGTGTCCTCAATGAGCTTTGAGTGAAGATCATCCTTTGGTAAGTGTTATGCCATAAAATCTTGAGAGGTTCTAATTATTAGGAAAGTTAGGGGATTGGAGGTACAATTGATAGTTCATACTGGAAATTAATTGAATATAGATATGGTGATTGTGGACTTCCCACCTAAATGGAGGATGTTGCTATCATGTAAATGGGCTATGAGCATGGGTGGAAGTGTACATATGGACATTTCCTATGCTACCATTCCCTTAGAGGGTAAGATGGTCAAACTTTATAGAGAACCAAATATGCTACATGTGATTGAAGATTCAAAGCATGCTCTCAATGAAGTGTTGTAGATGGACGTTGACCTTGGTAGTTTTATTGGGAATGTTGATACTAACAAACAACTTATTGTTTTTGATGTGGATCCTGACAAAGAAAATGTAGTTTGGAAGATGTGATTTGATGGAATCTTGGAAATGGAGATGGGGTTGTCTTCTATGCTCCTAATGGTAAATGCTTTTTGTTTTCTTTTCAGCTTTCTTTTGAGTCAATAACAATACTGCTGAGTATAAAGCACTTTTATTTGGTCTATGGATTACCCATTAATATGCAATCAAGTGTTTTATTGTTAAGGGTGACTCTAACTTGGTGGTAAAGTAAGTACTTAGTGATTTTGTCATAAAAAATAAAAGGTTGAAATAGTAACAAAATGCTATTTGGGACTTGTTGGAGTTCCTTGATGCATTCAATATTTATTATCATGATAGGAGTTTCAATCGAGAAGTTGATAGACTTGCAGGGTTAGGTGCTCAATTTGACATTATAAATAGATCCCTCATTATTAGTATCAAATGGAGGTGATCAATAGGCCTTCAATCCCAAATAATGTTCATCATTGACAGGTCTTTGATGATGATAAACAAATTAAGAGGTTTTTGAACTGTGAGGTTGAGTTCCATGATCAACTCCTAGACTTGGAATCTATGGTTCAAGTTTGTGATGGGAAGGAGACATTGTTAGGGAAAGACATCATTTAGCTAAAGATAAACACTATCCCAAGAGGACTGTTTAGTTTATAATTATATTTTGATGGAGCTAATAGAACAAGTTGAGAGACTCATTTATTTCAAAAGATGTAAATGAGTGCAACTTGGGTTCTCATGAGAACCCAAGGAAGGTTTGGCTGGGTACTCACTTAAGTGAAGTTAAGAAGAAAGATTACATGTAGCTACTAAGGAAGTACCAAGATTACTTAGTGTGGTCTTATTCTAAGATAAAGGTGTATAGGGAAGACTTGTTCCAGCATGTCATCCCATTGCATCTTGATAGTAAACCTTTTAGGAAGAAACAAAGACCCATTAACCCCATCTTGGCCATCAAGATGAGGGAGGAATTAAAGAATATAGGGGATAGTGGTATCATTCATCCCATTAGGTACTCATCATGGGTTGTAAATTTAGTCCCTGTAAGAAAAAAGAATGGTGATATCTACTTGTGTATAGATTTTAGGAATCTAAATAAATCTTATTTAAAAGATAACTATCCCTTGCCCAATATGAAGAACCTACTACAAAGCATCACTAGTTTATAAATGTTGTCCACATTGGATGGATTCTTAGGTTACAACTAGGTTATGGTCAAATAATTTGAAAGATCCAAAACTGCATTCACCATGTCATGGGGCGCTTATGTATATGTGAGGATGCCTTTTGGGTTGATGAATACTGGTGTGACATTCTAATGAGCTATGGATGTTGCCTTTGCAAGTATAATTAATCAGTTTATTATTTTATATTAGGATGATATCATTATGTACTCCAAAATAAGAGAAGAGCATTTAGAACATCTAGAAAAGGTGCTGATTAGGTGCATGGAGTTGATCATTTCAATTAATCCCAACAAGTGCCACTTGGATTACAAAAATCCAAGTTGTTGAGGCATATAGTGTCCAATGAGGGTGTCATGATTGATCCCAAAAGGGTTGAAGCCATTGAAAAAGTGCCTATCCTATAGTCCAAGAAAGGAATTCAGTCTTTCTTTGGATAAATTAAATTTTTAAGGAGGTTTGTGTCTAGGTTTGTAGAGATTACTCTACCTATTACTTCCATGTTAAAGAAGGACCAAACCATCAAATGGGAGGAGAAGGTCGTGCAAGCATTCAGTGACATCAAGGGAGTTTTGAAGTATGCTCCTATCTTGGCCAACCCTGATTACACAAAGCCATTCTACATATTTTCTTTTGCATCATACAATAATGTTGTTGTTATCCTATTACAAAATAATGAAGATGGTCATGAAAAACCCATAGCTTTCTTTTGAAAAGTTATGCAAGGTCCTGAACTGAAATACACTATTATGAAAAACAAACTTTCACTCTTTTGAAGATTATTAAAATGTTCAGGCCATATATTTTGAGTTCAAAGATTATTGCCTATGTTCCACACACCATAGTGAAGGACATTTTAACTCATATCAAAGTATCTAGCAAGTAGTGCACATGGGTCAATAGTTTACAAGAGTATGATTTGGATATCTAGACCACCAAGTTAGTAAGAGGGATGGGTCTAGCCAAGCTTATGGCTGAGACTAATTTTTAATATGTTGAGGTAAAAATTGTTATTTTTAATGTTGATGATTCCTTGAGTCAATTTAATGCATCTCCATAGTATAAGGATATTGTTTACTACTTGAAAAATATGAATTGTCCTCCTTGCTTGGATAAAAATCAAAGGAGAACTCTCAAATTTGTCTCCCAAAAATACCTCTTGAATGAAAATGGACTTGTATGGAAGAATCCAAATTGGGCTCTCCTAAGATATGTGTTAGAAGAATAGATCATTATTCTGATTGAATACTTCCATAGTGGATTTTTTAGTGGTCATTTTGCACCTAAGATTACAACTCATAAAATTCTGAGAGCTGGTTATTCAAGGCCATCATTATTTAAAGATGTTGCTCGGATAGTTAGAAGGTGTGAGAAATGTCAGTGCTTTGTTGGGAGGATAAAATCTTCAGGTTCTCTTCCCTTATAGCTTATGATGGTTGAGGGCCCATTCAAACAATGGGGAATGGATTTCATTAGAGAAATCATTGATTTGTCAAGTATTGGGTATATATGGATACTAGTTGTAACTGATTACTTCACCAAATGGGTCAAAGCAATCCCTACCAAGAGAGAAACACACCAAGTAGTCATGAATTTTTTTCTAAATCAGATTATTTGTAGATTTAGTGTGCTAGTTAAGATAATTATTGATAATGCCATGAAATTCAAATCCAAACCTTTGGTGGAATTATGAAAAGAATATGGGATTGAACTGACTTATGCTTCCAACTATAATCCTCAAGGGAACAAGCAAGTAGAATCAAGTAATAAGAACCTGGTAAAGATTATTAGATAAAATTTGGAAGCAAATAAGAAGATGTGGGGTGAAAAATTGAAGTTTTCCTTATGGGTTGATAGGATTATGCCTAAGAAAGCTATAGGTAGAAGCCCTTTTGAGCTTTTTTATGGAGCTCAAGCACTTTTGCCTATGAATTTGTAGTTGCCAACCTATCATTTCATGTAATAACTAGAAGATGATGAGAAAATCAACCACAATTAAAGAAAGGTTGACTATATTATTGAGCTTGATGAAAATCAAAGATAACCTCATGAAAGAAACTTCAAGTTCAAGGAGAAGATGAAGAAAATATTTGATATAAAGCTCACTCCAAGAACTTTTCAAGTAGGTGATCTGGTTCTACTTTGGGATAATAGGCATGAGGAGAAAGGTAAATATGGTAAGTTTTATGCCTTGTGAATGGGTCCTTATTCCATTGACTATCAGGTTGGGGAACATACCTTCTTCTTGAGAGACCTGCATGGTGAAATACTAGAGCTGCCAATCAATGACAGGCATCTAAAGCACTTTCTTAATTGAGTTCATAATCTATGTACCATATTGTATAGTGTTTTATTATTTTATTATTTCATTGGTTTGTTTCCCCTTTATTTTGGGCTTTGTTTGTATATTTTCCTTTCCTTTTTTTGTGTACTCATCTTCAGATCCTCTTGATCTATTTTTGTCAGTCTGCCACTATTTTGCTGAACCTTCATGAGTGTTTGTTGAAAAATTGTTAAGTCTTGACTTTGTATCTCAATGGATCGACAATTGGTTTGGTATTCTATGGTTATTTGCACACCCTTAGGGGATATGCATCCCTAGGCAAGAGCCAGTGTTAGTTCCCAAAATTGCATTGGAGCAATTGGGCCCTTGTATGTATCAAAATTTATGTCCTTAACCATATTTTTATCTCCATGTATTCATTTGTAAGGTCAAGTTCATGTATATAATTTGCTAAGTCCTTTGTCTTGTCTTTATTTGGTGAAGGTGTTCTTTCTCTTAGAATTTTTGAGCCTTTTTAATGAACACAATGTTTGATAAAAAAATAGGTCTTTGAACTTTTTATCTCAGATAAAATTTTTGAAGACTTATTTCCATCAAAAATTTTATCCACTACAAAAGCTCTAAAGGAATTCAATGTTGTATCACTTTCAGGATAAGTGTTTTATAAAAGTTTCGAAGGGCTATTTCATTGGTTTTGGGTCATTCATTTTGGAATTTTTGTCCATGGAATTTTTTTGAAGGGCACTTGCCCTTCAGGCATTTCACCCATACAAAAAGCTTGAAGGAAGTGTAAGACCATTTTTTTTGGCCAAAAGTACTTTACAAAAATCCCAAAGGGTCATTTTGCCTTTGCAAAATGTCTGAAGGATTATTTATTTCTATCATTTTGACCTTGCAAAATTTCTAAAGGGTGAAGGACACTTGCAAAAAAAATGAAAGACACTTTTGAAGGGCCATTTTTCCTTTGCAAAATGTCTAAAGGATTATTTCCTTTAGGCATTTTGCCCTTGAAAAATTCTTAAAGGGTGTTTGCAAAACATCCAAAGGATAATTCTAGATCTGAAGGACACTTACACAAGTTACGAAAGGCACTTTCAAGACATTGGAGGACCATTCTAAAAGTTTGAAGGACATTTTTTTAGCTAAAATGCCCTTAATTTTTTTTTTGAAGGATACTTTCAAAAGCTTGAAAGGTATTTTCAAAAAAATTGCTACTAAGTAGAGGTCCATTTCCTTCAAAAATTTTGCTTGAGCAAAAAGCTCGAAGGATAAGTCTGGATGGTGAAGGACATTTTCAAAACTCTTGAAAGGCACTTTTTGAAGATGGAGGACACTTATAATAGTTTTGAAAGGCACTCTCAAGAGATTGAAGGACCATTCAAAAAGTCTAAAAAGTATTATTTTAGGGAAGGTGCCCTTAACAAAAATTATGAAGGGTATGTTCAAGTACTCAAAATATTCTTTTGGAAAAATAACTGTGGTGTAGAGGTTCAATTACTTCAAGAGAATAGCTTGGACACATTTATTATAGGAAAATAGTCTAGAATAAAATAGGGAGGCCAAAAACAAAGATTCAAACAAATTTTTTGTAGAATAAAGTCCCCTAAAGAATATTTCCAAATTATAAGTGACAGTCTCATAAATGTTTTTGACTGGCATGTAGACGTCAACTTTAAACTGTAAGAACTAGCTATTGTTATTCAAATATCCATGACAATCATGTGAGCATCATTTTTTAGACCTGTGAAGTAGCTATTTATTTTCAAATAGGGCAGATCCAATGGCACATAGTTATTTAGAGTAGGATGATCTGATGGTCCGTGATCAAGGCTGAATAGTCAAAGGGACTTAGGAAGCTCATAGGGTTACCAAGTGGTATAACCTTAGGGCCAAGGAAGACATAGTATCTAATAATGCTACACCTATTAGATCATGATTTGATGGAATTAATTTACTCATCCCAACTAGATCTGATGGAGTGAGGATGACATTAAAATGTCAAAGGCCAAAGGAGTCCCATGAGGATGACAAGTGTCATCATCTCGAGGACTAAAACAAAGATAAATGACATGTCAGCCCTCCCCAAAGGTCTCCAAGGCTTGAAAAATTAAGTTTGTAAAAAATAAAACTAATAAGGGTGAAATAAAGCTGAGTCATTATATTTTCATTTTTTTTCTTGTTCACATTCTCTATGGGAGGATATTGTAGGGTTTTGATATCCAATTGGGCCACTCCAAGGAATGATTACTCAAACAACCATGGATCTAAAATATTCCCAAGAAATAATTACAAGATAAAGTTGTTCCATGGTGTGCATAAGAGAAAGGGTAGTTGTGCAGGTAATTTTAGCTAAGTTAATGAGTAGTCAAAGGGCATCTCTAGGTGGTTACACAAAAGATAAATGGTTTGTTTGGCTCCTAAAATTAATATTCTTCTTTTAGCTTGTGTAAGGGGCATTTACAACTAAGAAATCAAGAAGGTTGTTGCAAATATCCATCATTTATTGAAGAGGTAGTTAGATAAATCATTTTTTAGGCAAATACATGAAGATTCCAACTGTGGTAAGGTATTTTTTCTAGCCTAGAGCATTTTGGCATAACTTGAGGGGGTGTTTTGCACTTTTGGAGGTTACAAATCTCATTCCTAGATTTGAAGGTTTGAAAAATATATAAATATAAGGTTTGTATTCTATTCAAAGGTTATTGGTTATTTTTGGTCTTTGTTCTTCTCTAAGTATAGGCTTTTCCAAATTTTGGGATCTCTACTATGTATGTTTTTTGCCTCTCTTGCTAAGGTTGTTATATCTTGTACAACCATTAGAAAACTTTAAGAGCATTTATATATGTCTCCCTTGTCCAACATGGAACAAATCCACCATGCTTGTCCCCATGGTAGCATTTTGAAACATTGATGTATGCAAGATTTTCTCTCAAGGTAATGGAAAATACATGTGGTTCTTTACTATACCCTTTTAATGAAATTGTTGACCAAATTTGACTTTTGGGTCAAATTGGGGCACCCCTTGGTAAAAAATTGAATTTTAGGTGTTTAGGGTCTAATATAGATGTAACAAGGTGTTTTATAGGTTAATTAATGTAATTTAATGTTATACTAGTCTTGGTCCTTAGTCTTTTTCGTCACTTTAGTCATTTTGAGGTCAAAAAAGGGGAATTTAATGAGTTGAGATTATTTAGAAGTGTGAAGGTTCCAAATGATGATGTCACATCCGATGTGTTCCAATAGGTCTTAATCAACTAACATAACTAAAAGGTGGTAGGTTCTTTAGAAGAAAGGATAGTTTTCTTGAGGAAAAAGGTGTGTTTGAAACTTATACAACTCATGTGGAAGTGTGCCACATGGAATAATATCATGGCATCTATATTCAGATTCCCCAAGCTTAGTTACATGTTTTAAGTGCTCTAAAAATGACATTTTTGGCCCAAAATCTTTCTGCTTCTTTTTCACCCTTCTTAGTAAGCAAAAGCAGTCTTCAAGTTTGTACTTGGTACAACCAATAGAAGTGATTTCAGATCAAACACCTTGGGGAGGTTAAATTACACTTAGATAAATTCATTTCAATATAAATAGTTTGAATAATGGTGGCTTGTGCTTCATGGACCATCCTAATGAAGTTGACTATGTTTTTTTGCCTGCTAATCTATGTACCCTATAAGTTTTGCCTTGGTTTGAGCATTTTCATACGAACCAATTTATATGGTTGATTTTAGATGATTTTTAATATGTACCCTCATTTTTACCATGATTTTTTTCATGTTTAAAGGTGCTTTGATGAGTCAAGTACCTGAAAGTTACAAGAGGATACATCTTTCTAAGTTATAAGTAGTTTTCATCATTTTTAGATCTTCATGCTTTGAGAATGACTTCAGAAGGTTATAATAAGTCCTTAACCATGTATTAATTGTATTCTTGGTCCCCTCATATTTAAATTTCATCCTATAAGGCAAAATATCCATGAGTTGTAGTCATATGTAACATTCACACATGATTCTACCATTAACACACAACTTAGAGGTGTTCTCATGGATAAATTCAAGTTAAGAGGGAGGTGTTGTTACTTGTTTCACATCTCCCTAATAGTGTGAAAATGATTTTGGATGTGTTAGGATAGGCATAAAACTCTTTTGATATCCATACACAATGTATATTTCCTAAGTTTATGCTCATTGCCTATTTATGGAAACATCTGCCTATAGGTGCCTTCACGGGGAATTTTAAGTTGAAAAAGATCTATTGGTATTTGCTTCAAATACTTAGGAGTTTGAAGAGTTCATTGGAAGGAATTTAGATAGGCCTAGTACCTATTTAAATTCAAATGCATTACATGCTACCAATACTCACATTGCTACCTGTGTATGACAGTGGTCACCTACAGGAAACCTTGACATAGAGTTGAGGACCCCTTATAAAGTGTTGAAAAAAACAATGGAACTATTCCTAAAGTCCTAGTGTGTTGAAGGGATCCTAGTAGACCTGTTTGGAATATTAAACTACTATACAAAGTTGAAAGTCACTTCTAGGGAGATGACTATAAATTTAGGGACCTTTTTCCCAAAATTGCCAAAATAGAGCACCTAACTCTTTTGAAGTGATTTTATAACAATGTCAGAATGACCTTTGATCACTTATAGTGTACTAATATTGTATATCTATCATATGAAAATGACTTGGAAAATTACAAAGGGAAATTAAGAAATGTAAATTGGTTGTTGAGAGGCTCAAACTTGTCAATATATGCACTAATTCTTGACAATATAATCTATAGGGTTTGAAGAGATAAAATGACCTTGACAATTTAAGGTGTTTTAAGGCATACTCACATGTCTTGAGTAACCTCATGAAATGGAAATTATATAAAATGGACATGGATAAGTTGATCAATGATGTTTTAAGGACTAAATATGCACCTATAGGCCTTTTAGATCATAAATATGCACCTACAGGCTGGCTGTAGGGTCACCTTGAGGACTAAGCTTACTAACCTTGATAACAGAATTCTTTCCAAGAAAAATTAAGGAGAAATTTTATTTAGGGAATGGTTTAGAGAGATTCAAGGGAGTTTTAATTCTTTTAAATAAGGCTTAGACCATGAATAACACCTACAAAACCTCTCATAGTCAATTGTAGTTCGCTGTGAGGGGCAGGGAGGAAGTAAACTTGGCCTTTTGACATGTTTATTGCTCAAGATGAAGCAAATGATAAAAAAAGTACACTATGATAATAGGATAATAATATGTGGTTAGTAAATGTTTTCTCATGCTAAAACATACAAGCATGCCTACAAGTTACCCTCTCCAAAGCAAAAGTACAGTCAACTATAACAGATAGACAATGAACTAGAGAGTGATATTTTGATACTTGTATTGCATAAGCATGACTAAAAATAAGAAATAAATGAGACTAATGGAAGAAAATAAGGTTAAGTAAATTTTATTTGAGTTTAAAACATGCAAAGTAACCTGTGGAGACCCCTCTTTTGCAAGAAGCACAATCATCTGTAACTGTGGTAGATAATGAGCAATTTGGGTGAATATGAAGTGTAGAAAGGATAGTTGAGGTGATGATTACTTATGAAACATGTTAATAATGTAAAAAACATGGTAATATCCCTTAAATAATTAAAATATGGGAAAGAAATCTTCAAATATGATAACACATAGTCTATGTAGTAGAAGCCTACACACAGTCTCTCAAGGGGTCTGTTTTAGTTTTCTAAAGGGTTCAAAGGTCAGATGAGCAAACCAAGAGATAAATTTATATATATATATATATATATATATATATATATATATATATATATATATATATATATATATATATATATATATATATATAATATTTATATCTTGGAGAGTCTATTAAAATCACAAATTTTCTTAGATAAATATGGGAAGTACCCTTTATTTTGTCTCAAATAGAAGGTACTTTCCCCATGCATAAACCTGCAGTCTTATCAAGTGGAAAAAAAGGGATAGACTAAGAGATAAGACAACATTGTAAGAATGTGTGAGAAGTGGAATTATACCTAGGATAAGCATGGAAACCAAGCTCAGAGGAATTAATCTAAATAGGGAGGCCTAAAACATAAAAGTTGCAGTCAAAACTACTTGGGCAGGGTTAGGCCTAAAGGCCAAATAAGAGACCAATGCTACTTATAGCCTTATGAATGATTTAAAACTTATTATATCATGTTTATAAGATGTAATTAGATGCGTTTGAGATATTTTTATGTATATAAAACATTAGGAGAGTTAATTGTGGCTTGAGGGTCATATTAGGTCTGTGAAAATTAGAGAAAGGGGCTCAATAGGGCAAATTTAGATGCTCATATATTTTCAGAGGATTTGCATAGAGGAATTTGGTAAATTTATAAGAGGTATTGAAAAAATAATTTATAGAATTTTTCTACAACTCCAATGACAAAAATTTATGAATGAACCTTAAGAGGTCAAAACATGCCTAAACCCTTGCAAACCCTTCCCAATGACCACTTTATGGAAATGGAGTTGGAAAGCTACTCTAATGGAATATTTTACTTAGGAAGATGATTGAACATTGGATAGGACTCTTTCAGGCTCCATCCCACACTTTTGAGCTATATGGAACTATACAAATGAGGTGAGAAACAAGGTTTTCTTGATTATTTTATGTGTTTTGAAGGCTATAGGAGGTTTCAAGAGATGAAATCAAGTTTGGGGGAAAGATTAAGTCTTGTGATAAATACATAGGGAAATTTCATGCCTTATAAAAACTTAGAAGTGTGAAAACAATATCTCTCATCTCAGTCAGTTAAAACTGACATATTGGACAAGCTAGTGAGAAGAGTGGAAAAGTTCAAGTGAGTTGAATTTAAGGTATCCCTAATACTTATAAGGCCATGGAAAGTATTGAAACTTTTCATACACTCCCTTACATGGATTTTCATGGGAAATTGAAGCCAAATTTGAGTCCAAGTGTGTAGGGTGCATGAAAGAAGATTTTTTTAGAATGTAGATGATGATGGCTCACTTTTAGATGATTCTAGAGGACTAGGCCTAAAACCAATGCATAGAGAGGCATGCCTGCAACCCTTAACATTAATGAAAATAATTAAATCTATCCCTAATTCATTTTGGGATATTAAAATAGTTCTAAATCATGAAGGTAGTTTTCTAATCTATAATGAGGAGTTTCATGCCACTTTGCAAGATTTTGATGACTTAAATGGACACTTATATCTTCTAACCTTGCATAATTCATCCCATATCCTCTTATCATGCAAAATTATCTGATTTTATTAGCTTTATAAGTGTCCTTTTGACCCTTGGAATTATCTCTTCTCCTCTCTCTCTCAAGTTCTATAAGAACTAGCCATTTTGGCCATTGTAACCTATGCTCCACTTGAGTATGGTGAATCCATTCTCATTTTCATACCTTTTGATCAATAAGACTATTAATTTTTACCTCTTCATGACTTTTCATAAGTGTGTTATACTTGGATGATGAATCTTGCTTAATTAAGACTATGGATTCCTTAGCATGTTGTATCATTCTTTCACCCTATTTGCATTTAGAAAGCTTCGTCTTGTAGGGCGTGTGAAGTGTTATAGGAAATTTCAAGGGTTGAGTGAGTTAGTATATTAATTAGTACCATTAAAGGCCTCTTATCTAGTCCTCCTAGCTTTGCATATTCATCCATAACCTCATAATATAACATTGATGTGAGAATATGTATATTGAAGGAGTGTATGTTTGGTTAGTCCATTGTTCTCATGTGTAACATGATACTGATTAGAAGTCATCATCTAATTTGGTGTATCACCCCCCTTAAGATAGTTTGATTTCAGTTTTCTCTCCCTTTTCACCCCAAAGTTTAGGTGTAGTTGCAATCCAAAGTGGTACATCAAGGGAGCTAGAACTATCTATAGATTCACCTCATTCTTAGGCTACCCACAAGCCTAGAGGTGTTTCCATTGTACCAATTAGATGAGGAGATCTTAGGCATCTCTTTAAAGGGTGAAAATCCAAGTGACAATAATTTTTGGCACACTCGATGGGACTCTTGATCCAAGAGGTTGAAATATTTTTGGTGGTCTTTCAATAATCAACCTTTGGAGGCATCTATTCAAGAATCATTGGTGACTCTAAAGTTATATTATATATTTTATTATCCCAATTTATCATTTGAATATTGTTGGTAACATTTTCCTTTGTGTTCTTAATTTCAATGAGGTTTCATGGCTAATTTTGGTGTTGAGCATTGTCTTACACAAGTTGGTGAGGCATTTAAAGCTTGTAACATTACCTATCAATATGAAAAAGTTATTAATAATCCCATTCATTAAGTATATCATTCATATATTCAACTTCCTCAATATATTTTTTCTTGTAGTCAACCTAGCCACTTCTCCATTCAATCCATTTCCACCTTCAAAAAATTTTGGGATATGAGAGGTACATGTTGGAGCTTGATACTCTAAGGGGATGTTGCCAAGAGGTTCCTAGTCATCTTATTCATAAGGTGAGAGATGTAATAGATTTGGTCAAAAGAGAGTGGGTACCTATTGAGAGAGCCAATTGATAAAAAGCTCACAAGTGAGATGCTTGATGTGAGTGACCAGTTTCTTCCTTAGAGGATAGGATAAGAGTTAATGAAAGGCAACCTCACCAAACCTATCAACCTTCATATTCACTTCCAAAATTTTCCTATCAGCCATATTTGATCCATAATCATGAGCCCAATCAAGGATAACAAATTCATCCTTTTCCCAATTAGTTGGAAGAAAGAGTTGAAAAGAGAAACCTTATTTTTGAAGCCAATCTTGATAGGAAGATTGAGTTGGATAATATGCATATGAATCAGTCCATGCTAGAAGAAAAGGAAGTGTAATTTAATTCCTCATTTACCTCTCAAATTTCATCTCCACCACCTTAAAAATAGACTTCTAATCCTAACATTCTAAGATGGAATAAGATAGTGGAGTCATGGGGAAAGAAAGAGGAGAAAAGTATTGATAAAGAGTGTGAAGTTGAGAAGGAGCTTGATCCTATACAAACCCATCCCACCCTTCCTAAATAAAAAACTTCTAATCTTAAAATCCTAATCTAGAGTAAAATAGTGGAATCATGGGGAAAGAAAGAAGATAGAAGCATTCTTAAGGAGTGTGAGGTTGAGAATGAGGTTGATCCTTTACAAGTCCCTCCCACGCTTCCTAAAGAAGATTCTTGTGTTACATGTTAGCCCTTATGTATTCATTATGATCATGATTATTATTATGAACTTAAAGAGAGACTTTTAAAATAGAAACCATCCAATCAAAAAGAAGAGTTAGAGTCAAATATGAAATTGCTAAGTCAAGGTGTGATGGAAGGTATAGACCCAAAAGAAGATATTATGCCTAAACACACCCCATATAACCTCCCTAAAAAGAATGACCAATCCAAATTAGATTAAAATTAAGTGATATCCCAATGTAATTAAGAAAACCAAGTTGTTTTAGTGTAAGGTATACCTCCCATTCCTCAAGAGCCTCCAAAAGAATCCCCTACACTTCACTTTCAATCTGATTTTGAGTTTTGTGTGCCACCTCTACCAACTAGTTCAGCTTGTCCTCACCCCATCACAATTTTAATTGATGGAAATATGGTATGGGAACATAAGAAGGAGTAGTTGGTTGATAAAAACTCAGAATTCTTGATTGAATAAAGTCTAACACCTTGGTAGCTTCATTGGACTAAGTCACATGACTTCAAGATGCCTAGTCTTGGAATCACAAAGGAGATGGAGGATATTACAACCCTTGAGAATCAAAGTCATGATGTGGAAGTTGAGATGAAACTTGAAATACATTAATAGGTCCTAAATTATGAATAATAAGTTATTTCTTGTGTGGAAATTTCTGTTTGTGTTGATAAGGAGGAATGTTCTCCCTTTGTCAAAGAGGAAGAAATAATCCTTGGTTCTTCTATCACTATGCAAGATATCATGGATGGGAAAGAACAAGTTACTAATTATCCTTGGGATGATTTATTTGTAGTAATTGGAGTATGATATACTCTTCTTCAAGGAGGTTATGAGCTAATCAGAAATGGAGAAGGCACCCTTGGCACTCAAGTGAGTATGCAAAGAAAAGGTAACCTTTCAAATCTATCCTTTCAATAAGCATATACATTTCATGATGACATGTTTGAGGTCATAAAGATGGGATATCATCCTCTAAAATAGTTTGGAGAAATACATCATCTCTTAAAGGATGGAATAAGCTCCTATTAGCCTCAATCTTCTAAGGAACATGAAACTACTCTTGAAGCCATGCCAACTAAGGATATACAA
The DNA here is from genome assembly GCA_037957365.1 of Torreya grandis. Classification (NCBI taxonomy): domain Eukaryota; kingdom Viridiplantae; phylum Streptophyta; class Pinopsida; order Cupressales; family Taxaceae; genus Torreya; species Torreya grandis. Next base: position 4,610,822 of record JARHVA010000328.1, on the reverse strand, counting down.
GTTGATCATGAGATGAAGACTAGGAAGTAGTATGAGGTATGTGTACAAGTTCAAGAGGAATATATATACATTAGAGACATATTTGAAGATGATATATTTGAGGGTAGATCAAGTGAAGTGTTAAGGAATAGGTTTGATCTACAAAGCATCCAATCCAAGGAGAAACATGCTTGGCACTATGACTCATCCCATCATGAAGATGCTTCAAAGATTTTTCATTTTAATCCTAGAAATGAGGTATTATTAGTCTCTAGTTGTGCATAATAGTTTGTTTTCATATTTCCCTAAGTGCTTTGAGCACATGTTTATGTGTGTCTTGTTAGTTTTTTTGCCATGTTTTGTGTGTCCTTTGATTTGTGTGGTTGAGGTAATTAAGTGATCTTGTCTTGATAAAGTCCTATGGTAAAAGTCCTCTTATTATGTCTCAGACTTAAAATTACACCCTAATCCCAATGTAATGATAAGGCTACTGGTCTAGTTAGTATAGCAGGTGTACTACCCCTATGAGTCACTAATTTATTGACCAAATTTGACTTTTTGGTCAAATTGGGGCACCCCTAGGTAAAAAATTTACTTTTAGGTGTTTAGGGGTCTAATATAGATCTCATAAGGTGTTTTATAGGTTAATTAATGTCATTTTATGTTATAATAGCCTTGGTCCTTAGTTGTTTTAGTCCCTTTAGTCATTTTGAGTCATTTTGAGGTTAAAAAAGAGGCATTTAATAAGTTGTACATATTTTTTGGGAAGTGTGAAGGTTAAAAAGGATTATTTAGTGTATAGTGTGTCCAAATAGGTCTTTATCAATTGAAATAACTAAAAGGTGACAAGTTCTTCAGAATAAAGGGTAGTTTTCTTACAAAAAAAGGTGAGTTTGGAACTTGTACAACTCATGGGGAAGTGTGCCACATGAGAGAAGATAATGGTATGTATCTTTAGATTCCCCAAGATTATTTACACATTTTAAGTACTTTGAAAGTGCCATTTTTGGCCCAGAACTATTCTACTCCTTTTTCACCTTTCTTGGCAAGCAAAAGTAGTCTTCAAGTTTGTATTTGGTATGGCTAGTAGAAGAGATTTCACATCAAACACCTTGGGGAGGTTAAATTAAACTTATATAAATTAATTTAAATATAAATATTTTGAATAATGGTGGCATGTGATTCATGAACCATCCTCATGAAGTTGAATATGTTTTTTTGCCTACTAATTTGTGTACCCCATAGATTTTGCCTTGGTTTGAGAATTTTTGTATGAAATAGTTGCTAAGGTTGGTTATGGATGATTTTGAATATTTAACCTCATGTTACCTATGTTTTTTTCATGTTTCAATGTGTTTGGATGAGTCAAGTAGCTCAAATTTTCAAGAGGATACACCTTTCTAAGTTACAAGTAGTTTTCATCATTTACAGATCCTCATGATTTTCAAATGAATTCATAGGGTTGTGATAAGTATTTCACCATGTATTTAATGTATTTTTGGTCCCCTAATCTTTCAATTTCATCCTCTAAGGAAAAATATCCATGAGTTGCAGTCATATGTAACATTCACACATAATTTTGCCATTAACACATAACTTACAACTGCTCTCATTGATAAATTTAAGTTAAGAGGGAAGTGTTGTTACTTATTTCACATATCATATAGTGTGAGAATAATTTTTGAGGTGTTAGGATAGGCGTAAAAATCTTTTGATAGCTAAACAAAATGTATATTGCCTAATTTTGTGCTCACTGCCTATTTATAGAAACATTTGCCTATAGGTGCCTTCACAAGGAATTTCAAGTTGAAAAATATGTGTTGACATTTGATTAAAATCCTTAGGAGTGTGAATATTTAATTTGAAGGCATTGAGATAGGCCTATTACCTTTTGAAATTCAAATACAATACACACTACCAATACTCACATTGCTGCCTGTGTATGATAGTGGTCACCTATAGGAAACCTTGACAAAGAGTTGAGGACCCCTTGTGAAGTGTTGAAATAAGAAATTGAACTATTAATAAAGTCCTAGTGTGTTGAAGGGATATTAATAGACTTATTTGGAATATTAAATTACTATGAAAAGTTAAAAGTCACTTCCAGGGAGATGACTGTAAACTTAGGGACCGTTTTCCCAAAATTGCCAAAATAGAGCACCTAGCTCTTTTGGAGTGATTTTATAACAATGTAATATTAACCTTTGATCACTTATAGTGCAATAATATATATATATATATATATATATATATATATATATATATATATATATATATATATATATATATATATATCATAGGAAAATGAATTGGGAAAGTACATAGGTAATTTAAACAATGGAAATTGGTTTTTGAGAGGCTCAAACTTATCAATATATACACTGATTCTAGGTAATAAAATCTACAGGGTTTGAAGAGATAAAATGACCTTGATAGTTCCAAGTGTTTTAAGGCATACTCTTATGTATTGAGTGACCTAATGAAGTGAAAATTATATAAAATGTACATGGAGAAGTTGATCAATGATTTTTTAAGGACTAAATATGCACCTACAGGGATTTTAGATCACAAATATGCACCTATAGACTGGCCGTAGGGTCACCTTGAGGACTAAGTTTCCTAGCCTTGATAACAGACTTATTTCTAAGAAAATAAAGGATAAATTATAGTTATGGAATGGTTTAGATAGATTCAAGGGAGGTTTAATTATTTTCAATAAGTCTTAGACCATGAATAACACCTATATAACCTCTCAGAATCAACTGTAGTTGACTGTGAGGGGCAGGGAGTAAGTAAACTTGGCCTTGTGAGGTGTTTACTGCTCAAGATGAAAAAAATGATAAAATAAGATACAATATGATCCTAGGAGACTTAGAGTAGGTTAGTAAATATTTTATCAAACTAAAACATACAAGAATACCTATAGGTTACCCTCTCTAAAGCAAAAGTACAGTCAGCTATAACAAATAGACAATGAGCTAGAGAGTGATATTTTGATACTTGTATTACATAAACACAAATGAAAATAAGTAATAAATGATACTAAGGGGAGTATATAAGGTTAAGTAAATTTTATTTGAGTTTAAAACATGTAAAGTAACCCATGGAGGACCCTCTTTTACAAGAAGCATAGTCAACTATAACTATGGTAGATAATGAATAATTTGGGTGAATATGAAGTGTATAAATGATAGTTGAGGTTATGATTAGTTATGAAACAAATTAATAATTATAAAAAACATTGAAAGAGTCTTTAAATCATGAAAATATGGGTAGGAAAGCTTTATATATGACAACACACAGTCCATGTAGTAGAAAGCCTGCACACAGTCTCTCAAGGGGTCTGTTTTAGTTTTCTAAAGAGTTGAAAGGTCAGATGACCCAACCAAGAGATAAGTTTTTGTATAGACAATATATATAACTTGGATAATCTCTTAAAATCACAAATTTTCTTATAAAAATATGGGAAGTACCCTCTATTTTATCTCAGATAGAGGGTACTTTCCCCATGCATAAACATACAATATTATCAAGTGGAAAGAAAGTGATAGATTAAGAGATAAGATAACCTTGGAAGAAGGTGTGAGAATTGGAATTATACATATGAAAACCATGGAAACTAATATTTGAGTAAGTAATCTAAATAGGGAGGCCTAAAACATAAAAGTTACAGTCAAACCTACTTAGGTAGGGTTAGGCCTAAAGGCCAAATAAGATACCAATGCTATCTATATCCATATAAATGATTTACACCTTGTTATATCATGTTTATGAGATGGAATTAGATGTTTTTTAGATATTTTTATGTAGATAAAACACAAGGAGAGATAATTTTGGCTTGAGAGCAATATCAGGTCTATGAAAATTGGAGAAAGGAGCTCGATAGGGCAAGTTTAGATGCTCATATATTTTTGATAGGTCATGGAGGAAATAGGAGTTTGGGAAAGTTATAAAAGGTATTTAAAAAATACTTTGTGGAATTTTTTTTCAACTCCAACATCAAAACTTTATGAATGAACATTAAGAGGTCAAAATAGGCCTAAACCCTTGCAAACCCTTCCTAATGACCAGTTTGTGGAAATGGAGTTGGAAAGATACTATAATGGAATAATTTTCTCAAGAATATGATTGGAAATAAGAGAGGACTCTTTTATGATCCCTCCCACACTTTTTAGTTGTACATAATTATACAAATGAGGTGAGATACAAGATTTTCTTGATTGGTTTGTGTGTTTTATAGGATACAAGAGGTTTCAAGAGATGAAATAAATTTTGAGGGAAATATTAAGACTTGTGATAATTTTATATGGATATTTAATGCCTTATAAAAACTTATAAGTGTGCAAACTATAGCTCTCATCTCAGCTAGTCAAAACTGGCATATTGAACAAGTTAGTGAGAAGGGTGGAAAATTTCAAGTGAGCTGAATTTAAGGTGTCCCTAATGCTTATAAGGACATGTAAGTTATTTAAAATTTTAATCCACTCAATATCATTTATTTTCATGGGAAAATGAAGCCAAATTTGAGGCCAAGTGTGTATGGTGCATGAAAGAAGAGTTTTTTGGACTACAAATGATGATGGCTCATTTCTAGATGATTCTAGAGGAATAGGCCTACAACCAATGAATGGAGAGGCATGACTGAAACCCTTAACATTAATTAAATTAATTATACCTATCCATAATTGGTTTTAGGATGTTCAAATAGGTCCAAATCATGAAGGTATTTTTTTGAACCAAAATGAGGAGTTTTATGTCACTTTACAAGAGTTTGATGACTTAGATGGATAATTATATCTTATAACCTTGCATGGTTAATCCCATATCCTCTTATAATGTATAGTTAATTAATTTTATTATCTTTAAAAGTGTCATTGTGACCTTTGGGCTTCTCTTTTCACCTCTCTCTATCAATTTCTATAAGAACTAGCCATTTTGGCCATTATAACTTATGCTCCACCTGAGTATGGAGAAACCTTGATCATTTACATACCATATGATCAATAAGACTACTAATTTTTACCTCTTCATTACTATTCATAAGTGTGTTATACTTGGATGATGAATCTTGCTTAGTGAATTCTATGGATTCCTTAGCAAGTTGTCTCATACTTTCACCCTATTTGTAGTTGGAAAGATTTTTCTTGTAGGGAATGTGAAGTGTTATAGGAAATGTTAGGTGTTGAGTGAGTTATTTAATTCATCAGTGCCATTCAAGTCCTCTTGTCTAGTTCTCCTAGCTTTGCACATTCATCCATAACCTCATAATGTAATATTGATGTGAGAAGATGTAGATTGAAGAGTGTATGTTTGGTTAGTCCTTTGTTCTCATGTGTAACATGCTGCTGGTTAGAAGTCATCATCTAATTTGGTGTATCACCCCCCTTGGGAAGTTTGATTTTATCTTTTTCTCTCTCTTTTCACCACTAAAGTTTAGGTGTAGTTGCAATCCAAAGTGGTACATCAAGGGAGCTAACCCTATCTATAGATTCACCTCATCCTTAGGATACCCACAAGCCTAGAGTTATTTCCATTATGCCACTTGGATGAGGAGAGCTTAAGAATCTCCTAAAAGGGTGAAAATCCAAGTGAAAATATAAATGTAATGAGGTATTTTATATGTTGTGCTAATTAGGTATCTAGATTTGTGTTCACTACTGGTTATCATATTGGGCATGAATCTAGGTTATAAACCCCTTTTTCCATAGAGATTTGGAAATATTTTTTTGAATACCTTATTAGGGCACCCTGGATTCAAAGATTTATCAAATTATTGTATTTTAGATTCTAGTTTTAGTGTACATTCTAGGGTTTTAGAGATCATTTGGGCATTTGCATTATATTGGCACTAATGGATGCAAATTTCTCCTTGTAGTTTTTATGGCTTGCATCTTAGTTTTTATACATCTTTGCAATAGGTGATGTCATGTATGTTGAAGGAAACCCCGCTATTTGAGATCCACAAGCACACCACCCTCCTCTTTTATGCCTAAGAAAATTTTCCTACTCTCTCTTACCCTACAAATAACACACTCTATTGCATATTATAAGTATTATTTTCCTTGCAAATGCATAAGATCTTGCTTATTTGGAAAGTGTTTGCAGTTTGATATTTAAATTGTAGCATTGTAATCTATTATTTTGTTCCTTATGTTGTTGAATATTTTATGAAATGAAGATTACAATCATAATTTTATCTATCTTTAGTAACTTATGTATGACATAGAGTATTTGTGTATTTACTATGACAACCCTTCATAGGTAAAGTGTGTAGATGTGATTATGATCTTGTCATATTTTTTACTTATGCCAAGAATCCCCATGGATATTAAAGTGTAAAATCCCTCCATGTGAGCAAACTACCCCATAGGTTCTCTCACCTTGGTTTAGGAAGAGCCAAAAGTAGTAGGAAGCTAACCATACCCTCTGTAGGTGCCTCTCATCTAATTTATCTAGTCTAGTCCATTCTTGATGCTAATCCCTCCCCTTGCTACAATGACATTCTGACAGGTTTCTCATCATTTCTTTCAATTTCCTTCAAGTGTGCAAGGCCAAATTATAGACTTAGATTCATGCCCAAGACAATGACCAATAGTGAACACAAAGCTAGATACCCAATCAACATAGCATATAAAATATCTCATTGCATTTCATTAACATGGTACAATAAAGAACCACATATATTTGTCATCAACTTGAAATAAAATCTTACATACATCAATGTTTCAAAATGCAACCATGGGGAGAAGCATGGTGGATTTGCTCCATGTTGGATAGGGGAGACATATAGAAATTCTCTCAAAGCTTGGTAATGGCTATAAAAGATATAACCACCTTATCAAGAGAGGCACAAAAAACACATAATAATGATATTTAAATTTAGAAGAGCCTATACTTAGAGAAGAACAAAGACCAACAACAAGTAACAACCTTTGAATTGAAGACAAGCCTTCTATTTATATATTTTTCAAACCTTCAAATTTGAGAATGAGATTTGTAACCTCAAAAAGTATAAAACACCCTCTCAAGTTCCACCAAGATGCTCCAAGCTAGAAAAAAACACCTTACCATACCTAGAATCTTCATGCATTTGCCTAAAAAATGATTTCTCTAACTGCCTCTTCAAGAAATGATGGATATTTGCAACAACCTTCTTGATTTCTTAGCTGGGCATTATGAGCTAGAAGAAGAATATCCATTTTAGGAGCCAAAAAAACCATTTGTCTTTTGTGTAACCACTTAGAAATGCCCTTTGACCACTCATTAGCATAACTAGAACTACCAGGATAACTTCCCTTCCTTTTATGCACGCCATGGAACAACCTGCTCTTGCAATGATTTCTTAGGAATATTATAGATCCATGGTTGTTTGAGTATGTTAAGCAAGGGATATATCTTTTACTTAATCAAATTCCTTTTGCTTTAACCACTTAATCATACATTCAAGATATGCAATAAAATTGAAAGCAATAACATGCACCACACATGAGAGAGAGAGACACTAGATTTTACATGGAAACCCAAAGTGGGATAAACCATAAAGAATAATCTCAAGTATATAAATGAGCACCAACTCAAGTTTACAAAGTTTGAAAACACCAACTTACAGGAGCACCAACCCCTTTACTGAGCACCAACACAATAATGATTTGTGAGCATCAACCCACAAGAGCACCAACCCCTTTGTGTATAAAAAAAAAACTATCTCTCAATGTTGCTTTCTCAACAAATGATAACACACTACTATATCTCTTTCTTTTATCTCCTCTACTCTTCTAAGCTAGATATAACAATTACAAACCATGCTCTTCCTTGCTTGTTACAAATGGCTTCCCAAGCCTCCTTTTATAGCATTCCAAATGACCTTTGGCATTCACCCTTTGTGACCTTTCAATTCACATGGAAAATGGCACCAAACTTATATGCCCCTTTGAATTCTTTCATATGAAAATTCACATGGTGACCCTTCATGGGAAAATGCATCCTTTCCCTCTTTTGTCTTTATCTTGTGACTCTTCGAATTCCTCAAGGTGACCCTTCATGGGAAAATGTGTCCTTTCCCTATTTTGTCTTTACTTGGTGACTTTTTGACTTCCTCATGGGCCCTTTTTTAACTTTATGCAACCAAAAATATATTCATTAATATTTAATTAATATTAACACACTTTAGCCAAGATATGAACATTAAAAACACCTTTAGACATTAAATGCTATGGGGCCTTTATCACCAATAATGTTAGACCTTTAACATCAATGATAATATTTCCAACAATCTCCCCCTTTGTCATTGATGGCAACCTCAAAATAAACTACCACATCTTAAAACCTGTTCCTATACTTCTTAAAAACCAAGACTTACACATACTACCAATTGAAAACATACAATAACTCCCCCTTACTGTAGCATCCTATTTTCTGAACTTGTTCCTATATTTCTCCCCCTTTGACATCAATGACAAAGATTCTATATTAGAGATAACACCTAGCTTCCCCTCAAATAATGTTGATCCTCAATGGTAGGAAGTAAAATAAATTACTCCCAAATTCTCTCGTAGATCCTCGAACGTGTCTTTTGGTTGTGCCTTTTTGAAGATATCTACTAACATATATAAATTATTGCCTATCCTTTGAACATCTACAATCAACACATCTAAATTTTTTCTTCTAATCTCACAACCTTATACATAAGAATTTAATGTGTATCCTTGATAACATATCTAACTTATACTCAATATATTATGCTTAAGACCTTCTACATACAATACATTCTCAGCCTTGGTTCTACCATTATCCAAACTTAATGTACCTTTTCTAGCTATCCTAGCAGTGGTATTGTCTCTAAATTTCACTATGCCACCATTGATATTATTTAGAGTTATGAACTTGATCTTGTCTCCTATCATGTGCCTTGGACATCCACTATCAATGAACCATTTCTTTTCTTTATTTCTTGCATGCCAAACTATCTAGACTAACATAGACTTTTTAGGTTATTTCTTCTATCATGAACTTGTCTGAACTTTCTTCTTGATGAATGGAGCCTTGAAACTTTGATCCTTATTGAATGACTCGACCATGCTTCTACAATATTGGGCTATGTGTCTAAAATTATTGCACTTGTAACATACTATGGCTTCTTCATCAAAGCTTGATAGAGGAACAAAAGAGTAGTGGCTTCTATTTGACTTTGCATGAGTTTCCTTCTTATTTCTGAAATTGTTATCTCTTTTCTAACATTCTATTTTCTTATGACCATAACTATTACAATAAAAACAATAACTATGAAAATATAACGTGTTATGATTTGTGTATCTTTGACCTAATTGTCTTTTATAGCTTTGTTCCTTCCAACCTTCTTTGTTTCAACTTAGCTGTGTAGTCTTAACTTCTTCCTTTTTCATTTCCTCTTTTTTAAGAGATTCAACATAGCTCTTTCTTTTTTCTATGTTAACCTTGTTTGTGAAAGTAGTGGCCTCCCATTTCTATTTTTAAATCTGATACCTATCTTATTTGACATTGATCTTTGAATTTTTAATATCTTATTAAACATTTTAGTACTATTCTCAAATTTTGAATCATTGGTTGCTTTATCATTGACTGCTTTATTTATTTTTTCAAGATCTGATTTTAAAGAGGAAATTTCAACAACATACCTTTCACATTCTTCACTTAATTTTTGTAACTGAATTATTAGATATTTTTTAGTATTTTTGGCTTTTTCAATGTGTGCTTGTAGATATTCAATTATTTTTTTTACTCCTTTTCATTTTTCTTGATCTGGCACTTCAATCTATGATTCTTCTTCTCACGAGCTTCAAATTATTCTAAGGCACAAATGAGTTCTCCTTCCAGATTCACCTCAGATTCATCCTCACTTTCATCATGTTTTTCTTCTTGATCATCTCTAATTTTACTTGTGAAGGCATCTTCATGTATGGTCATGAACAAATTCTCTTCTTCATTTGAGTCACTGACTCCACTGTCTTTGAATGAGTTAAGATCTTTAGAATATAAAATCTTCTTCTTGAATCTCTTCTTGTATGTAGACTTTCCTTCTTCATTGTCACCATTATTCTTATCTAGGCACTTGTCTGCAAAATATCTAATCTTATCACATTTAAAACATTTAAATGGTAACTTTCCTTGATATTTACTTGTGCCCCTTTTAAGCTTACGAATGAATAGGGCTTCATTGTCATCTTCTTCATTACTAGAGTTATCACTTGATTCTTAAATATTGGCCTTGTCTTTCTTAGATATTTTGAATTTGATTAACTATTTGATCAACCTAAAAAAGATAACTTGCTATATTTTATTCCTCTTCCATCTTCAAACTCTCAAAATATCTTCTAAATGTCTGAAACTTAGCTTGCTAAACCTTTTCATCACCTTTGCAAATATTCTTAGGTTTTACCCAAGTGTCATGAGCAGATTTGCATTGCATAACTTTAACAAATTTTGATTCACATAAACCACATGAAATATCATTTAAATATTTAACATTATTTTGACTTGCCTTCTTTTTCATTGGAGTAGTTACAAGTGTCTGTGGCTCTTTCTATTCCTCCAACACTACTTGCCAAATGTCAAATTTGAGGGCCATTAGGTAAGTCCTCATCCTTATGCTCCAAAAGGCATAATTTATTCCATCAAACAAAGGTGCCTTATTTGTAGAAAAACCTTCATGTGATCCAACCATCATGTTTTCCCTGATCTACCTTCAATATGTTAAAATCTTTCCAAAAAACTTGCTCTGATACCAATTGTTTAGCATGGGATATATCTTTTACTTAGTCAAATTCCTTTTGCTTTAACCACTTAATCATACATTCAAGATATGTAATAAAATTGAAAGAAATAACATGCACTAAAAGAGAGAGAGAGACACCATATTTTATGTGGAAACCCAAAGTGGGAAAAACCATGGAGAACAATCTCAAGTATATAAATGAGCACCAAATAAAGTTTACAAAGTTCACAAGCACCAACTTGCAGGATCACCAACCCCTTTGCTGAGCACCAACACAATAATGATTTGTGAGCACCAACCCATAAGATCACCAACTCCTTTATATATAAAACACAAACTATCTCTCAATGTTGCTTTCTCAAAAAATGATAGCACATTACTATATCTCTTTATTTTCTCTCCTCTACTCTTCTAAGCTAGATATAACAATTAAAAACCATGCTCTTCCTTGCTTATTACAAATGGCTTCCCAAGCCTCCTTTTATAGCATTCCAAATAACCTTTGGCATTCACCCTTTGTGACCTTTCAATTCACATGGAAAATGGTGCCAAACTTGTATGACCCTTTGAAATATTTCATATGAAAAGTCACATGGTGACCTTTCATGGGAAAATGTGTCATTTCCCTCTTTTGTCTTTACTTGGTGACTCTTTGACTTCCTCATGGGCCCTCTTTTCACTTTATGCAACCAAAAATATATTTGTTAATATTTAGTTAATATTAACACACTTTAGCTAAGATATAAACATTAAAAACACTTTTAGACATTAAATTATATGGGGTCTTTGTCACCAATATTATTAGACCTTTGACATCAATGAAAATATTTCTAATATAGTAATCATTCCTTGGAGTGGCCCACTTTGATCTTAAAACCCTACAATATCATCCCATAGAGGAACTTGGACAAGCAAAGCAAATAAAAATATAATGACTCAGCTTTATTTTACCCTTTTTACTTTGATTTTTTACAAACCTAGGCATTAAAGCCTTGGAGACCTTTGGGGAAGGCCCAAAGGTCATTAATTTCTATTTGAATCCCCAAGATGATGACACTTATCATCCTCATGGGATTACTTTGGCCTTTGATATTTAAACATTATCCTTGTTCTATTAGATTGGGATAGGATGAGAAAATATACTCTATTGGATCATGATTCAAGGGGTGGATCATTATTGGATACTGCTTCTTCCTTGGCCCTGAGGGTATGCCACTTAGCAACCCTACGAGATTTTTAGGTCCATTTGACTATTCAACCTTGATCGCATACCATTAGATCATCCCAATTTGAACAAATTTATGTCATTGGATCTACCTCATTTGAAAATAAATGGCTACTTTATGGGTCTAAAAAATGATGCTTGCACAACTATCATGGACATTTGAATCCCAACGGCTAGTACCTATAGCTTAAATTTGATGTCTATGCACTAGTCAAAAACATCCACAAGACTATCACCTGTAATTTGAAAATATTCTTTGGGGGACTTTGTTTTGTGGTAATTTTATCTAGGTCTTTATCTTTGGCCTCCCTATTTGCTTCAACGCTATTTTCCCACAAGAAATGTGTCCAAGCCATTTTATTGAAGGAATTAAACCTCTATACCGTAATAATTTTGTTGAAAGAATCTTTCGAGCACTTGAACATACCCTTAATTTTTTTTGTTAAGGGCACCTACCCTATAAAAATGGCCTTCAAACTTTTGGAATGGCCCTTCAATCTCTTAAAAGTGCCTTTTAGAACTATTAAAAGTGTCCTACATCTTCAGAAAGTGCCCTTCGGGAGTTTTGAAAATGTCCTTCACCATCTAGACTTATCCTTTGGCCTTTTTGCTTGGGAAAAATGTTCAAAGGAAATGGACCTCTACTCAGTAGAAATTTTGTCAAAAGTACCTTTTGAGATTTTGAAAGTATCCTTTAGACATTTTGCTAAGGTCATCTACCCTATAAAAATTCCCTTTAGATTTTTGGAATGGTCCTTTGATCTCTTAAAAGTGCCTTTCAGAACTTGTGTAAATGTCCTTTGGATCCATAATTATCCTTCAAACATTTTATAGACACCCTTCGAGAAATTTTCAAGGGAAAATTGTCTAAAGGAAATAATCCTTTAGACATATTTCAAAGGCAAAAAGACCCTTCAAAAGTGTCCTTCATGTTTTTTTCAAGTGTCCTTCGTCCTTCAAAATTATCCTTCAAGAATTTTGCAAGGGAAAAATGCCCGAAGAAAATAATCCTTCAGATATTTTATAAAGGCAAAATGGCCCTTTGGGATTTATGGAAAGTACCTTTGGCCAAAATAAATGACCTTAAAATTCCTTCAAGATTTTTGTGTGGAAAAATGATCAAAGGGAAAGTGCCCTTCAAACTTTTTTCCATGGACAAAAAGTTCAAAATGAATGACCTAAAACCAATGAAATAGCCCTTTAGAACTTCTGTAAAACACTCAGCCCAAAAGTGATACGCCATTAAATTCCTTCAGAACTTTTATAGTGGACAAAATGTCCAACGAAAATAAGTCTTCAAAATTTTTGTCTAAGATAAAAAGTCTAAAGACGTATTTTTGTCATACATTATGTTCATGCAAAAGGCTTGAAAAGTATAAGGGAAAGAACACCTTCACCAACAAAAGATAAGATAAAGGACTTAAAAAATTATGTACATTAACTTGACATTCCAAATGAATACATGGAGATATAAATCTGGATAAGGACATAAAATTTGATGCAGACAAGGGCCCAATTGCTCTAGTGTAATTTTGGGAACTAACAACCACCACCTAAAACCAATATAAATCCATCCATCTTATATGTTTCCCTAAGTTTTGACACATCACTCATACACTTATTTAAGTAATCCACCACTTCAAATAGCCCCTACCTAAGTAAAACCCCTTTTTACTAGTTTCCAAATGCAGTCAAATGTGTTGACCTAGTTCTAGGAATAACACATGTTATGGAACTTAGTCGACCTAGGCTGACTTAGTTCGGGACCTAAAGGATCTATTTTCCACCTAATAAGTTCATCTGGGATGAATTTTTTGGCTAAAATTTTGTAAGGGTTTAGGGTCAAATCATGATATATATACACCTCCTTCACCTCATTTCCAATATAGAGAATCATTAGTTTGTGTTTCTTTATAGTCTGTATTTATGCCATTCTACTTGAGGAGTCATTACTTAGGGTTTTATACTTGAAGAGGAATCTTGTCTTGTGGAAATGTATTAGATGCATAAGAGAAGTACTGGAGCCTAGATTTTACCTATCCTTGTGATCCTTATGAACTAAAACAACCTATTTCAAAGTACCATTGGCCAAGGGAGAGATTTAGGCTCAATAGGTTCGTTTTCAAGGTAAGTCTTCCTAATTATTACTCCTTTATTTTGGGAGATAAATTTGCACAAGTAATGGCTAATGAATGTATTACCTTTCCTTTTTTAATATTACCTATACATTGAATTGAGTAGAGTTTTACTTTGCATGTTTATTGTTTATGTTGATCCCCCATTTGTGCCATAAGCTTTAATGAACACTACATTAGATTTACTTTATTATTGCATTATTAGACCTAGCTAGGGTTATTGTGTAGTGTTACTTGACTAGAGGATTTAAAACCCTCTATATCCATATTATATCATAGGATATCCATTAGATAGGTTTTTTGGATCCATATTGGTCATGACCTCGATTATCTAAATATTTCTAGTGGTATAGTTAGTTGATTTATCTTCTCTGATTTAGGATTGATTTATAGATCATCTTCATTTTTACTTGCATATAGCTTTTTTTTACTTATCATTTATAGATCTTTCCCAATCCAAGGACCACACCTAGGATGTTACGTTACTATTTTATGTTTGTTCTGCATCCTAACATGAAAAAACTTCCTTTGAAATCATGTGTTTACATTTAACACACTTGGTGGGACATATGCACCCCAAAATATTCTTGAGAATGTTTCATCATCTTCTAATTTTGAAATTATCTCATTTTTAGCTTAGTTTTACTTATTTTCTCCTAAAAAACCTATTTTTTCATTTTATCCATTTTGGTGATAATGACCTATGTATCAGTGGGAAAGCTCCCCATAATCAGTGGTATCAAATTATGTAACTGTGATATCACTTTTCTACTATTTTCTATCTTGCTACATTTTTTAGGAAAATTGAGGGAACACTCCACATTTCATCAATAATGCTCTATTTATCAGTGAGAACACTCCTAGCTCCATTCAACTTGTAAAAAGATGAGATATAAAACCCTAATAGTGGGAACACCCTATAAATTGGTGATATCATACTACATGTCAGCAAAGTTGACCTACTAAATGGTGGGATCAGGAAGGTACTAATATTTTTTTCATTCTATTTGTTTATTTTAAAATTAGCAAGAATGCCATGTTTAATAATGGTATCACCTTAGAATGTAGTGATATTGCCTTGCTAATTGATGGAATCACCAGTTTCCTATTTTTTATTTATTCTCTCTACAAAATTATGGGATTATCCTATTAAACATTAGGATCATCTTGCTGAACCTCAAGATCACATTGTGTATTTTTATTATGATCTAAATGAACAAATTTTCAATTTCCCATGTTTTTCAAAGACCATAATTAAAAATATTAACTTTTTAATCACATGTAAGCTTGACAAAGACATGATTTCTACATAAACAAACACATTTTGAATAGTTTATTTTAGTGCACTTAAAAAGAACCAACACTTGCATTTGGTGTTAAAAAAACTTGTTTGATTTTATTTCATTAATTGCATGTTTACTTTGATTGATTTCTTATAATCTATCATGCATATGCTCTCCCCTTACCCCCTTTAGGGATCTTGGGTGATCAAAAACATAGAGATTATTTTAATCCTATTTTTATTCTTTGTAAACAAAATGGGGTGAATTTCATCTCATTTTTGCAAGTTCTTAGGGAATGGTTCCTTGGGTTTCATCTCTTAGCATATGTACTAACCTTGTACATTTGATGAGGGATATAAATTAAGGGAAGTTTTTAAGATCATAGATAAATTCTCCATAAAGGATTTCATGATATCAAGAGGTTTATCCTTAACATTATGTTATCAGACCTCACCCTTGAGGTTTAGATTTCTAGTACAGTTTCACTGAGACCTTTATAGTTGAAGTGGTTATGGAGGGGATAGACCATATTATGAATTACTTTTTATTTGTTCTTATTTGATTGATTTTGTGCCCCATGTACTGAAAGGTATATTGGGGACCATATAGAAAATCCATGTCAAAATTTTATATTAATATCTTTAGTTGTAAACAACTTGTAGTGTGAAGGAGACCAATCTCCCCCAAGATTTCATGACATACTACTCTAAGTGAGGGTTAGGTGAAAATAATTTATCACTTCTTCAAGTGAGGTATTTACATGGACTGAAATTGTATTACACACCCATTCTTTCACTAAAGATTGGGCTTGTTTTGAATGTGCGTTGTTGATTATTTATTGTATTATCCTCATTTTGTGTGGCACACCTTACACATTAGATAACTTATAAATTCTCCCAAGTCCCAAATTTTGTCATTATACATTTATGTGGTGAGGCATTACCCTACCTTATTTTTGGGTCATCTTTCTCCCATTATAAGGGTTATGCTACCCAATTGACAATTATGATGCCTAACTACATACAATTCAAACCAAGTCCATTTGGACCCAAATCTAAGTTGAAACCAATTGTCCACATTAGTTCTATTTTGATCCCATTTATATTTTGATTGAGCCACTTCAAATTTGGTTAACTTTTACCAAGTCAATTGAGTTTAATCTGGTTAATTTTGACCAAGTCAAACAAAGTCAACATTCTAAGTCAAAATTTTTCAAATTCAACCAATCAAAGTCAAAAATCATGGTCTAATTTTACCAAGTTAAAGTTTTTAAATAAAATCATGGTCTATTTTGACCAAGTCAATTGATTCCAAATCAATCGAACATCTAAATTTAAAATCATATTCTTGTATTTCCATTCAATCTCTCATACCTATTAGTTGGGAATAATGAAGCCACATCATCCATAATTTATCCCATTTAAATCAATAAAAATCACATCAAAAAAATATTCCTTATTTGGGTCTAAGCCAACCAAGCCAATCCATCCTTTTTGGGGCCAAGCCAAGCCAAGCCAAACCAAGCCAAACAAATCAAATCTGCTCTCTTTAGGACAACTCTAATCTAACCTCTTTGGGGCATTTCAATTAAATACAACCAAACTATTTGGGTCCATTCAAATAAAATGAATCCACCTTATTTGGGTTCATTTAAACCATAAAAATATACCTTATTTTGGGCTAATTACTTTCAATCCAATCCCCTTGTATGTATCCTTGCTTGGGGGATTTAATCCAAGGTTAATCTAATTCATTGCATCTCATTATCCTAAACTTGTTCTAGTATTTCCATTTATTAATAAAAATTTGATAGATCAACACTTCCATCTTAGCCAATAACTATCCCACTTTGTATATACTCTTTACATTCCATATGCTAGTCTAAAATCCAATATAGCCTTCAAGTCACATTAATTCCAATAACCCAACCATATTATGCCATTTATCCTCAAAAGGCCATCATCTACTAAAGATATAATTGCATATAAGTATGATAACTAATCTATTGGGATATTTCATGATCCCCTTCCCAAGAATGATCATATTCATCCACTCCCAACTCAAGGTCAAATAATCAATTTATTTTCAAGACTTTTATCAAATCATCCATCCTTCACAAGTCAATGTTTGGTGAATCAGACTTTCACTAAGGACTCCTTTCTAATGAAGGACCCATATTTTATGATTCCATTTCCAAATACTCCATTATTGAACAATAGTTCATCTTCCATCCATTCAAAAACATCCCCCATTTTAGAAAATCCATTCGTCCCAAAGCCTTCCTTTCCAAGAGAAAAGTGAAAAGGGTTTTTGTGGGTAATGCAATCTAAAAAGCCATATTTGTGGCCACTGATATATAAAAATTAGGATCTAGTTTAGAACCAACATTATAATAAACAACATTCATCTCAAAATTCAAATCCAGATTAGGTTCTATTTTAGAACCAATATCAAAATCAGGTTCCACTTTGGAACCAACATCATATTTAACATTAGAAATAAAATCAATGTCAGTATCATCATCAAATTTAGATCCAATTGAGTCATAATAAAATTTAGAATCATAATACATTAATGGATATTATGATATTGGCTACACACTTGTTGTATATCTATTTGAAGACATCATTTATTCTTCCATGATTTTTGAGGAAACTTCATTTGACATCGACACAAGTTATCCTAGTAGTTCTTTTAAGGATTATGATACCTTTTACCCTTCAAATACCATTACCTATCCTATTCACATTAACTATCACATTCATTCCTTTGACAACCAATTTCCCACAATCATTGATTTGGATTGACAAAATCACACATTATTGGCCTTTTTCCATGTGGGCATATCAATTGCATAATTTTTATGGATCTAAGGCAACAATAAATTATAAGACAAGTCTCCTAGTTAAATCTTCTTTGAGGTTATAGGGGATAATCAATATCTACCATCAACATCTCCTGGTGAAGCCTTCTTTTAGGTTTTAGGGGATAATCAAAGTCAAAAGTCAATGTCCTTTAGTGAAACTTTATTTGAAGCGCTCAAGGAAAATCAAAATCAAAAGATTTTTTTGGTGAAAACCTCTATGAGGTGATAATAACTGAATAAATCAGTTATTCATTATTTTATGATGACATTATTGAAATTAATATTGGCATGGCTTATAATCCAAAAATTATTTATATTTAAGGAACTCTCTAGCCTAAGGAACATAAAAAAATTCTGGTCTTATTAAGATATTTTCAGAGGCCTTTAGCCCCACCACAACTAAAATTATGTCATAATTGGAACATTCATAACTAAAAAAAATGTGTGTGATTGTTAGTCCCAATTCTTTTTGGCCTCCTAACATTTATAGCTCCTATTATGAGCCCAACATTTATCCAAGTCTTATATTACCCTTGTAGATCATATCATTTTCCAATGCTTATCCTTGTTCCCCTTACCAGGTGGCATTCTATTTTATTTATTTTTTTAGAGGAAGTATAATCAACAACCAAAAAATATCATAATAATATTAGTGTATTCCACATCAACAATAGGATCCTTGTAGATCAACTATTCAAAGTGGGTATGGGATAGACATCAAAGGGTAACCATTATGTATCTCTTAATCTTTCATTTAGTTGAGATGATAAAAAAATCAAATAAAAATAATCAAAATATAAAGATAAATATTTTTTTCAATGGTGAAAACCATGATTATGGCACCTTCGACAAGTACCATGATGAAAACTAAGTTTTTGGTGTCATGCATAAATAATTTTATATCTAAAATTACCTTGACACTTTGGGGCAACCCTACCTAAAATCCTTAAGCATCATTCACATTGAAATCCATTACATACTAGTCATTTTGTCCAATCTATCCTATTAGTCCAAGCCCATCCTATCATGCCTATCAGTCTTCCCGTCTTGACCTTATCATGAAATTTGAAGGTATATTGAGACATGTTTTATGAATTTTTTTGTAATATTATCTAACTGGTGCTTTGATAATTGGATGCATTGGTTCCCACATGACATAGTCCTTGGAGTTTCCTATTCCCTTCTATCATCATCCATTATTATTTTGCATTATCCTTTTCATTCATCCATTCATTATCATTCCACATTTTGGTGCTCAAACATGTTTTCCTTTTATTAGTAACCCCTTTTGCATTTTGTATATACTTATTCAGAAAATAAAAACATTCAAATATTTAAAACCAATAAAAAACATTTAGATAAACAAAAGTGACCTAAAATTTAGAGAAGGCCTAAAATCTCCACGAGAGATATAAATCCACAAAGTTTAAACATTTGAAAATGTTTAAAATATCCAAGAGAGATAAAGCCACAAAATTCAAAAATATTTGTATTTTCTTAAATCCAATCAACAATCCCTTGATTAATTATTGATCCACTCATTTTGGAACCCATTTGGACATGTTTGTCCCATTATTGGGATGTGTCTTTTCCCCTAATTCACCCTCTTTGGGGCCAATCCATTCCAACTCATATCTTTCACCATATTTGGGGAAAATCAAGTTGTGTAGCCTATTTTGGTATATCTTATCCCCATTCCATTCCATTTCATGCATCCTTTCTTAGGGTAACTATCCAATTATCATTATTATTGAGCATTCAAACATGATTTTGACTTTATTAATGACAAAATGTTTCTATTTATTTTATTTTCAAGTTTTTTTTGTGTGTTTTCTTATTTATTTGATTTTATTGATATGCCTTGACTTAGTCCATATGCATCAATAAGGTTATTCATTATGCTTTTACTTAATTTCATCCATTAGAATATGACAATAATGTCATATTGATTTTTATATATCATGGTGTGGTTGTGTCATTTATCTCTTGGATTAGGGGTCGGTCCTTATGCATATCACAACTAGTCCATCATGGTGATTTATATCATGGTGCATACCATTGTGTTCTATATTAAAAATAAAGTACTTAAGGCTTATATACAATGTCACACTTTGATGGTAGCTTATTCCCTTAAACAATCATCCATTCTCAAATCTAATCATTTGGGTTATTTTTAACTGCATAACACCATATTATCCTTATTTGGCATTCATCAACAACATATCTAATCATATATTCATTCTATTTATTCATCATTATTCATCAGGTTTCTCAAACTTTAAGGGAATTACAATGGCCTGAGGTCCATTTGGACTATGTAGGCAATGCTCGGTCACATGAAATTTTTGAGGTCAGCTCAACCACCCTTATTCTCATTATTATTCATATATTCATATTTATCATTCCCTATACTCTTTTTGTCAATATCCTAAACCTATTGATTGGGATTAAAAAAATCATGAAAAAATAATCTTTTCTTCATCTAATCAATCATTATTACTTCAATCATTTATGCATATTTGTATGCCTAGTTTTTTGTGGCTTCTTCATTCATTATACCACCACATATACATTTGTATATTTAATCTTAACATTAATCTATGTTATAGGTCAAATCCTTGAGCTATGATTTCCAACTAATCAAATTACTTAATCAATTTATTAACTGATAAAATCTACGTTGTTAGGGTAACTCAATCAGTCTAATCAACAACAAAATTTTACATGCTAGGGAAAATCATTTAGTCCATTAATTATGCACTTTTTGGGGGAATTTTAATCATTTAGTCTTTCCTCTAATTCCAAGCTCATCAATTTCACCCTTTTTTGGGCATGTCAAATTGTGTAGCTTGTTTCAAGATAGACCATTCCCTAATCTTCCCTACTTGGGGTAATTTAAGCTCACATATTTCACCCTATTTGGGGCAAGTCAAAGTATGTTGATTATCTTGGGATACATCCTTACCAATTCCTCCTCTTTGGGGCAAATCAATTATTCTTAAACATTAGAAATCAAACACACAAGTATTAACTCACATGGGTTAACCTCACTCATGGGTTAATTTAATTCTTATTCCTTAGATGTTTATTCATGGATCATTTGTCCATTTTTAATCTTCCTTTAGAGGGCCTATCCATAATTTTTTTTTAGCTATCCCCTCAAGGGGGAATATAGGGTATCCAAAACATTTTTTGGGAAATCATTATTCAATCATTTTTAATGACTTTTTCATTATTTTAATTTTTGTTGCTTCATCTAGTGTCTTGCAATGCCCTTTCAAATAGGGGAAAATGTAGACACTCCAAATTCATCATTGTTGTCTTGAATTTTAAATAAAATCATTTAGGGCATTATTATTCAATCATTTTTAACAACTTTTTAATTCTTTATTTTTTTTTGCTTCATATGGTGTCTTGCTTTGCCATTTCAAATAAGGGAAAATGTAAACACTCTACTTTTATAACTTTCATGTCAAATTTATAATTAGAATGAATTTTTGAAACAATGTAAAAATCATGTTATAAATCACTAAAACATCCAAATTTTCCCACACACATGGCACACATATTCTAAAATGCATTGGGACATCCTTGATTGGGGCAATGCACCATATACAATCATCAACCCTACTTAATTCATCCAGAATCAATTTTTGACTCTATAAGGGATGTTTTGGGATCAATTATTCAAATGGTTATTTAAATTTCAAAATTCATATCAATTTTAATTAATTTAACTAACATAATCTTCCTCTAATAGTAAATTCCATAGCTTTTAGAATTTATTATTCTCTAAATTCATTAATTGAATTATTTCTCCATTCACATGGCAAGTGGTTTCAAATATATGGAATCATGACATCACATGGAAAGTTTTCAATTATTAGCATAAATATAAAAAAATAAAAAAATATACAAACCCATTCTTAATTAATGTAGACTCAAACCCTAAATGTTAATGGCACTAACTCTCAAAATTAGACTAAATTCTAGCCACAGATCTTGATCTTCATTTGATGGTCAAAATCAGTCTTATAATTCTAAAAATACAAGGTCATTTGAAATTATAGAGAATATTATTTGGTGAAAATTTAATTTACATAAATAAAATAAAATCTTCAACCTTTCTTCCATTCTTTACTCTATTGTGCCCTAACACACACACCCCATTTTAAAATCCAAATAGGGATTCATTATTGATTGAATATCCTAATTCAAAATCTAGTGACTATAAGTCTATGATGTGGAATTTGAATAGTATAAAATTAAGGTCATTTTGAAGTTTGAAGTGTGTTTTGAATTTATGATAACAAGAATTGAAGCTGTGCATAAGCCATAGGCATGATTTATCATTTACCTTTAATTTTATTTCATTTCAAAAAAAGCTTCTATGTACATGTTAGATTTTTGATTAAATGGATAATTGGGTTAATGTATTATGTTTTTTAGTTGGTTATTTTCCTATGTTATATTTTTTTAAAAATATTCCATGTTTAAATATTTCCTAAGACATCTCAGAGTTAATATACTTTTGTCATGTGGCATCATTCTGCTCACCTAGAGCCCAAGTGAAGAATGTAAGTCATCTTAGCAAGTAAATTGTTGGGATATTACAAAATTTAATCATCCCACTCATATGGAGATAATTTCAACATAGTTCCTTGTATGTATTATCTTAGAAAAATAGATCACCAAGAGTCATCTATGTGTCATCATCTCATTCACCCAGAGTTGAAGTCAACATAGTTTCTTGTATGGATTATCTTGGGCAAACAAATCAATGAGATTCATCTTTGTGTCATCATCTTGAAAACTTAGAGGTGATGTTAGAATAGTTATTTATATATATTATCCTGGGTAAGTATATTATTGAGATCCATCCATGTGTCATCATCCTACTAACCTACAACCAAAAGAATGAAGTACAATAGGCTATAGTTCATTTATGATTAGAGTAGTGATGCATGAACATGTGTCCCTTATCCACATTAGCTAATAAAAAATACATGAATTTCAAGTTTGAAATCATGGAAAAGAGACATCTATCACATTATGTTGACTATGCACCCTAGAGTAGGTAAAAGAAGCCACATGGCAACAAAATTCACAAAAAATTATCATTGTGAAACTCAAATGGAAAGAATAGATAAGGAATGGAGAAAAAGACATTATTAACTTTAATTCAAACAAATTAGTGAATTAATGCATATAATTTTTAGGGATAGTATTTGTACTACTTTTGATACTCATTATTATGACTACATTGATAACAACTTATGGTGTATCTATAGTGATAGTGCATGTTCTAACCATGACTCAAGTTACAACATCAATTTGATCTACTTTAGTTTTTAATGTAGTTACCCCATCATATTCTTATTCTATTAATGCCACATCAACAACCCATAATATACATATGTATTTATATGATTCGACTAAGAACCGATAATTCCTAATTTATTTAGCATACATATATTGTATTTTAGTTGAAGAGTTCTAATATGGGAAAACACTTTTGTACATGCATGGTTTGCATGATGATTAGCATACAATGCTATTTTTGGAGATGTTAATTTAGACTTTGCTTGAGAGATGAGGTGTCCCCATCCCAATATTATATTTATTTATATCCTACCTATCTTAAAGGGAGGAGAATTTTGGATATTAAGATTAATAAAAAATTATATAGATTGTTTTACAATTATTATTGATGTGTAAATATCAATTATTCTCCAAACCTATGGATTTCATAAGAAGTTAAGTCATTATAGTATCTTGGTCTCTTGGTCATGCATGAGTTGTCTTTTCAATACAATTATTCATATTATCCTATTGCTAATTTGAATGCCTTTTATGTATTAATAATAATCTTCACTTATATATGTGCAAATATAATCTTACAAATGAGACAACATTTAATTATATATATTTAATTTTACTATATTTCATGTTTCCTTAGACTCATAACTATGCTTGATTATTTAGTTTTAGTTCAAGTGTTAGCTTAGAAATGTTTCATCTTGTTTGGTCTATAGGCCTTCTTATCTACCCTACTATTCTCTTTTTTTTTAGATTTTTTATGGGATCTTATTATTATTTTAATATAATATCATTGTAAATACATGTTCTTAAATGTTAATTTCATCACTTGAGATAATTTCTCTTGATTGGATGTAGGCCACATGTAGTTATTCCACCACTTGGTTAATCTAAAAGTGTTTACTTACAACTCATGTCTTGGAGTGATTAATAACCGATCCTAAAATAAGAGGGTGAAAACCTATTATTTGTGGTGTGTATAAAAGCCACATTAACAAAAAATTGGTGCTAGAAGGAGGGTCTCTTGTGATTAATTTTCATTCAATACATCATTTTATTTTAATTGCTTGTTAGAATACAAAAATCCAAAAAATCATAAAACTTAGAAAATTTGAAAATTTAAAATTATGTCTTGGTTTGTTGAATCACCCATAAACATCCTAGGTAGTCAACATGATTTATCAGAGGATCCATTTTTTTCTTCCTAGTTTTCAAAACAATATCTAAAGAACCGCTAAAGAATATCTTGTTGCTTACAAATTTGTTGTAAATGTTTTGAGTGTGAAATTTGAGGATTTAGCTTGCAGATTATTTAATTTTACTTTAGAGGAGTAAGATTATGATTGTTTTTTAGTCTTGGAACATATTTATATCACTATTTGGAAGAGTTTGAAGATTAATTTTTTCTTCAATTTGGTAAAATGATTGATGTTCATGATTTGCCAAAAGAATTTAATATGATAAAAAGAGAACCTCATGAAATAATTAGGGATTTTAATTTTATATTTAAAAATAATTATAATAAAATCCAAATTAATCATAGACCTTCTGAAGCAATGATTTTATATATGTGTTTTCATGTTTTGGATCTGTTAACCTCCACTTTTGTGAGAATGTTTGCAACAAATAGGTTGGTGTTAGCTTGTGTAGAATCTATTCAGGTTGATAATAAGTTATCATGCACAAGTAGAGGTCAAGTGTAGGATCTATTCTCTTTTCAAAGTACTATGCTAGATAATAAAAAAGTTTAGGATTCTATCATTGTTCACCTTTTAGTATGAACAAGTTGATCATGAAGCTTATACTTTTATAAATCATGATATGATTAAAGAGGAATAATAAATTTTAGATGATGATGAATATAAAAAGATTTCAGATCCAGAAGATCATAATCAACACATTCAAGAAGAAGTTAAAGAAGATATTTTTTTATCAAGTGATTCAAATTTCAAAGAATTTATATTTATTGAACCTCTTACTCCAAACATCATATTAGCCAAAATTCAAAATCCCTTTCTTATGTTTTTCAAGACTTTGAGGTAAATATTTCATATACCAATGTTTATTATGATTTTGGAATTGACAAAATAATTATATTGAACACATACATGCAAATTATTTTGGGTTTAAGAGGAAGAAACTAAAATAATTATTGAAGGAAAATAAAGATGTTATGGAATGTTTGAGGACTTTAACTAGAATAAGTTTTACTCTACCAAATATTAGGAGACATTCTACACAAGGTTTCCAAACCCACCCTCCCAACTTTGTTTGGAATTCTTTTTTTAGATCCTGAGTAGATTTCCTACTTTTTAGATTAGCCTTTCTTTTTTTCTTAGATTATATTTCCTACTTTATAAATTTGCTTTGGCTAGATTAGTCGTTGTGCTTTCTAGATTAATTTTATAAAATTGTATAACATACCAACTGATTTCCTATACTATAAGTATAATAGGCTTACCAAAGATAAGGAAATTATTTACAAAGATGCACAATTGGTTTTCACAAGGATTTATTTTGATAGTACTTGATTTTTAAGATTAAGGTACATGTTATGATTGAATTAGGTTCTGCTTGAGTTAAATGAGTTTATTGGACCTCTAGGATTTACTCTAATATAGTTATGCAAATCTTAAATTTTTTTTTCATTTCTAAAGATTAACTTCACTATTACATGCTAAAACTTGGATGAGAAATAATAAACATAGAAATGGATATACACTGACAAGGACAAATTGATCAAAATAAGTTTTACTAGACATACACCTAGTCAATGGTGGTTTCAAACCCTTATTCTTTCTATGTTTAAAAAAAATCATCATACAAATTGATTGAAGATGGGTGATTCAAGTAATCTCTACCAAGATTAAAGACACTTGACTGATGGTAGAGCATTAATTTAAGTGGAATCAAAGGTATCTCTATTGGGGCTATAGATACCTAGATGGTAGTGGTTCAATGACCAAGCTTCCCTTACTATTTGGTTTCAAAATATAAGGTCAAAACAAAACCTACTATGTTTATTTAAACATTTCTTAAAACTCTCATAACTAGGAGAAATTAATTTCACAAAAAAAATCACACAGTCAAATCCAAGGAATGGAAGGGGTTTATATGTTTCATGAGGAAGTAGGAGTCTTTTTCAAGGTTTGGTTTGCTTATTATTTTCTTGGTAGATCTAAAGTTTTATTATGATAAATTACTAAGATTCTAGGTTCTCAAATACTCAAGAGTATTTTCCCCTCTGAGCTTCCATTTGTTGTGCCCTAACATACACACCCCATTTTAAAATCCAAATAAGGACCCACTAATGAATGAATATCTTAATTATAGGTCTATTAAACCAAAGTTCTATGATGTGGAATTTGAATAACATAAACTTAAGTTTATTTTGAATTTTTCAATCTGTTTTGAAGTTATGAGAAGGATAATCCAAGTTATGCACAAATGCATGATTTATATTTTGCCTTTGATTTCCTTTCAATTTGAAAAAGATTCTATGTACATGTTATATTTTTGATTGAATGGATAACTGGGCTGACATGCTATGTTTTGAGTTGGTTCTTTGCCTATGTTACATTTTAAATATGTTATTCTGTGCTTAACTATTTTTTGAGGCTTCCTAATATTCATCTAATTTTTCCATGTGGCATCATTCAGCTCACCTGGATCCCAAGTGAATATCTTAAGATGTCCTAGCAAATGGATCACCAGGATCTTGCCAAATTTCATCATCCTACTCACTTAGATTTGACATCGACATAGTTATTTATATGAATTATCTCAGGCAAGTAGATCATCGAGAGCCATCTATGTGTCATCATCCCACTCTCACAGAGTTGATGTCAACATAGTTCCTTGTATAGATTATCTTGGGTAAGTGGATCATCGAGAGTTGTTCACATGTGATAATTTAACTAACCTAGAGGTGATGTTAGCATAGTTATTCATATGGATTATTTTGGACAAGTGGATCATTGAGAGTCATCCATGTGTCATCATCCTACTAACTTGCAGCCAAAATAATGAAGTACAACAAACCATAACTTTATTACAAGTGGAGTAGTACTACATAAACACGTACCTTATACACATAACTAGATAAAAAAGACATTAATGCTAATATTTAAATCACATAAAAGAGACACCTATCACATTATGCTGATTATGCATCTAGGATTAGGTAAAAGAAGCCACGTGGCAACAAAATCTATCAAAAAATAGCATTATGAAATTCAATAGGAAAGAATAGATAGGGAATGGAGAAAAAGTCATTATTATCAATAATTTACATGAATTGGTGAATTAATGCATTCAATTCTTAGGGTTAACATATGTGCTACTTCTGATAATCACTACTATGATTACATCAGCAACAACTTATAGTGTATCTATGATAATAATGCATGTTTTAGCTATGAATCAAGTTATAATAATAGTTTCATCCATTTAAATTTATATAGCATTTATCACATCATTTTTTCCTTCTAGTGGTGCCACATTTGCACTCCCTTAAATATGTATAAATTTGCATGAGTTGGCTAAGTTAGAACTGATAGTTCCTAATTGATTTGACATATATATATATATATTATTTTAGTTGAAGAGTTTTATTTTGGGTAAAAACTTTTGTATATGCATGTTTTTCATGATGATTGACATATAGTGCTATTTTTAGAGATGTAAATTTAGAATAAGATTGAGAGATGAGGTGTCCCCATCCCAATATTATATATATTTGTATCCTACATTTCCCAAAGGGAGGAAAATTTAGGCTATTAATATTAATAAGAAATTCTACAAAATTTTCTACAATTATTCTTGATGTGCAAATATTTATTCCTCTCCAAACTTGTGGATTTCATAAGAAGTTTTGTAATTCTAGTATCTTAATCTCTTGGTTGTGTATGAGTTGTATTTCAATACAATTATTCATATTGTGTTATTTCCAATTTAAACATTTTTTGTGCATTGATCATAATCCCTAATTATAGATGTGCAAACACAATCTTATAAACATGACAACCTTTGATTATATGTGCTTAAGTTTATTATATTTTATATTTGATTGGACTTCTAACTATGTTTGATTGTTGGTATGCTTACAACAACTTGTAGAAAACATTAGTTTTTGATTACTTGTCCAACATTTTAGTTCAAGTGATGGTTTATAAAGGTTTCATCTTGTTTGGTCCACATGCCTTCTTCTCTACCCTACTCTTCCTTATTTTTTGAGCCTTTTTTATGGGATCTTCTTATTATTTTTAATATAGCATCATTATAAATTTATGATCTTGGATGCTAATTTTATCACTTGAGATAATTTTATTTAATGGGATGTATGTCAAAAGTTTCTATTCCACCACTTGGTTATTCTAAAACCACATACCTACAACTCATGCCTTAGATTGATTAATCATCGATCCTGAAATGAGAGGGTGAAAAACTATTTTCTATGGTTTGCATAAAACCTACATAAATATAAATTTGATTTATTATACCCTAACACACACCCCCTATTTTAAAATCTAAATAGGGACCCACTATTGATTGAATATCCTAATTCTAGGTATAATGAACTAGAATTCTATGAATTTTAATAACATAAACTTAAGGTCATTTCAAAGTTTGTAGTGTATTTTAAATTTATGAAAAGGAGGGTTGAAGTTGTGCATAAGACAGGCATGATTTATATTTTGACTTTGATTTTATTTCAATTCAAAAAAGCTTCTATGTACATGTCATATTTTCAATTGAATGGTTAAATGGGCTGACACGTTATGTTTTTGGTTGGCTATTTTCCTATGTTCTATCTTAAACAAGTTATTTCATGCTTAAATATTTCTTGAGACATCCCAAAGTTCATCTAATTTATCCATGTGATGTCATTCCATTCACCTAGAGCCCAAGTGAATAATGTAAGTCATCTTAGCAAGTGGATCATTAGGATCTTACCAAATGCCATCATCTCACTCACCCAGAGTTGACATCAACACAGTTCCTTGTATGAATTATCTTAGGTAAGTATATCATCAAGAGCCATCCTCATCATCTCACTCACCTAGATTTAACATCAACATACTTCCTTGTATGAATTATCTTGGGTAAGTGGATCACCAAGAGTCATCCACATGTCATCATCCCACTCACTCGAAGTTAACATTATCCTAGTTACTTGCATGGATTATCCCAAACAAGTGGATCACTAAGAGTAATCCACATGTAATCATCCCACTAACCTTGAGGTAACATCAACATAGTTCCTCATATGGATTATCTTGAGCAAGTATATTGTCAAGATCCATCTATGTGTCATCATCCCACCAACCCATGACCAAAAGAACAAAGTAAAATAGGCCATAGCTTAGTTATGAGTGGAATAAAAATACATAGATATGTGTCCCTCAAAAACATTGGCAATAAAATTTGTGAAAAATTAGCATTATTAAATTCAAATGGAAAGAATATATAGGGCATGCAAAAAAGTCATTGTTAACATTAATTCACATGAATTAGTGAATTAATGCATTTAATTCTCATGGATAGCATATATTCTACTTTATATACTCACAACTATAACTACATTGGTATTAACTTCTAACATACCTATAGTGACAATGCTTATTCCAGTTGTGACTCAAGTTACAACACCAGTTTCATCCACTTTAGTTTATACAATAGTTACCCCATTATTTTATTCTACCAATGGTGCCACATTAGCACCCCCTTAAATACATATGTATTTTCATGATTCAGTTAAGTTGGAATTGATAGTTGCTAATTTATTTGGCATATATATATATATATATTGTATTTTAGTTGAAGAGTTATATTCTAGGAAAAAACTTTTGTACATGAATGTTTTGCATGATTATTGGCATACAATACTATTTATAGAGATGTAAATTTAGACTTTGCTTGAGAGATGAGACACCCCCATCATAAACTTATATATATTTATATCCTCCCTATCATAAAGGGAGGAGAATTTTGGCTATTGATATTAATAGGAAATATTATGGATTATTTTGTAGTTATTCTTGATATATAAATCTTGATTCTTCTCCAAAACTCTGGATTTTCTAAGAAGTTATATCATTTTAGTATATTAGTCTCTTATTTATGCATGATTTATCTTTTCAATATAGTTATTTATATTTTTCTATTGCTAATTTGAATGCCTTTGTGTATTGATCATAACCCCCTTGTATATGTGCAAACACAATCTTAAAAACATGAAAACCTTTGATTATATATGCTTAAGTTTATTGTATTTCATGTTTATTTAGACTCATAGATATGCTTTATTATTAGTATGCTTACAATAGCTGGCAACAAATATTGGTTTCTAATTACTTGTCTAACCTTTTAGTTTAAGTGCTGGTTTAGAAAGGTTTCATCTTATTTGGTCTACGAGCCTTCTTCTCTACCCTATCCTTCCCTCTTTTTTGATCTTTTTTAATGAGATATTATTATTATTTTAATATAAAATCACAATAAATATATGTTATTAGATGCTAATTTGATTACTTGACATAATTTCCCTTAATGAGATGTAGGTCACATGTTGCTATTCCACCACTTGGTTAATCTTAAACTACATACCTAAAACTCATGCCTTAGAGTGATTAAAAAGTGATCCTAAAATGAAAGGGTGAAAATCCATTATTTATGATGTGCATAAAACATCTATCAATATAAAGTTGGTGCTAGAATTAGGGCCTCTTTTGATTAATTTCCATTCAATGCATCATTTTATTTCAATTGCTTGTTAGAATCCAAAAATCTAAAAAAATCATAAACCTTAAAATTTTTAAAATTTTAAAAATATGTCTTGACTTTTTGAATCACCCATAAAAATCCCAGGTCTTCAAAATGATTTACCATAGGATCCATTTGTTTTTCTTCCTAGTTTTTGAACTAATAGCAAAAGAACCACTAAAAAACATCTTATTGCTTACAAATCTGCTATGAATATTTTGAGTGTGAAATTTAAGAATGTAGCTTTTAGATTACTTCCTTTTACTTTAGAGGAATAAGCTTATGATTGATTTTTAGTCTTGGAACATAATTCTATCACTGATTGGAAGATTTTTGAAGATCAATTTTTGCTTCAATTTGATAAAATGATTGATGTTCATGTTTTGCCAAAAAGATTTATTATGATTAAAAGAAAACCTCATGTGCTAATTAGTTTTTTAATTTTAGATTTAAAAATAATTATAACAAAATCATAATTAGTCATGGACCTTATAAAAAAATGTTTTTAGATATGTATTTACATGCTTTGGATCTATTAAACTCCACTTTTATGAGAATGTCTACAATAAACACTTTGGTGTTAGCTTGTGTAGGAGCTATTCAAGTCGATAATCAATTATCATGCATAAGTAGAGGTCAAGTGAAAGATATATTCTCTATTCAAATTACTATGCCAAATAATCAAAAAGTTTAGGATCCTATCATTGTTCCAACAAAAGCCTTTTAGTATGAGCAAGTTGATCATGAATTTTCTACTTTTATAAATCATGATATGATTGAAGAGGAATAAGACATTTCAAAATATGATGAATACAAAGATATTTCAAATATATAAGAGCATAATCAACACATGCAATATGAATTTAAAGAAGATGTTTGTTTATCATATGATTCAAATGTCAAAGAACTGGTATTTATTGAATCTCTTGATCCAAACATCATATTCATCAAAATTCAGGTAAAGAAATCCCTTATTTATGTTTTGAAATACTTTGAGGTAAATATTTCATATAACAATGTTTATTATGATTTTGGAAATAACAAAGATGATTATATTGAACACATGCATGCAAATCATTGTGGGTTTAAGAGGATGAAACTAAAAGAATTATTGAAAGAATACAAAGATGTTATGGCATATTTAAAGAATTTAACTAGAAGAAGCTTGATTCTACCAAAGAGTGGGAGACATTATATAAAAAGTTTTCAAACTTTCCCTCCCAACTTTATTTGAATTTTTTTTAGAGTCTGAGTAGATTTCCTGCTTTCTAGATTAGTCTTTCTTATTTTATTAGATTAGATTTCTTACTTTTTGTATTTAATTTGGGTAGATTAGTTGTTTATTTTAATATAGTCATGAAAATTTTAGAAAGGATTGCCATTTATAAAGATTAACTACACTATTACATGTTAAAACTTGGATGAGAAGTAATAAACATAGAAATGAATATACACTGATAGGGACATATTGATCAAAGTAAGTTTTTTTATACATACACCTAGCCAATGGTGGTTCTCAACCTTTATTTTATTTATGTTTTAAAAAAAAAATCATCATCAAAATTGATATAAGATGGGTGATTCAAGTAATCTCTACTAGGGCTATGGACACTTGACCAGTAGTAAAATAATGCTTTGAGTGGAATCAAAGGTATCTATTGGGGGTATGGACACCTAGTTGGTAGTAGAAAAATGTCCAAACTTCCCTTATTATTTAGTTTCATAATTTGAGGTCAAAATGAAACCTACAATGCTTATTCAAGCCTTTTTTAAAATTCTCATAACTAGGAGAAATTAATTCCAAAAAAAAATCACACACTTAAATTCAAGGAATGGAAAGGGTTAATACGCTGTATGAGGTTATGAGCATTTTTCAAGGTCTAGTTTACTTATTATTTTATTGATAGATCTAAAGTTTTATTATGATGCATTATTGAGATTATGGGTTCTCAAATACTTAGGAGTATTTTCCCCTCTGATTCACCATTTTTTGTTCTTTAACACAGACATATCCTATTTTGAAATTAAAATAGGGATCCATTATTAATTGAATATCTTAATTCTAGGTCTAG
Organism: Torreya grandis; assembly: GCA_037957365.1. Taxonomy (NCBI): domain Eukaryota; kingdom Viridiplantae; phylum Streptophyta; class Pinopsida; order Cupressales; family Taxaceae; genus Torreya; species Torreya grandis. The sequence goes on along the minus strand of JARHVA010000328.1, from coordinate 4,577,432 downwards.
TAAACTAGAAGTCTATGGCATATAATTTGAATAGCATAAACTTAAGGTCATTTTGAAGTTTACAGTGTGTTTCAAAGTTATGAGAAGGATAATTGAAGTTGTGCATAAGCCATATGCATGATTTATATTTTACCTTTGATTTTATTTCAATCAAAAAAGCTTCTATGTACATTCAGATTTTTGATTAATTAGTTAACTAGGATGATGTGTTATATTTTTAGTTGGTTCTTTGCTTATGTTCTTTCTTAAATAGGTTATTCCATGCTTAACTATTTCTTGAGACATATTATAATTCATCTACTTTGCCATGCAGTGACATTCCATTCATCTAGGGTTCAAGTGAAGAATGTAAGTTATCTTAGCAAGTGGATCATTTAGATATGTCTAAATGTCATCATCTTGCTCACCTAGAATTGATGTCATCATAGTTATTTATATATATTATCCTAGGAAAATGGATCATTGAGATCCATCTAGTGTCATCATCACGTTCACCTAAAATTTATGTTAGCACATTTTCTGGTATGAATTATCTCACAAAAGTGTATCACAAAGACACATCCATGTGTCATCATTATACTAACCCAAAGGTGATGTCATCATAGTTACTTGTATGAATTATATTAGGTGAGTAGATCATAAAGAGTCATTTACATGTCATCATCCTGCTAATTTGTAACTAAAAAATGAAGTACAACAAACTATAACTTAGTTATTAGTGGAGTAACAATACATGGACATGTGTCCCTCAACCACATAATTTAGGTAAACACTTTTATACATACATGCTTTTCATAATGATTGGCATACAATTATATTTATATAGATGTAAATTTAGACTTTGTTTGAGAAATGAGGCATCCCCATCCAAGGTTTATATATATTTGTATCCTGCCTTTTTCAAAGGGAGGGGAATTTTGGCTATTGATATTAATAAGAAATTATACGAACTATTGTATGGTTATTATTGATGTTTAAATCTTTATTTCTTCTCTAAACTTATGGATTTAGTAAGAAGTTATGTCTTTTTGATATCTTAATCTTTTGGTTGTGCATGAGTTATATTTTAAGTATAGTTATTCATATTGTGCTATAGTTAATTTGAATGTCTTTTATGTATTTATTGATGTGGGTTTTATGCATGCCTCAATAACCTTATGAGGTAGCCTCTAACATTTTAAGATCGGTGAAAATTATTCACTCTAAGGCACAAATTATAGGGTATTGGGTTTTGTAAGGAACCTATTAGTGGATAAATAGTGAGCAAGGTAGATTGTGGTGGTTCCTAGTTATACACCTCATATGCTCAAATTTGTGCACTTAAAAAAATGACAAACAAAGATGAAAAAACCATTAATATGTCATTATATCTAGGGAAGGGTTTAGCATCAACAAAAAACCAAACACAGATAATGGCTGAGAGACACCTACAAAGGGTATGGTTAATTCCTTGCTACTTTTGGCTCTACCTAAACCAAGTTGAGAGAACCTATGGGGTAGCTTGCTCATATGGAGGGATTTCACACTTCAATATCCATGGGGATTCTTGGCACATAAGGGGAATATGACCAAAACATAACCAAGTTTGCACACTTCACCCATAAGGGTTGTCACATGAAATGCAAAAATGCTTTAAGTCATATACAAGGTACTAGAGATAGATGAAATGATGACTATAATCTTCATTTTATGAAATATTCAACAACATAAACTAGATAAGAAATTGTAGCTTTAAGATTTTAAGCATAAAACTAAAAATACATTCCAAATATGCAAGATCTCATGTATTTGTGATGCAACTAACATTTACGATATGCAAATGGTGTGTTAAGTGTAGGGTAAGATAAGGTGGGTTGATTTAAAAAAAGATATGGATGGGTGTCAGAGAGAGGAGAAATTCACTGAACTATCGTGTCACTTCCACAAACAAACATTTTAGAATCTTTAAAACAAATGGAATGAATAATACTTTACAGTTGTTCGAAAGAATCACAAGCAAAGATACAAGTAATCATTCAAGAGCTCTTTCTCATTGAATTCATGAGCCTGAGACTACCCATAAAAATACTATTAATACTTCATTATAAATTCTATAACTAAAAGAATTTTATAATCTCAACACATTTCCTAGATGACTACCATAAAAGGAAAGCATGAGATCACCAATTTATTAAGAACTCAGAATAACATTTTAAATTTCAACAACAAGATAGAGCAATAAAACATAAGTATATTCCATTATCCATCTGAATCTCAAATACATATAATATGTGGTGGAAATTCTACAACATGTACACTATGAAAGTCATATTTGTAACATGGGAACATCTCAATATGATCTCAATGCATGTCAATGGTTTTACACAAGAAACCAATTTGACACCAAAGAGATTACATAGGAAGAACTTCTCCAGAGTGATAGCTCTTTTCTCAATTTTTTTTTGATTGATTGAACTTTATAAAAGAACAAAACTCCTTTACTTATACCATTTTCAAATCAATACATGGCATATCCCAATGAGATGGTCAAGCTAGAAAAATTCATTCATGGGCCTAGAGCTCATTAGTTGTAACAAAAATAATTCTTGGGATAATGCATGTGCTCCAATGAAAACAACATGTTTGATATCTCACCTTGGTGGGATGTTCTCCATATGCCACATAAAGTACACTCCAACAAGGGACAAAACAAAAATTTATCCACTTGTGTAACCAATCCAAAACATCCCTTTCTCTAAATAATAAAGAATATTCCTATGAGGGATGTGCCACTAATAGGTGAAGTATAATGATTAAGATAAAAAGAGAGAAGAGGAAGAGGGAGGAGAAAGAATATTTAAATCAACTGAGAAGAAACATAGATGATTTGGTTATATTATGGAACCAACGTTGATGATTGAGGCCTATACCAACCTATTTTTGTATGAAACAAATTTCTTAATCATGGTGGAGAGAAATTTCTTGTCTAAGACCACCTGGTATTTGAATTTGACATCATATTATTCTAACAAGTTGGTATTCTTGTGGAGTTCTTTCTACTTCTTCTTGACCAATACTTTCAACTGGTCATAGGATTTTTCAAGTAGCACCATCTCCCTTATTTTATAGCTATTGAAGCTTCCATGGGGTGCATTGACAAGACTCTTTAGGGCATCTTCTATCAATTCCTTTGTCATGTCCACTGTACCATTAAGCTTCACCATTCCCCTCAAGGTGGCCTCAATTTATATCCTAGCAGTCTTGAGAGACTACTCTTCCCCTTTTATACCAAAGGCACCATCCTTAAGCATTGCTAACCTATGTTTTATGGCTAGTTGGCATTCTCTAGGAATTTTAGGATCATTTGAGGTGATGACCTTTTTTTCAATCAAGGTATCCTTTCCCACACTGCACAATTCATCTACCTTGGGCCCAAGTTCCTCCCAGCTCTTGATATCAGTATCATAAATCAATGCTAAGGATTTGTATGCCTCTTATTTATCTATTACATTATCAAACCATTCCAATTCTATATAGATGACCTCCTTGGCTCGAACAATCAAGTCTCTCTACCACTCTTTTGTTGCCCATCCTTTGGTCTTTAAATCTTCATTGAGGTCAAAATCAAGCATATCCTAAGAGGAAATAGGTGGAATCAGGGATATTCTATCATTTGGAAACACTAATTTAGGCTCACTTAGTAACTTTTACAAGTACTATATCATCACCTAGTTCTACATCTTAATCTCCTCCATTGATGCTTTATCTTTGTCTAATTGATGAGCCACCATGCTCACCAGAACCTATGAGCTATGCTTGATCTCAATTCTTTAAGGCTCCCCTAGATCATATCTATACACTAAGTAAATTTTAATGGGAATGTAATTATTTATAGCACCTTATGGAGGGATGGATATTTCTTGTGTTCTCTCCCCATCATCAGTGAAAGTAGTCTTGGATAGTGCCTTAGCCTTCTTGGGAGGTTTTTATTTATATGCCTAAGAAATCCTCATCACATCTATATCTCCTAGTTTGATTTTAATGATCCATTTATCCTTAATCTATTCTTTGACCCATATCAAGGGTTTGGTCTAAAAACCCATTGGAGTTATGGACCTTGAGGTTGGTCTATGAGCATTGAAAGGTGGCATTATTAGAACATTGACTAGAGGGATCTTGATGGGAGTCAGGTGTAAACCTAATATTATCTACTCTATATCCTCATTGCTATCCAAGTCAAGTTTCTTCCTTTTAAATTCTTGCTCTCCCTCTTTTCCTTGTTCAACTTGTTCCAAGACCTCAATATCTATTCTAGATTGTTGTCGAGACTAGCAATCTATCAATGGCACTCTCTTGTCCTATAGGTTAAGGAGGTGGTCTTGCTTCTAACTTATATTGTGTAATTGGTTGGGTAACTTAGGAGGAGGCTATAGTGTCATCCTTATTAACCTCAGGTGGTTCTTCACCAATCATGGCCTCTACAATTGTACCAACTTGAATTGCTTCTTTATTCACATCAAAGGGAAAAGGGGTACCCACTCTCAGGCTTGATCACCTATCTCCTTCAGCTCCAGCCTTAGATTTTTTAAAATCTTAAAAATTCACCTTCTCACTACTAGTGGGGGCTTTCTCTTATGGCCTCAGATCATTTTCAAGTTTCTCCCTAGCCCTTGCATGTTTTTTGTCTCACCCTCTACCTTTTGTCTCAATGTTTGGGTGAACATATCCTAGACAAATGCTTCTATGTCTGAGGAGATAGTTTATTTCTTAAGTGGAGCTTGGGCTTGCTTGGCTTCTTTGACACCTACTTGTGTCACATATTTGAAGGACAAAGTGTCATTTGAGTCCAATACATTTTTCTCATCACCTTTGTTTTCTCCTCTCAAGGGTGCTTGTGGTCCAAAAAATCCCATTATTGAAAATTTTATCAGATTTTGTAGCCTTTCCCTTGGAGTTATTTATCCGATCCTCATTCAGGGAGAAGTGAACACCTCTAACCACATTACTATCTCTGCAATATGCCTATCATCATTTGAATCTTTTTTGTCACTCATATCCCTTAGTAACTAGGCATATGAGGAATTTTTTACTTGGAATTCTATGGCTTTAAGTTGAGAGGGTACATCTAGATGTACAACCTCTTTCCTTTTCCTAGGGATTATAGGTGGAGTTTACAACACCTTCTTCACCCTTTTATTTTTAGGATTATCTACTTACTCCTCCCCTCACCTTTTCTTTGTGTACATTTTTGGGGGTGGAATGGGCTCTAGTGATTACTTGAGCTGAGGGGCTAGTGCAATGGTTGGTCTAGCTAATGCAGTAGGAGATCCCTTAGTAGTGATCAAAATGGGAGAAGCACTTGCAAGTTGCACCTCCCCCATGGAAATTTGAGTCTAATTTTTAGCAAGGTTGGTCAATTTTGTGAAAGATAGTCTGGACTTGGACTATGCTACTATAATCTCATTGATATTAACTGGCTTGGTGAAACTGGTATCACCTACTGACTTCTTCCCTTTGCCTTTGGCTGCTACTTGAGGGCTTACTAAATGTCTAGTATAAGAGGGAAGAATCACCTTGAGCTCTTGTACAATTGTAACCTCCTTGAGGGTAGGGGTGTCATGTGTACTGAGGTCCACACCTTAGGACTTTAACCACTTGAATGTTCTTTTCATTATAGGATATGCCCTCCATGTAGTTGAATCATTCTCTAAGACTATGAAGTCTACTTGGGCTATAGGTTACATCTCTATATTCTCCTCAGTGTATGCTAATGACACTATATCCTTGTCATCTACCATGTCCTTGGGGATGTGGATGATGCCATATGCAATAATATCTTGAATGATGAGCCTTAGGTAATCAATTTTCCTCACTTTCTCCTCTATTGTGCATTCTGACCAAATGTCCTCATAGTGTTCCTAGTGCATAACTATACCTATAGAAGTGTTAACCAACCATTTTATGTCATAGTTGGAATGAGGAAGCATCCTGTCCATCTGAAACCACCCCATTTCTTATTCCAACCCCTTTGCTTTAGCTATATTAGGACATGTATAATATCATATCTATACAAGGAACTTGAAGGGGTTATTAATCTTCTTTGCCACAATCATCTCATGTGGGGGAACCATTTTTATACACAATTCCATGAGTAATACCTTGTCATCAACATATCTGGGTAGCGTGTGGGGTGCCCCTAAATAACCACTACCCAAATGTATGTGAAGGTGTGGAATTAAATGTACACTACATCAAACCTATCAATCACCTCCTTAGACATCTTGGTCATTTTGTTTAAGCTCTTCAAGGTGTAGAAGACACTTATCATGACATTGAAAAAGAAAATATAGACCTTGGCCGAATTATTCTTGAAACCTTCCAAAGTTATTTCTAGATACAAGTCATAAATTTTGAGATCATAGGAATTCCTAGTGACCTTGAGGAAATCTCTATTATGTACTAAGCTATAAATGAGGTAGGAAGACATGTAAAATTCACCATCAAATGCCTCCTTAGAAGAGATGGCCAGCCATAACTACATTATTTGGCTGTGTAGGTTGTTACTCAGAATTGAGCCCCAGTCTAGCTACTTCTCACCCTCTAATACATAAATAAGGATGGAAAACATCCATGGCTCAAAATTTTAAGCCATGGTGATGACATATCATGGAGACTCCTTGAACTCTTTTAACTTAGGATTCCTAGTCAATCTAAAAACCTTAGTTCTCTTTCTGGTGAGCCAACAAGTGTTTATAATATCCCAAATGAGGCTATCATTCTTGTCAGCATATGCCTAACACTCTTCCATGGTTAAAATAATTCCCTCAGGTTGTGGTGGTATCTTGAGCATGGCACTAAGATCTTGAGGGGAAAATGAGCATACAACTAATTGGATCCCATCAAGTACAATTTTTGTATCCTCATGATACACCTTTATGCAATGAATGACTAGCTCTAGGCATGGGGCTGCTAGTGGAAAAGATACAACAAGAACCATATAAATCATACCCAAATTGACTACCACCTTAGGGGGATCAAGTATTTATAAAATATTTGATAGGGTAGCAAAATCTAAACCTTGGACATCAGTGTCCTTAATCCCATCAAGAATTGAGGTAATGCTACTTTTCAGAGGGATAGAAGAAGAAGAAGCTAATTTTAATTGACCAACATGACACTACCTTCCCTCAAGCTTAAGTATATCCTTTCTTGGTGGATAACTCTATAATTCTCTCAGATTTCACTTCTAAATCACTACATCAACAACTCAGAGAATACTTACTTGCAACCATGATGAAAATTATGCAACATGAGCAAGAAATCACTTAAAAATATGATAGTAGTTTCTATTCTCATCTCGCATCACTCTAGTTTATAAATCACTTGAAAACACAAGTATGAGCTCCAATTATAAAAGGTGGATTAAAATGAAGGAAAATACTTAGTTATAGTCATCCCCTTTTGAAATTAGGGTTAACAGTTAAGCCTTGGTAAAAAATAGCTAATCTCCATCTACTACATTAATATCTTTAAGCAGATTTTAAAAAGAAAAGGAAGGAAACTTGACGGTACTTCCCCTTCTAGCTGAATAATTTTCCCTATGACACATGGCATCATAGAAGTAAAAATCCACCTCTAGAACTCATTGGGTCTTTGAGAAAATTTTCACCTCCTCACTCCTCATATTATTTATTGAGGAGATGCTACATGCCTTAAATTTTCCTTTGAGATAAATAATTTTGATATGTGTTGAAAATTTGGGTACTCAGGGTGCTGGGGACATTTGCAATGTCTCACTTTTTTTTTCATGTCTTGGTGCAATATACTCAACTCTTGTAAGATTTCTATGTGTCATGATCCTATTTGATCACCCCAATATCTTAGTCCTCAAGGATTCATTGCACCTCTTCCCCCTTTTGAGATGAGGTATTCCTCAAAAAGGGCCCAAAAACTAAAACCCCCTAGAGACTGCCACATGGCATGATTTGAGGAGTTTAGACTTCAAAATATACTCACACCTTTGATAGAAAAAACACAAGTATGATTTTTTTTGAAAAATAACTAAAACCAAAATCATTCTGGGATGTTGCCATGTGTCCATCATAGATGCTCATTCGGGCTTTCAACTATCTTTTACCTTTGTACCATTAACCAACCCAAGGAGGAGTGTAATATTCTTCCACCCTCTTAAGATAATTGATTTATTTATGAGAGCATATGACCTAAAGGAATCTTTTGGGGAATCCCTCAAGGAATAGCCCTTGAGATTGCCTACGAGTACCCTTTGAAAGTTGAAATATCCTTCAAAAGTCTTGTCAAGGGAATTTGCCCTATAGAATTTCCATTCAAAATTTGTGAAATGGTCCCCAAAAATCTCTAAAGTGCCCCTTAGGGAGACTTGAAAGTGTCTTGTGCCCTCTGAGTCATCCTTTGAGACTTGTGAAAGTGTCTTTTAGGATTCTTGAAAATGTCCTTCTACCTGTAGAATTATCCTTCACGACTCTTGCGAAGGCAAAATGACCCTCTGAGAACTTTAAAAAGTGCCTTGGCCAAAGTAAACAATTATTTCAAGATTTTTATATGGGCAAAATGGCTAAAGGACAAGCACCCTTTAGATTTTTTATCATGGACAAAAAGTTTAAAACAAATAAGACTTGGTACCTTTTTTGAAACAAAGATTTTTTTCAAAAATCTTATAACAGACAAAATGTCTAACAAAAATAATTCTTTGGACTTTCTATTTGAGATAAAAGGTTTGAAAAACCATTTTTTTTAGGCATTGTGTTCATTACAAAAGGCATAAAAAGTCTAAGGGATAAACATTTTCACCAAGAAAAGACAACACACAAAGGACTTAGCCAGTTTTTCATGATGAACTTGACCTTCCCAAGGAATGCATGAGGATAAAAGGAATTAGACATTAAATTCAATACTCAACATGGTATAAATTTTATGCATTCTCAATTGACAAGGGCTCAATTACTTCAATGCAATTTTGGGAACTAATATTGGCTCTTGCCTAGGGATGCATACCCCCTGCGGGCGTGTGAAGAACCATAGAACATAAGACTAGGTACCAATCTATTAGGAATTGGAGTCAGGAATGAGAAAATTCAACTAAATACAAGAGCCCATCTAAACCTACAACAAAGGATAGGAGGGAAAACAAATGAAAACAACCACATGACCAAAATGAATTGTACAAGTGAGTAACAAAAAGGGACAACAGAGTAAGAAAACACTATACAATATGGTATATAGTTGTAAATAGACTCAATCTAGGAAGTGCTTTAGATGCCTACCATTGACAGGTAACTCCAATATTTATCCATCTAGATCTATTAGGAAGAAAGTGTGCTCCCCAATCCTAAAATTGATTAAGTGCCCATCCATAAAGCATCAAACTTGTTATGCTTACCTTTCTCTTCATGACTTCTAGCCCAAAGCATAGCCATATTACCTACTTGAAAAGTTCTGAGAGTGACCTTTCTATCAAATATTCTCTTTAACCTCTCCTTGAAATTGAGGCATTTCTCATGGGCTAACCTATGTGACTCATCCAACTCCAAAATCTGGTTCATTCATTCTTCATAGTGGTTAGCGTATTCATCCTCCTTAAGTTACTATAATAGATGATAGGTAGGAAGTTACAGATTGATGGGCAAAAATACTTGAGTTTCATAGACAAGATTAAAAGGGATCCTTCCTATGGCTATTTTAAGAGTAATCCTATCAGCCCATAGGTAAAATTTCAAATGTTCACCCCTCCTCTTCTTGTTGAATTTCAATGTCCTTTTGATAATCTTGAGAAAGTTTTGGTTACTCAATTTTGCTTGCCCATTCCCTTAAGGATTGTAATTGGAAGCATAAGTGAGCTTAATCTTCCTACAAAGCATTGACAATTTTCACATCACCTAACAATCTGATCAACATATTTGAATAGTGATGGACACCAATAACCATCTCTAAGAATTTTAGGAATAGTAACTTTAGGTGGAAAATGGCCACTACACTATGAAAATCCTCAATCAGGGCATCAACTTGGTCTTTTAACACACACTTCAAAAAGACCCCATTAGGATTTCTCCATGTTAATCTATTATTAGTTAGGAGGTACTTCTGGGAGATTAATTTGAGAGTCTAATTTTTATCCAATTTGGGAGGACAACACATACTCTGTAGATAATAAATAATGTCCTTATACCACTAAGATGCATTAAACTGATCCAAAGTGCTATTGGTGCTAGCAACAATGTTGTTCACTTCAACTTCTTAAAAATTTACCTCAACCATAAGCCTATCCAAGCCCATTCCTTACACCAATTTAGTGGTTTGGATGTCTATATCATATTCTTATAACTTATTTACCCATCTATACCTTTTAATAGAGACATCAGTCTGAGTCAAGATATCCTTTACCATGGTGTGAGGGGTATAAGAAATAATCTTCAAACTCAAGATATAAGATCTAAATGTTTTAACTACTTTCAGCAAAGCAAAAGCTTGTATCTCCATAAGGGTGTAAATCAACTCAGATCCTTGCATAGCTTGCTAAAGAAAGCTATGGGTTGTTCATGACCATCATCATTCTTTTGTAATAAAATAGTAGTAATGGTATGGGGTTACACAAAGGAGAAAATATAAAATGGTTTGGTGTAATCAGGATTGGCTAAAATAGGAGCAGACTTCAAAGCTCCTCTGACATCATTGAATGCTTGCACAACCCTTTCATCCCATTTAATAACTTGATCCTTCTTCAACATAAAACTAATAGGTAGGGTAATTTCTTCAAAGTTAGACATAAATCTTCTTACAAAATTAATTTCTCCAAAGAAAGATTGAATTCCTTTCTTGGACTATGGGATGGGCACTTTGTCAATGGCCTCAACTCTTTCATGATCAATCATAACACACTCTTTGGACACTATAGGTCCTAGAAATTTAGCCTTTTAAACTCTAAAATGACACTTCTTAGGATTGATGGAGATACTAAACTCTCTACAGATAATTAATACCTTTTCCAAGTGTAGCAAGTGCTCATCCCTTCTCTTGAAGTACATAGTGACATCATCCTAATACACAGTAATAAACTGATCAACCATCCTTGTAAAATAAACATCCATGGCATGTTGAAATGTTGCACCAACATTCATTAGCCCAAAAGGCATTCTCATATACACATAAGTGCCCCATGGTGTGGTGAATGCAATCTTAGACCTCTAATATTTCTTGACCATAACCTGGTTATAGCCAGAGAAGCCATCCAGAGTAGACAAAATTTTGGACCTGGTAACATTCTACAATAGATTGTCCACTTTGGGCAAGGGATATTTATCTTTTAGGGAGGTTTTATTTAGATTGAAAAAATCCACATAGAGGTAAATATCACTATTCTTATTTTTCACAAGGACCAATTTAGCCACCCAAGATGAGTACCTAATAGGTTAAATAATAACACCATCCCTTAACTTTTTCAATTCATCACACATCTTGGTGGCTAGGATGGGATTGATAGGCCTCTAATTCTACCTAAATGGCTTACTATCTGGTTGCAGTGGGATGACATGTTAGAATAAGTCCTCCCTATACTTTTTAAGCTTCAAGTAAGACCATGCCAAATAGTCCTGATATTTTCTTAGCAACTATACATAATCTCTTTTCTCTTCAGTGCTAAGACAAGTACCTAGCCATACTTTTCTTGGATTCCCAGGGGAACCCAAATCAAATTTAGTGACATCCCTTGAGATAAATGTTTCCCTTAACCTCAATCTATCTGCTCCATCAAATGATGCCTCTAAGCTGACCAATCCCCTAGGGATAGTGTTTGTTTTGAGTTGAATGATCTCTTTCCCAAATAAAGTGTCTTTTCCATCACAAGTTTGAACCATAGATTCCAAGTCCAAAAGCTAACCATGAAATTCTACTTCAAAAGTTAAGAAACTTTTGATTTGGTCATCATCCTCGAACACCTACCAGTGATAAATGTTATCTAGGACAGAGGGTCGAGCAAGCACCTCCACCTAGTATTGACAATATGGGCTCATGCTCTATTTATCAAATTGAGCTCCTACCTTATCAAATTTGTTAGCTTCTTGGTCAAATTCCCTATCATGATAAGAGATGTTGAATGCATTAAAGCCTTCAATCAAATCCCATACAACATTTTGGTACTATTTCAACCTTTTACACTTGGTAGCATATGCATTATGGATCTATTTCACCACTAATTCTGAGTCCCCTTTGATGGAGAGACACTTTATCCCATATTCACATGCAATCCTTAGACCAAGTATAAGCCCTTCATACTCAACAACATTGTTAGTGCAATAAAAATTAAGGTGGAAGGAAAAAGTATACCTCCTTCCATTAGGATCATTGATAATCACTCCAACCCCATTCTCAACACTAGAGCATGCCCCATCAAAGAACAATTCCCAAAAACAAATTTCTATATCAGGTTATGTATCAATGATAAAAAAATACTCATCCACATCAACAGTACCAACAAAAATACCCATCTCAACATCAGTGTACATTACTTCATTAAGAGCATGATTTGGATCTTTAATTATATGTAACATCTTAGGCTTTCTATGAAGTTTGACCATCTTACCTTCTGAGGGAATGGTAGCATAAGAAAGGTCTATCTACACACTTCTTCCCATACTGGTAGCCAATTTTTATGTTAGCAACATTCCCCATTTGGGAGGGCAATAGACAAATACCACATCTATATTCAAAAACATACCTAGGTGACCTACCAATTGCACAACTAACCGTTTTACATGCCCAACAACTCAAACCTCTCATGATTCCATAACATAACACTTGCCAAAAGTAGACATTATCTTTACACCAAGTTCATTCAAGACACATAAAGGCATAACATTGTAAGATGTAATGGAATAAAACATGCAATTGTGGACAACCATATTGTTGATCATCAATGTTGTATAAAATGGCTCCACGTCTAATTGACTCTCCACCAATGCAGTCCCTAGATAGACTTCAAAAAAAGGATCTTAAATTTCCTCTGACTATTGATCTTCTAATAACACTTGGGACATTTCAAACTCATAGGTAATTTATACCTTGCCAAACTCTAAATATTCAAAATCTCTCTTTCTATGTTCAAGGATCCACAACAACTCAATGAGTGGAACAATGATCTTTATTTGACTTAATAACTGGGCCATATCACATACACTATACTGAGGGAGAGGCGTGTTTTGTGGGAGGGTGGTGACATTTTTAGTAAGGATATGCTTAGACAATACATGAAATGGATTAAGTTTAGGGGGATTATTATTATTATTATTTATGGGAGATTTTAGTGGTGGGTTCTGCTTAGTCTCATTGGTACCCTTGGGGATACTAGACAACATAGGTATCTTATTATTCTTAGCAAGAACTTCTCTGGGTCTAGTAGCTTGATAAATAGGTGACCTCTTGGAGGATTTTGGAATATCTATAGCTTTATTTTCCTCTTTTCCTGCATCCCTCACCTTTAGGTTAGTAGGATTAGTACCTTAAGGTATAACACCTACTTGCCTACTTCTCAAGTTAATCTCACTTCTCTGGGAAGCTGATATATTAATCAAGAGTCTTTTGTCTTCCTTTGATGGATTTCCTTTTAGATATTTCTTAATCATCATAGAGTTTAGGTGATTAAAATCATACACAATCAACTCATATGCTTTTGCTACATTGACATCACATACATAATTAAAGATAGGGACACGTTCCAACTCAACAACACCCCATAGTTTACTAGTCATGGTGTTAGTAGGCATCCCTATGGGAGTCACTACTTCAACCAGAGGATTATGAAAATCAAACATGAAAAATTCAAAATTAGATGATGCATTCTCTGGTTCATCTAGTTTTTGATCCATTACCTCAATAATATCACAAGATAAGTAGGGTAGGAAGCATCTATCATACCAATCAATGTCTATATTAGAGCTCACTACATTTACCTTAGCATCTAGGGGATTTGACATTTCCTTCCCAACACTCCTACCTTGATTCCTTTCTGGCCTATCTTCACATGTAGGCCTCCTTCCTTTATCAACTTCTTAGTTATGGAATGGAGGGCCTCACTAAGACTGATGCAGATTTGGGGCCCTATCATGGCTAAAAGATACATTTGGAATGCCCTTTTCTACTCTTTCCTACTTATATGACATTTCTTTAACAATGAAGGCCAAAGTATCGATAGTCTCTTCTAAGTTGGTGGCCTTGGTAGACCATGGATTTTCAGGATTGACTAGCTTCACATTGGCCCTATTACTCATAGGCTTTCCCATATCTTTAATAGTATTTTCATTTTGGATGACCATATTAAAGGCCAACCTAAGGTTTGTTGGAGCTTTGTCTCTCAAGTAGTATACAACCTTCTTGTCAAAAACATCACAATATTTTATCAGATAAGTAGTATCACTAGGCCTAATATTTTTAGGTAAATGCATCATGGCCTTATTGAAATGGGTATTGAAATTCTGCACACACTCATTAGGATTTTTCTTGATATTTTCAAACTCAGCCAAGAGGAACCTCATATGTATCCTTTCACCATAATGAATCATAAAGACATTCTTCATCTCTCCCCATGAGTCAATACATCCAGTGGGGAGGGAGTTGAACCAATCTCGAGCATCATTCTCCAACATCTACACAAACAACTTAATGCACACATCCTCATGCTCAACCTCATAATCTTCAATAACATTATAGAAGGCCTTCAAATGTTGGTCACGAGTCATAGTATTGTTACCTTGAAACTTCAAGAGCCTCTTCCTTATTTCATTGGGAACTTCATTAGGAACTTCATTAAGAAAGCCCTCCATCTCATCAAAATTGATAGGTATAAATCTAAGAACATGAAAAGTAGGGCCTACATTTTTCTCCCAGTCTCTATGCCTTATGATTAGGATATCTTAGGGTTCAGGAACCACTATAAATGAGATGTGAGGAGGGGAATGAGGAGGCATGGGCAAGTCATATTCAAGAGGGGATTGAGTTGGTGGGGATGGAGTGGGATATTAAACAGGGCTATAAGGCTCAGAAGTACTAAAAGATCTATGGTAATCTTCAACAAGAGGTTAGTATACAAATTTTTGAAGGTTAGTAACACCAAAATGAATCTCACTGAAATAAATAAGCTCTTCCATAGGTCTCTAGGTTAATCCCCTTTTCTCAAAGGAGTACATAATGGAGGGACAAATTGCTTTGATGGGTTAGTCCTAAAGGATGATCTCAATCTTTCCAGCTTTGTAAATAATGGAATACTCAAAATGGAAGCTTAAGAAGGTGAGGGATACAATAGGTAATGGTATTGTAACAACCAAGAGACAAGAAACTTAAAGTCACCACTAGAATTAGACTTCTAGAAAATAAGAGACAAAACACTAATATGAAAGATAATGTTTAAAAGGGACTAAACACCTTCCAACACATAACTGATCAATTTTTTTCTCTGAGTATAAAACCACATAGATTCACTAAAAAATGAGTTAGCGATGTTGATAAACCAAAAGTAGGCAAAGAACCTCTCAAAAGTGATCAAATATTTCTGCAAGAGTCCCTGTCATGTGAGCGATAAGAATTATCCCTGGCAATGGCACCAAAAAGCATGTTGGTTCTTAGTTGTACACCTCATATGCTCAACTTCTCATACTTTCAAAAAATGGCAAACAAAGATGAAAAGCCCATTAATATGGCATTATAGCCGAGGAAGGGTTTAGCATCAACAAATAACTAAACACAAACAATGACTAAGAAACACCTATAAAGGTATGGTTAATTCCCTGCTACTTTTGGCTTTGCCTAAACCAAGGTGAGCGAACATATGGGGTAGCTTTCTCACATGGAGGGATTTCATGCTTAAATATCTATGGGGATTCTTGGAACATATGGGGAATATGACCAAAGCATAACCAAGTTTGCACACTTCACCCGTAAGGGTTGTCACATGAAATGCACAAATGCTTTAAGTCATACACAAGCTACTAGAGATAGATGAAATGATGGATAAAATCTTCATTTTATGAAATATTTAACAATAAAAACTAGATAGGAAACTAAAAATTTAAGATTTTAAGCACAAAACTATAAATACATTGCAAATATGCAAAATCTCATGTATTTGTGATGCAATTAACATTTATGATATGAAAATGGTGTGTTAAGCATAGGGTAAGACAAGGTGGGTTGATCTAAAAAAGATATGGATGGGTGCTGGAGAGAGAGGAGAAATTCACTGAACTGTCATGTCACTTCCACAAACAAACATTTTAGAATCTTCAAAACAAATGGAATGAAACAATACTTTGTAGTTGCTTGAAAGAATCACAATCAAAGCTACAAGTAATCATTCAAGAGCTATTTCTCATTAAATCCATGACCTTGGGACTACCACTGAAAAGACTATTAATACTTCATTCAAAATTCTATAACTAAAAGGATTTTATTAACTCAACAAATTTCCCAGATGACTACCATAAAAGGAAAGTGTGAGAGCACCAATATATTAAGAACTCAAAATAATGCATTAGATTTCAACAACAAGACAAAGCAAAAAAACACAAGTATATTGCATTATCCATTTGAATCTCAAATACATATAGCATGTGGTGGAAATTATAAAACATGTACACTATGAAATTCATATTTTTAATAGGGGAACATCTCAATATGATCTCAAAGCTTGTCAATGGTTTTACACAAGTAACCAATTTGACACCAAAGAGATTACGTAGGAAAAACTTCTCCAGAGTGATAGCTCTTTTCTCAAATTTTTTTGATTGACTGACCCTTGTAAAAGAACTAACCTCCTTTACTTATACCATTTTCAAATAAATACATGGAATATCCCAATGAGATGCTCCAAGAAAAATCCATTCATGGGCCTAGAACTCATCAGTTGTAACAAAAATGATTCTTGGGATAATGCACGTGCTCTGATGAAAGTGACATGTTTGATATCTCACCCTGGTGGGATGATCTCCATTTTCCACATAAATCATACTCCAACAAGGGATAAAATAAACCTTTATCCACTTGCATAACCAATCCAAAGCATCCCTTTCTCTAAATAATAAAGAATATTCCTATGAGGGACATGCCAATAATAGGCAACGTATAATGATTAAGAGAAAAAGAGAGAAGAGGAAGATGGAAGAGAAATAATCTTTACATAAACTAAGAAGAAACATAAATGATTTGGTCATATTGTGGAACCAACATTGATAATCGAGCCCTGTGGTAGCCTTTTCTTGTATGCAACAAACTTCTCGATCATGGGAGTGAGAACTTTCTTATCTAGGCCTACCTGGTATATAAATTTGACACCATATTCTTCTAACTAGTTGGTAGTCCTCTGGAGTGCTTTCTACTTCATCTTGACCAATGCCTTCAATTGGTCATAGGATTTTTCAAGTGGCACCAACTCCCTTATTTTTTGGCTATTGAAGATTCCATGGGGTGCATTGACAAGACTCTTTAGGGCATCTTCTATCAATTCCTTTGTCATGTTGATTGTACTATCAAGATTCACCATTCCCCTCAAGGTGGTCTCAATTTTTGTCTTAGCAGTCTTGAGAGACTACTCTTCCCTTTTATACCAAAGGTGCCATCCTTAACCATTGATAACTTATGTTTTATGGTTAGTTGGAATTCTCTAGGAATTTTAGGATCATTTAAGGTGATGACCATTTCTGCAATCAAGGTATCCTTGCATATACTACACAAATCATCTACCTTGGGCCCAAGTTCATACCATCTCTTGATATCAGTATCATAAATCAATGCTAAGGATTTATATGCCTCTTGTTTATCTATTGCATTATCGAGCCATTTTAATGATATATTGATGACTTCCTTTGATCAGACCATCAAGTCTCTCTGCCACTCTTTTGTCACCCATCCTCTTGTCTTTAAATCTTCATCAAGGCTAAAATCAAGCATATCCTAGGAGGAAATGGGTGGAATCAGGGCTATGATGGTAGTTAGAAACACTACTTTAGTCTCACTCAGTAACTTTGAAAGTACTAGATAATTTCCTAGTTTTGCATCTTAAACTCCTCCATTAACACTTTATCTTTGTCCATTTGATGAGCCACCATGCTTGCCAAAACTTGTGAGCTATGTTTGATCTCATTTCTTGAAGGCTCCCCTAGATCATATCTATAAACTAAGTAACATTCAAGGGGAATGTCCTTCTTTGTAGTGCCTTGTGAAGGGATGGCTATTTCCTATGTTCTCTCCCCATCATCAGTTTAAGTAGTTTGACAGAGTGCCTTAGCCTTCTTAGGAGGTTTTTATTTATATGCCTGAGCAATCCTCATCACATCTATATCTCCTAATTTGATTTTAATGCTTCATTTCTCCTTAATTTGTTATTTGACCCACATCAAGAGCTTGGTCTGAAAACCCATTAGAGCTATGGACCTTGAGGCTAGTCTAGGAGCATTGAAAGGTGGCATTGATGGAATGTTGACTAGAGGGAGATTGATGGGAGTTGGGTGTGAACCTAATATTATCTGCTCTATATCCTCATCACTATCCAACTTGATTTTCTTCCTTTTAGCTTCTTGCTCTCCATTTTTTCTTGGTTTAACTTATTCCAAGACCTCAATATCTATTTTATATTGCTGTCAGGACCCCCGTAGTAGTCTATCAATAACACTCTCTTATCCTGTGGGTTGAGGAGGTGGTCTTTTTTCCAGCTTATATTGTGTAATTTGTTGGGAAATATGGGAGGAAGATATGGTGCCTTCTTTTTTACCCTTATGTGGTTATTCACCAATCATAGCCTCTATAGTTGCACCAACTTAAATTATTTCTTTATTCACATCAGAGGGAAAATGGGTACCCACTCTTAGGCTTGATCCCTTGTCTCCTTTAGCTCCAACCTCAGATTGTTCAACCTCTTAAACTTCCACCTTCTCACTACTAGTGGGGGCTTGCTCTTATGGCCTCAACTCATTTTCAAGTTTCTACTCAGGCCCTTGCATGCTTTTTATCTCACCCTCCACCTCTTGTTCTGATGGCTAGGTGAACATATCCTTGACAAATGCTTTTGTGCTTGAGGAGACAATTTATTTCTTAAGTGGAGCTTGGGATTGACTGGCTGCTTTGACACCTACTTATGTCAAATTTTTGAAGGAGAAAGGGTCATTTAAGTCTAATACATTTTCCTCATCACCTTTTTCTTCTCCTCTCAAGGGTGCTTGTGGTCCAAAAAATCCCATTGTTAGAATTTTTATCAGAGTTTTTAGCCTTTCCCTTAATGTTCTTTGTCCTATCCTAACCAGGGGAAGAGTGAACACCTTTAGCTAGTTTACTATCTCTACAAGATGCCTATCATCATCTGAAACTTTTTTGGCTTTATGTTGAGAGGGTACATCTGGATGAATGACCTCTTTCCTTTTCCTAGGGATTACAAGTGGAGGTTTTAACACCTTAGTCACCCTTTTATTTTTTAGTTGCTCTACTTACTCCTCCCCTCCCCTTTTATTTATGTATATTTTTGGGGGTAGAATGGGCTTTGGTGATTACTTGGGCTGAGGGGTTGGTGTAATTTCTAGTCTGGCTAATGTGGTAGGAGGTCCTTTAGCAGTGATCAAAATAGGATAAGCACTTGTAAGTTACACCTCCCCCATGGCAATTCGAGTCTAATTTTCAACAAGGTTGGTCAATTTTGTGAAAGATGGTTTGAAATTAGACTATGCTACTATAATATCATCAATATTGATTGACTTGGTGAAACTGGTTTCACTTGTCAAATTCTTCCCTTTTCCTTTGGCCTCTACTTGAGGGCCTACCAAATATCCAATGTAAGGGGGAACAATCACCTTGTGCTCTCGTATAGTTCTATGCTCCCTAAGGGTAGGGGTGTCATGTGCACTAAGGTCCACATCTCAAGACTTTAGCCACCTGAATGTTCTTTTCATTATATAATACACCCCCATGTAATTGAATCATTCTTTAGGACTGTGAAGTCTACTTGGGCTATAGGCTACATCTCTATATTATCCTTAGTGTATGCCAATGACACTATATGTTATGATCCTGATGGGTAGATTTCACTAACACATTGAGGTTTTGGTGTAGCAGTTTGTTACATGTGGTATCAGAGCCTCCACTTGAGTTCAAGTCATAGAGTGGGTGGTTACGTTGGCATGGTAGTGTTCATCTAGGGTTATACACGCAGGGCATCCTGGTGGTATGGGCACAAATCTAGCCTAGAGTCTAGGATTTATAAGTGTGGTGGGATGTTATGATCCTAATGGGTAGATTTCACTAACACCTCAAGGTTTTGGTGTAGCAATTTTTTACATGTGGTATTAGAGCCTCCACCTAGGTTTAAGTGATAGAGCAGGTGGTTATGCCGGTATGGTAGTGTTCAGTTAGGGCTCGTACATTGGGATTCCTAGTGGTACATGTGAAAAGCCAACATAGAGTCTGGGGTTTGGAAGCATGGTGGGATGTTATGGTCTTAGTGTGTAGACTTCACTAACGCCTTAAGGTTTTAGTGTAATGGTTCGTTACATGGATGTTATGGTCCTAGTGGGCAGACTTCACTAACGCCTCAAGGTTTTGGTGTAATGGTTCATTACATGTGGTATTAGAGCCTCCACCTAGGTTTAAGTCATGGAGCAGGTGGCTATGTTAGCATGGCAGTGTTCATTTGGGGCTCGTACACATAGGGATCTTATGGTACAGGTGCAAATCTAGCCCAGAGTCTGGGCTTCGGAAGTGTGGTGGGATGTTATGATCCCGATGAGTAGATTTCACTAACACCTCAAGGTTTTGGTGTAGTGGTTCATTACATGTGGTATCATAGCCTCCACTTGAGTTCAAGTCATAGAGCGGGTGGCTATGCTAGCATGACAATGTTCATCTGGGGCTCATACACATAGGGAATTTGGGTGGTATGGGCACAAATCTAGCTCATAGTCTAGGCTTTGGAAGCGTGGTGGGATGTTATGATACTGATGGGTAGATTTCACTAAAACCTCAAGGTTTTCATGTAGCAGTTCATTACACTATAGCCTTGTCATCCACCATGTCCTTGGGGATGTGGATGATGCCATATGAAATAATATCTTGAATGGTGAGCCTTAGGTAATCAATTTTCCTCACTTTCTCCTTTGTTGTGCATTTTGACCAGATGTTCTCATAGTGTGCCTGGTGCATAACTACACCTATAGCAATGTTAACTAACCACCTTATGTCATAGTTGGATTGAGGAGGCATCTTTTCTATCTTAAATCACCCCATTTCTTATTCCAACCCTTTGCTCTGGCTAGAGTAGGACATGTATAATATCCTATTTGTAAAGGGAAATTGAAGGTGTTGTTAATATTATTTGCCACAATCATATCATGTGGGGGAACCATTTATCTACATAATTCCATGAGTGATACCTTATCATCAACATATCTAGGTAGCTTATGGGGTGCCCCTAAATAACCACTCACTCAGATGTATGTGAAGGTGTGGAATTGAATGTACATTATACTAAACCAATTGATTACCTCCTTAGCCATATTCATCATTATGTTTAAGCTCTTTAGAGGGTAGAAAACACTTATCATGGCATTGAAAAATAAATTATAGACCTTGGATTAGCTATTCCTAAACCCTTCCAAAGTCATTTTAGGATACAACTCATATATTTTAAGAATAAAGGAATTCTTAGTGAGCCCATGGAAATCTCTATTATGTACTAAGCTATATATGAGGTAAAAACACATGTAAATTATACCATCAAATGCATCCTTGAAAGAGATGGCCACCTATAATAAAATTATTTGGCTATGTAGGTTATTACTCAGAATTGAGGCCAGTCCAACTGCTTCTCACCCTCCAGCACACAAATAAGAATGGAAAACATCCATGGCTCAAACTTCTCTACTGTGGGTACCCTGAAAACTCTAGCAACCATGGTGATGACATATCATGGAAGCTCTTTGAACTATATTAACTTAAGATTCTTAGTCAATCTAGAAACCTTAGTTCTCTTTTTGGTGAGCCAATAAGTCTTTAAAATATCCCAAATGAGGCTATCATTCTTATCAGTGTACACCTGACACTCTTCAATGGTTAAAATAATTTCGTCAAGTTGTGGTGGTATCTTGAGCATGACATTAAGAGATTGAGGGGTGAATGAGCATACAAATGATTAGATCCCATCAAGTATAGTTAGTATATCCTCATGATACACCTTTGCACATGTAATGACCACCTCTGGGTATGGGGCTACTAGTGGAAAAGCTGCTGCAAGAACCATATAACTCATACCCAAATTAACTACCACCTTAGGGGGATCAAGTATCTGTATAAGATTTGATAGGGTAAAAAAATATAAACCTTGGACATTAGTGTCCTTAATCCCATCAAAAATTGAGGTAATGCTAATTTTTAGAGGGATAAAAGAAGAAGCCATTTTTACTTAACCAACATGACATGCCTTCCCTCAAGCTAAATTTAGTAGATCCTTTCTTGGTGGATAACTCTATAATTCTCTCAAATTTCACTTCCAATGCACTAAGTCAACAACCCAGAGAATACTTACTTGCACCATGCTAAAAATTATGCAACCTGAGCAAGAATTCACTTTAAAATATGAAAATAATTGGTATTCTTGTCTCGCACCACTCTAGTTTGAAAATCACTTAAAAACACAAGTATGAGATCCAATTACAAAAGGTGGATTAAAATGAAGGAAAAAACTTAGTTATAGTCATCCCCTTTTGAAATTAGGGTTAGTAATTAAGCCTTGGTGTATAACAACTAATCTTAAACTACTACATTAATATCTTTAAGCATATTTTAGAAAGAAAAGGAAGGAAACTTGATAACACTTCCCCTTCTAGCTGAGCAATTTTCCCTACAACACGTAGAATCATAGAAGAAAAAATCCACCTCTAGCACTCATTGGGTCTTCAGGAACCTTTTCACCTCCTCATCCCTCATATTATTTAGTGAGGAGATGCTACATTCCCTAAATTTTCCTTTGGGATGAATAATTTTGATATGTGTCAAAAATATGGGTACTTAGGGTGCTGGGGACATTTGTAATGTCTTAGTTTTTTTTTAGTGTCTTGGTACAATATACTCCAAGATTTTATAAGAGTTCCACATGTCATGATCCTATTTGACCACTCTAATGTCTTAGTCCTCGAGGACTCATTGTACCTCCTCCCCCTTTTGAGATGAAGCATTCTTCAAAAAGGGCCCAAAAACTAAAACCCCCTAGAGATTGCCATGTGGCATGATTTGAGGAGTATGAACTTTGAAATCTACTCATACGTTTGATATAAAAAA
The DNA here is from genome assembly GCA_037957365.1 of Torreya grandis. Lineage (NCBI taxonomy): Eukaryota > Viridiplantae > Streptophyta > Pinopsida > Cupressales > Taxaceae > Torreya > Torreya grandis. Next base: position 4,554,119 of record JARHVA010000328.1, on the reverse strand, counting down.
CACAAGGATGATGAATTTTGAAAAAGAACCAAAACCAAAATCATTCCAAGATGTTTGAATCTATCCATCATAGATGCTCACTTGGGCCTTCAACTATCTTTTACCTTTGTACCATTAACCAACCTGAGGAGGAGTGAAATATTCTTCCACCCTTCTAATAAAATTCATTTATTTATGAGAGTTTACAACCTAAAGGAATTTTTGGGGAAATCCTCATGGAATGGCCCTTAAGATCACCTGGGAGTGCCCTTCAAAAGTTGAACATATCCTTTGAAAGTTTTTTCAAGGGCATCGGCCCTATAGAATTGCCTTTCAAAATTTATGAAATGATTCCCCAAAATCACCAAAGTGCCCCTTCGGGAGACTTGAAATTGTCTTGTGCCCTTTGAGTTATCCTTTAAAAATTATGAAAGTATCCTTTAGGATTCTTGAAAATGTCCTTCTACTTGTAGAACTATCTTTCTTGACTTTTGTGAAGGAAAAATGACCCTCTAGGAACTTTAAAAAGTGCTTTGGCTGAAGTAAACAATTATTTTAGGATTTTTGTATGGGAAAAATGGGCAAAAGGAAAGCACCCTTCATATTTTTTTCCGTGGATAAAATGTCTGAAATAAATAAGACTCAACACCTTTTTCGAAACAAAGATTTTTTTTAGAACTTTTGTAGCCGACAAAATATTTGAAAGAAATAAGTCTTAAAATTTTTTGTTTGAGATAAAAGGTCTGAAAAACTATTTTTGTTGGGCATTGTGTTCATTACAAAAGGCTTGAAAATTCTAAGGGATAAACATTTTCACCAAGTAAAGACAACACACAAAAGGACTTAGCTAATTTTTTATGATGAACTTGACCTTCCCAAGGAATGCATGAGGATAAAAGGAATTAGACATTAACTTCAATACTCAACGTGGTCTAAATTTTAGGCATTCTCAATTAACAAAGGCCCAATTTCTTCAATATAATTTTGGGCACTAACATTGGCTCTCGCCCGAGGATGCATACCCCTCATGGGTGTGCGAAGAAACATAGAACATAAGACCAAGTGCCAATCCATCAGGACATGGAGTCAAGACTGAGCAACTTCAACTAAATCCAAGAGCCCATTAGAAACTACAACAAAGGCTAGGAGGGAAAATAAAAAAAACAACCACATGCCCAAAATGAACTATACAAGTGAGCAATTAAAAGGGACAATAGAGAAAGAAAACATTGTATAATATAGTACATAGTTGAAAACAAACTCAATCTAGGAAGTGATTTAGATGCCTACCATTGACAAGAAACTCTAATATTTCTCCATCTAGATCTCTTGGGAAGAAAGTGTGCTGTCCAATCCTATAGTCGATTGAGTAAAAGCCCATCCATAAAGCATCAAACTTGTCATTCTTACCTTTTTATTCATGCCTGTTATCTCAAAGAAAAATCAGATCACCTACTTGAAAAGTTTTGGGAGTGACCTTTCTATCAAATATTTGCTTTAACCTCTCCTTAAACTTGAGGTGTTTCTCATGGGCTAACCTATGTGACTCATCTAATTCTAAAATCTAGTTCATTCTTTCTTCATAGTGGTCAATGTATTCATCCTCCTTAAGTTGTTATAGTAGATGATAGGTAGGAATTTTCAAATTGATGGGAAAAACCACTTGATTTCCATAGACAAGCTCAAAAGGGCTCCTTATTGTGGCTCTTTTAGGAGTAATCTTATTAGCCCATAGGGTAAATTTCAAATTTTCACCCCACCTCTTCTTTTTGACTTCCAACATTCTTTTGATAATCTTGAGCAAGTTTTGGTTACTCGATTTCACTTACCCATTCCCTTGAGGGTTGTAATTAGAATCATAAGTGATCTCATTCCCATTATCTTTTCACATAAACTCCAAAGGCTTGGATTTAAAATTCATTGCATTGTCAGCAATGATATTGACTATCACACTAAACCTATAGATAATTTGATTCAATAGAATGTACATCACAACTTGGTGTGTTGCCTTCCTAGTGGGGATTGCTTCCACCCACTTGGTGAAATAATCAATTACAAGCAATATCCAACTATTCCTAGTGCTTGAAGCGTCATTAATCTCACAAATGAAATCCATGCCCCATTGCATGAATAGAGCTTCAATAGTAACTAGTTGTAAATGGAGAGAACACAATGCCTTTAATCTTCCTACAAAGTGTTGACACTTTTCACATCACTTTATTATCTAAGAAACATCCTTGAATAGAAATGGACACCAATAACCATCTCAAAGAATTTTATGAGCAATAACTTTAGGCACAAAATTGCCACCACACACTCCATTGTGAAAATCCTCAATCAGACCATCAACTCGGTCTTCTAACACACTTCAAAAGGACCCCATCATGATTTATCCATGCTAATCCACTATTATTCAGGAGGTAATTTTGGGATATTAATTTTAGAGTCCTCTATTTTTTTTCCAAGTTGGGAGGATGAAACATACTCTGTAGATAATAAATAATGTCCTTATACCACTGGGATGCACTAAATTGATCCAAATCACTACTGGTGCTAGCAACAATATTGTTCACTTCAACTACTTGTAAATTCACCTCAACCATAACCCTAGCCAAGTCCATTCCTCACAACAATTTAGTGGTTTGGATGTCTATATCATATTCCTATAACTTATTTACCTATCTAGACCTTTTAATGGAGATATCAGTCTGAGTCAAGATATCCTTCACCATGGTGTGAGGGGTATAAGCAATAATCTTCAAACTCAAGATATAAGATCTAAATGTTTTAATAAATTTTAGCAAAGAAAAAGCTTATTTATCCATAAGGGTGTAATTCAACTCAGACCCTTGCATAACTTTATTGAAGAAAGCTATGGGTTGTTTGTGACCATCATCATTCTTTTGTAATAAAATACCAACAATGGTATGCGGTGACACAAAGGAGAAAATTTGAAATGGCTTGGTGTAATCAAGATTCGCTAAAACAAGAGTAGACTTCAAATCTCCTTTGACATCATTGAATACTTACACAACCCTTTCATCCCATTTATTAACTTGATCTTTCTTCAACATAAAAGTAATAAGCAGGGTGATTTCTTCAAAGTTAGACACAAATCTTCTTATAAAATTAATTTCTCTAAAGAAAGATTGAATTCCTTTCTTGGACTATGGGATGGGCACTTTGTCAATGGCCTCAACTCTTTCAAGATTAATCATAACACCCTCCTTGGACACTATATGTCCTAACAATTTAGCCTTTTAAAATCCAAAATGACACTTCTTAGGACTAAGGGAGATACTAAACTCTCTACATCTTATTAATACCCTTTCCAAGTGTTTTAAGTGCTCATCCCTTCTCTTGGAGTATGTAGTGACATTATCCTAATACACACCAATAAATTGATCAATCATCCCTATAAAAGAATCATCCATGGCATGCTAAAATGTTGCACCAACATTCATTAGCCCAAAAGGCATTCTCATATACACATAAGTGCCCCATGGTGTGGTGATTGTAGTCTTAGACCTCTCAAATTCCTTGACCACAACCTGGTTATAGACAAAGAATCCATCTAGAGTAGACAACATTTTAGACCTGGTAACATTCAGCAATAGATTGTTCATATTGGGCAAGGGATAGCTATCTTTTAGGGAAGCTTTATTCAAATTAAAAAAATTGACATAGAGGCAGATATCATCATTTTTATTATGCACAGGGACCAAATTAGCCACCCAAGATGAGTACCTAATAGGATAAATAATACCACCATCCCTTAACTTCTTCAATTCATCACACCTCTTGGTGGCCAAGATGGGATTGATAGGCTTTTGCTTCTACCTAAATGGCTTATTGTCTGACTGCAGTGGGATGACATGTTGGAATAAGTCCTCCTTATAATTTTTAATCTCTAAGTAAGACCATGCCAAGCAGTCCTAATTTTTTTTAGTAGTTATACACAATCTCTTTTCTCTTTAGTGCTGAGACAAGTACCTAGCCATACTTTTCTTGGATTCCTAGGAGAACCCAAATTAAATTCTATGACATCCCTTGAGATAAGTGTTTTTCTTAACCTCACTCTATCTGCTCCATCAAAGGATGCCTCTAAGATGACCAATCCCCTAGGGATAGTGTTCATTTTGAGTTGAAAGACCTCTTTACCAAATAAAGTGTCTTTTCTATCACAAGTTTGAACCATAGATTCGAGGTCCACAATTTGACCATGAAATTTTGCTTCACAAGTCAAAAACCTCTCATATTTGGTCATCATCCTCGAACACCTACCATTGATAAATGTTATCGAGGATTGAGGGTTGATGAAACACCTCCACTTGGTATTGATAATATGGGCTCATGCTTTAATTATCAAATTAAGCTCCTACCTTAGCAAATTTATCTACTTTTTGGTTGAATTCCCTATTATGATAAGAGATGTTAAATGCATTAAAGCCTTTAATCAAATCCCATGCAACATTTTGGTACCATTTCAACCTTTTACACTTGGTAGCATATGCATTATGGATCTATTTCACCACTAATTCTGAGTCCCCTTTGACAAAGAGACACTTGATCCCGTGTTCACATGCAATCCTCAGACCAAGTAGAAGCACTTCATACTCATCAACATTGTTAGTGCAATAAAAATCAAGGTGGAAGTGAAAAGTATACCTCTTTCCATTAGGATCATTGATAACTATTCTAGCCCCATTCCCAACACTAGAGCAGGCCCCATCAAAGAATAATTCCCAAACAATAACTTTTGTATCAGGTTGTGCATCAATGATAATAAACTATTCATCCACATCAATAGTACCAATTAAAATACCTAGCTCAACATCAGTGTATATTACTTCATTCAGAGCATGATTTGGATCTTTAATTATATGCAACATCTTATGTTCTTTATGAAGTTTGACCATCTTACCTTCTAGGGGAATGGTAGCATAAGAAAGGTCCATCTACAAACTTCCTCTCATATTGGTAGCCCATTTTTGTGATAGCAACATTCCCCATTTGGGACGGCAATCTACAACTACCACATCCATATTCAAAAACTTACCCAGGTGAACCATGGATTGCACAACCAACTGTTTAACTTGCCCAACAACTAGTATCTCTCATGAATCCATAGCATAACACTTACCAAAATCTGATGTTATGTTTACACCAAGTTCATTCAAGACACATAAAGCCATAACATTGAAAGATGCACCAAAATCAAACATGTAATTATGGAAAACCATACCATTGATCATTAGTGTTGTATAAAATGGCTCCACATCCAACTGACTCTCCACCAATGCAGTCCCTAGATAGACTTTAAGAGAGGGCTCATAAATTTCCTCTGACTCTTGATCTTCTAATAGCACTTGGGACATTTCAAACTCATTGGTAGTTGATCACTTACCAAACTCTAAATATGCAAAAGCTCTCTTTTGTATGTTTAGGGATCCGTAACAACTCAATGAGTGGAATAATGATCTTTATTTGACTCAATAATTGGGCCATATCACATACACTATACTGAGGGAGAGGCATGCTTGTTGGGAGGGTGGTGACATTTTTAATAGGGATATACTTAGGCAACACATGAAATGGATTAGGTTGAGGGGGATTATTATTCTTTGTGAGAGATTTTAGTGGTGGAATTTTCTTAGTCTCATTATTACCCTTGGGGACACTAGACAACACAATTATCTTATTGTTCTTAGTAAGAACTTCTCTGGGTTTAGCATCTTGAGCAATAGGTTCCCTCTAGGAGGCTTCGAGAATAGCTATATATTTATTTGCCTCTTTTCCTACATCCCTCACCTTTAGGTCAATAGGAGTAGTGCCTTGAGGGACAACACCTACTTGCATACTTCTCAAGTTAATCTCACTTTTCTAGGTAGTTACTACATTAATCAAGAGTCTTTGGTCTTCCTCTAATGGAATGCCTTCTAGATATTTCTTGATCATCATAGAGTGTAGATGATCAAAATCACGCATAGGAAACTCATATGCTTGTGATAAATTGACATCACATGCAAAATCAAAGATAGGGACACATTCCAACTCAACAACACCCCATAGTTTACTAGTCATGATGTTAGTAGGCATCCCTATGAGAGTCACTACTTTAGCTAGAGGACTATAAAAATCAAACATGAAAAATTCATAATCAAATAATGCATCTTATGGTTCATCTAGTTCTTGATCCACTACCTCAATAATATCATAAGGTAGGTGGGGTAGGAAGCATCTATCACACCAATCAATACTTATATCAGAGCTCATAACATTTACCTTGGCATTTAGGGGATCGAACATTTCTTTCCCAACACTTCTACCTTGATTGCTTTTTCACTGGTTGGTCTTCACGTGTAGGCCTCTTTCCTTTATCAAATTCTCAGTTATAGAACAAAGGGCCTCACCAAGATTGATACATATTCAAGGCCCTATCATGGCTAAAAGATACATGTGGAATGCTCTTTTCTACCCTAGCTAATTTATATGACATTTATTTAACAACAAAGGCCAAAGTCTTGACAGTCTCTTCTAAGTTGGTGGCCTTGGTAGACTAAGGCTTTTTAGGATTGACTAGCTTCACATCAGCCTTATTATTCATAGGCTTTCCCATATCTTTAATATTATTCTCAATTTGGATGGCCATATTAAAGGCTAACCTAAGGTTTGTTGGAGCTTTGTCTCTCAAGTAATATGCAGCCTTCTTGTCAAAAGCATCATGGTATTTTATCAGACAAGAAATATCACTAGGCCTAATATTTTTAGGTAAATGCATCATGGCATTATTGAAATGGGTATTGAAATCCTACACATACTCATTAGGATTTTTATTGATATTTTCAAACTCGACCAAGAGGAACGTTAGATCTATCCATTTACCATATTGAATCCTAAAGACATTCCACATCTCTCCCCATGAGTCAATACATCTAGTGGGGAGGGAGTTGAACCAATCTCGAGCATCATCCTCCAATGTCTACATATACAACTTAATGCTCATGTCCTCATGCTCAACCTCATAATCCTTAATAACATTCTAGAAGGCCTTCAAATGTTGGTCACTGGTCATAGCATTATTCCCTTAAAAATTTGGGAGCCTCTTCTTTATTTCATTGGGAAATTCATTAGGAAATACCTCCATCTCATCAAAATTGAAAGCTTTAAATCTAGAAACATGGAAAGCAGGGTGTGCATTTTCCTCCTGATCTCTATGCCTCATGATTGGGATATCTTGGGGTTCAGGAACCATTGGCAATGAGACGTGACGAGGGGAATGAGGAGGAATGGGTGGGTAAAATTCAAGAGGGGATTAAGCTGGTGGGGATGGAGTGGGATAGTAAATAGGGCTATAAGGCTCAAAAGTACTAGAAGATCTATGGTAATATTCAATAGGATGTTGGTCTACAAATTTATGAAGGTTAGTAACACTAGGATGAATATTAATGATAGAAATAAGCCCTTCAATAGGTCTCCATGTTAATCCCCTTTTTCTCGAAGGAGTACACAATAGAGGGATAGATTTGATGGGTCAGTCCTAAAGGATGATCTTAATCCTTCTAGCTTTGTAAATAATGAGATACTCAAAATGGAAGCTTAAGAAGGTGAGGGATATAACAGGTAATGGTCTTGTAATAACTAAGAGACAAAAAACTTGAAGTCACCACTAGAATCAAACTTCTAAAAAACAAGAGACAAAACACTGATATGAAAGACAATATTCAAAAAGGACTAAACACCATCCAACACATAACTGATCAATTTTTGTCTTTGAGTATAAAACCACATAGATTCACTAAAAAATGAGTCGATGATGTTGACACACCAAAAATAGGTAAAGAACCTATAAAAAGTGATCAAAGCTTTCTAAAAGAGTCCCTATCATGCATGTGACAAGAATTGTCCCTGATAATGACACTAGAAAGCATGTTGATTTCTAGTTGTACACCTCATATGATCGACTTTGCACACTTATAAAAAATGGGAAACAAATATGAAAAATCCATTAATATGTCATTATATCTGGGGAAGGGTTTAGCATTAACAAAGAACTAAACACAAACAATGACTGAGAGACACCTAAAAAGGTTATGGTTAACTCCCTGCTACTTTTGGCTCTGCCTAAACCAAGGTGAGAGAACCTTTGGGGTAACTTGCTCACATGGAGTGATTTCACACTTCAATATCTATGGGGATTTTTGGCACATAAGGGGAATATGACCAAAGCATAAACAAGTTTGAACACTTCACTTATAAGGGTTGTCACATGAAATGCACAAATGCTTTAAGTCATACACAAACTACTAGAGATAGATGAAAGGATGGATACAATCTTCATTTTATGAAATATTCAATAATAGAAACTAGATAAGAAACTCTATATTTAATATTTTAAGAACAAAATTGTAAATACATTCCAAATATGCAAGATCTCATGAATTTGTGATGCATGTAACATTTATGATATGAAAATGGTGTGTTAAGCGTAGGGTAAGATAAAGTGGGTTGATTTAAACAAAGATATGGATGGGTACTTGAGAGAGAGGAGAAATTCACTGAACTATCATGTCACTTCCATAAACAAACATTTTAAAATCTTTAAAACAAATGGAATGAAACAATACTTTGTAGTTTCTCTAAAGAATCACAAATAAAGCTACAAGTAATCATTCAAGAGATCTTTCTTGCTGAATCCATGAGCCTGGGAATACCCCTAAAAAGACTATTAATACTTCATTCTAAATTATATAACTAAAATGATTTTATCATATCAACACATTTCCCAGATGACTTCCATAAAAGGAAAGCATGAGAGTACCAAGATATTAAGAACTCAAAATAATGCATTAGATTTCAACAACAAGATAGAGAAACAAAACACAAGTATATTCCATTATCCATTTGAATCTCAAATCCATATAAGATGTGGTGGAAATTCTACAATATGTACACTATGCAAGTCATCTTTATAACAGGGGAACATCTCAATATGATCTCAAATATTGTCAATGGTTTTACATAAGAAACTAATTTAACACAAAAGAGATTACATAGGAAGAACTTCTCTAGAGCAATAGCTCTTTTCTCAAATTTTTTTGATTGACCAACCTTTGTAAAGGAACAAACCTCCTTTACTTATACCATTTTCAAATCAATACATGGCATATCCCAATGAGATGCTCCAACTGGAAAAATTCATTCACAGACCTGGAGCTCATCAATTACATTAAAAATGATTCTTGGGATAATGCACATGCTCTAATGAAAGCAATATGTTTGATATCTCACCCTAGTGGGATGCTCTCCATATGCCACGTAAAGTACACTCTATCAAGGGAAAAACAAACCTTTATCCACTTGCATAACCAATCCAAAATGTCTCTTTATCTAAATAATATAGAATATTCCTATGAGGGAAGTGCCACTAATGGGCAAAGTACAATGATTAAGAGAAAAAGAGAGAAGAGGAAGAGGGAGGAGAAAGAATCTTTACATCAACTGAGAAGAAATAGAAATGATTTGGTCATATTGTGGAATCAACGTTAATGATCAAGCCCTGTGCCAGCCTACAAACTTCTAGATCATAGTGTAGAGAAATTTATTATCTGTGCCCACTTGGTATTTGAATTTGACATCATATTCTTCTCACTAGTTGGTAGTCCTCTAGAGTGATTTTTGATTCTTCTCGACCAATGCCTTCAACAGATCACATGATTTTTGAAGTAGCACCAAATCCCTTATTTTTTGGCTGTTAAAGCTTCTATGGGGTACATCAACAAGACTCTTTAGGGCATCTTCTATCAATTCATTTATCATGTTAACTATACCATCAATCTTCACCATTCCTCTCAAGGTGGCCTCAATTTACATCCTAGCAGTCTTGAGAGACTGCTCTTTCCCTTTTATACCAAAGTCACCATCCTTAAGCAATGCTACCCTATGTTTTATGGCTATTTGGCAATCTATGGGCATTTTGGGATCATCTGAGGTGATGACCTTTTATACAATCAAGGTATCCTTGCACACACTACATAATTCATCTACCTTGGGCCCAAGTTCCTCTCAGATCTTGATAATAGTATCATAAATCAATGCTAAGGATTTATACACCTCTTGTTTATCTATTGCATTATCAAGCCATTTTAATGCTATAAAAATGACCTCCTTCACTCGAACCATCAAGTCTCTCTACCACTCTTTTATCACCCATCCTTTGGTCTTTAAATCTTCATTGAGGCCAAATCAAGCATATCCTAAGAGCAAATAGGTGGACTGAAGGCTATGCTTGTAGTTGGAAACACTACTTTAGGCTCACTCAATAACTTTTTCAAGTACTAGATCATCACCTAGTTTTGTATCTTAATCTCCTCCATTGATGATTTATCTTTGTCCATTCGATAAGCCACCATGCTCACCAAAACTTATGAGGTATGCTTAATCTCATTTCTTAAAATCTCCCATAGATCATATCTATATTCTGAGTAAATTTCAAGGGGAACATCCTTATTTTTATCACCTTATGGAGGGATGGCTATTTCCTATGTTTTCTACCCATCATCAATGAAAGTAGTCTAGGAGAGTGCCTTAGCCTTCTTGGGAGGTTTTACTTTATATGCATGAGCAATCCTCATCATATTTATATCTCCCAATTTGCTTTTAATGCTCCATTTCTCCTTAATCTATTCTTCAACCCACATCAAGGGCTTGGTTTGAAAACCCATTGGAGTTATGGACCTTAAGGCTGGTCTAGGAGCATTGAAAGGTGGTGTTAATGGAACGTTGACCAGAAGGAGCTTAATAGTAGTCGAGTGTGAACCTAATATTATCTACTCTATATCCTCATCACTATCCAACTTGAGTTTCTTCCTTTTAGCTTCTTTCTCTCCCTCTTTGCTTGGTTCAACTTGTTCTAGGACCTGAATATCTATTCTAGATTACCGTTAGGACCCTAGTAGTAGTCTATCAATGGAACTCTCTTGTCTTGTAGGTTAAAGAGGTGTCTTTCTTTTAGATTATATTATGTAATTGGTTGGGCAATCTGGGAGGAAGCTAAGGTGTCTTCCTTTTTATCCTTAGGTGGTTATTGACCAATCATGGCCTCTATAGTTGCATCAACCTGAATTACTTCTTTATTCACGTTGGAGGGAAAAGGGGTACCCACTGTCAGGCTTAATCCTTTGTCTCCTTCAGTTCCATCCTCAAATTATTCAACCTCTTGAACCTCCACTTTCTCACTACTAGTGGGACTTCCTATTTTGGCCTTGGCTCATTTTCAAGTTTCTCCCTAGGCCCTTGCATTTGTCTCACCCTCCCCCTCTTATCCTGATGGCTCGATGAACATATCTTGAACAAATGCTTTTATGTTTGAGGAGATAGTTTCTTTCTTATGTGGATCTTGGGCTTGCCTATCAACTTTGACACCTACTTATATCAAATATTATAAGGACAAAGGGTCATTTGAGGCCAATAAATTTTCTTCATCACCTTTGTCTTCTCCTTCCAAGGGTGCTTATGGTCCAAACAATCCCATTATTGGAATTTTGACCGAAGTTTGTGGCCTTTCCCTCAAAGTTCTTTGTTAGGGGAGGATTGAACACCTATGGCCACTTTACTATCTCTATAATAGGCCTATCATCATCTAAATATTCTTTGTCACTCATATCCCTTGGCAACTGGGCATATGAGGACTTTTCTCCTTAGGATCCTATGGCTTTATATTGAGAGGGTACATCTGGATGTACGACCTCTTTCTTTTTCCTAGGGATTACAGGCTAAGGTTTCAACACCTTCTTTACCCTTTTAGTTTTTGGTTTCATTGCTTGTTCCTCCCCTCCCCTTTTCCTTATGTGCATTTTTTGGGGTGGAATGAGCTCTAGTGATTTCTTGGGTTGAGGGGCTAGTGAAATGGTTGGTTTGACTAATGTGGTAGGAGCTCCCTTAACATTGATCAAAATGGGAGAAGCACTTGCAAGATGCACCTTCACCATGGCAATATGAGTCTAATTTTTATCAAGGTTGGTCAATTTTATGAAAGATAGTCTATACTTGGACTATGTTATTATAATCTCATCAATATTAAATAAATTGGTGAAATTGGTATCACCTATCGACTTCTTTCCTTTGCCTTTAGCCTCTACTTGAGGGCTTGCTAAATGTCTAATGTAAGGGGAAATAATTAACTTGATCTCCTATATAGTTCTATGCTCCCTGATGGTAGGGTTGTCATGTGCACTGAGGTCCACACCTCAAGACTTTAACCAACTAAATGTTCTTTTCATTATAGGATACACCCTGAATGCAATTGAATCATTCTCTAGGACTGTGAAGTCTACTTGGGCTATAGGATGAATATTTATATTCTCCTTAGTGTACACTAATGATACTATACCCTTATCATCCACCATATCATTGGGGATGAGGATGATGCCATATGCAATAATATCTTAAATGGTGAGCCTTAGGTAATTAATTTTTCTCAATTTATCTTCCATTATGCATTCTGACCAGTTGTCCTCGTAGTGTGCCTGGTGCATAACTACACCTATAGCAATGTTAAACAACTACTTGATGTCATAGTTATATTGAGGAGGAATATTATCCTTCTAAAACCAACCCATTTATTATTATAACCCCTTTGCTTTGGATAGAGTAGGACATGTATAATATCCTATCTATATAGGGAACTTGAAGGGGTTGTTAATATTATTTACCACAATCATCTCATGTGGGGGAGCCATTTGTCTACAAAATTCCATGAGTGCTACCTTGTTATCAACATATCTAGGTAGCTTTTGGGCTGCCCATGAATAACCACTCACTCGAATGTATGTGAAGGTGCAAAATTGAATGTACACTACACTGAACCTATCGATCACCTCTTTGGCCATCTTGGTCATTCTGTTTAAGTTCCTCAGAGGGTAGAAGACACTTATCATGGCATTGAAAAACCAATTATAGACCTTGGCCTAGATTTTATTTAAACCTTCCAAAGTCATTCTAGGATACAACTCATAAATTTTGAGATTAGAGGAATTCCTAGTGAACCTAAGGAAATCTCTGTTATGTACTAATCTATACATGAGGTAGGAAGACATGTAAAATATACCATCAAATGTGTCTTTGGAAGAGATGGCCACCCATAACTATGTTATTTGGTTGTGTAGGTTGCTACTCAAAATTGAGGCCCAATCTAGCTATTTCTCACCCTCCAACACACAAGTAAGGATGGAAACCATCCACAACTCAAACTTCTCTAATGTGGGTACCCCAAAAACTCTAGCATCCATGGTGATGACATATCATGGTAGCTACTTAAATTTTATTAACTTAAGATTCCTAGTCAATATAGAAACCTTAGTTTTATTTTTGGTGAGCCAACAAGTGTTTACAATATCCCAAATGAGGCTATCATTCTTGTCAGCATACGCTTGACACTCTTCCATAGTTAAAATAATTCCCTCAGGTTATGGTGGTATCTTGAGCATGAAAATAAGAGCTTGAGGGGAGAATGAGTAGACAAATGATTGGATCCCATCAAGTATAGTTCTTATATCCTCATTATACAACTTTATGCATGTAATGACCAGCTCTGGGTATGGGGCTGCTAGTGGAAAAGCTACTACAAGAACCATATAACTCATACCTAAATTGACTACCACCTTAAGGGGATAAGGTATTTATAAAATATTTGATAAGGTAGTAAAATCTAAACCTTGGACATCAGTGTCCTTAATCCCATCAATAATTAAGGTAATGCTACTTTTCAAAGGGATAAAAGAAGAAGCCATTTTTACTTGACCAACGTGACACTGCCTTCCCTCAAGCTGAAGTATATCCTTTCTTGGTGGCCAACTATATAATTCTCTCAAATTTCACTTCCAAAGCACTAATTAAATAACCCAAAAAATACTTACTTGAAACCACACAGAAATTATGTAACCTGAGCAAGAAATCACTTGAAAATATGACAATAGTTTCTATTCTCATCTTGCATTGCTCTGGTTTGTAAATCAATTGAAAACACAAGTATGAGCTCCAATTGCAAAAGGTGGATTAAAATGAAGGAAAATCCTTAGTTATAGTCATCCCATTTTGAAATTAGGGTTATAAATTAAGCCTTAGTATGGAACAACTAATCTTCAACTACCATAATAATATCTTTAAGCATCTTTCAAAAAAAGGAAACTTGATGACACTTCCTCTTCTATCTGAACAATTTTCCCTATGACACATGGCATCATACAAGAAAAAATCCACCTCTAAAACTCATTACATCTTAGGTAACCTTTTCACCTCCTCACCCCTCATATTATTTAGTGAGGAGATGCTACATGCCCTAAATTTTCCTTTGGGATGAATAATTTTGATATGTGTCAAAAATTTGGGTACTCGAGGTACTGAGGAGATTTACAATGTCTCACTTTTTTTGGTGTTTTGGTGCAATATAATTTGGGCTCCCATAAGGGTGCCATGTGTCATGAACCTATTCAACCACCCCAATGTCTCGATCCTCAGGGATTCATTATACCTCATCCCCCTTTTGAGATGAGGCATTCTTCAAAAAGTGCTCAAAAACTAAAACCCTTGAGAGACTGCCACATGACATGATTTGAGGAGTCTAGACTTTAGAATCTACTTGTACCTTTGCTAGAAAAAACATAAGTATGATAACTTTTGAAAAAGAACCAAAACCAAAATCATTCTAGGATGCTACTTCGTGTCTATCATAGATGCTCACTCGGGCCTTTGACCTTTGACTATCTTTTACCTTTGTACCATTAACCAACCTAAGGAGAAGTGCAATATTATTCCACCCTTTGAAGAGATTTCATTTATTTATGAGAGCATATGACCTGAAGGAATATTTTGGGGAATCCCTCGAGGAATGGCCCTTGAGATCGCCTGGGAGTGCCCTTCAAAAGTCAAACATATCCTTTGGAAGTCATATCAAGGGCATCTTCCCTATAGAATTGCCTTTCAAAATTTGTGAAATAATCCCTTGAAATCTATAAAGTGCCCCTTCGAGAGACTTGAAATTGTTCTATGCCCTCTGAGTTATCCTTTAGAACTTGTGAAAGTGTCCTTCAAGAATCTTGAAAATGTCCTTTCACCTATAGATATATCCTTTAGGACTTTTACGAAGGCAAAATGACCCTCTGGGAACTTTGGAAAGTTCCTTGGCCAAAGTAAACAATTCGTTAGAGATTTTTGTATGGGCAAAATGGCTGAAGGGCAAGTGCCCTTCATATTTTTTGCCACAGACAAAAAGTATGAAACAAACAAGACTAAACACCTTTTTCAAAATAAAGATTTTTTTTAGAACTTTTGTAATTGACAAAATGTCTATTAGAAATAAGTCTTCAGATTTTTTGTTTGAGACAAAAGGTTCAAAAAAAAAATTTGTCGAGCATTGTGTTCGTTATAAAAGGCCCAAAAAGTCTAAGGGATAAACATTTTCACCAAAAAAAGACAACACATAAAGGACTTATCCAATTTTCTATGATGAACTTGACCTTCCTAAGGAATGAATGAGGACAAAAGAACTTAGACATTAACTTCAATACTCAACGTGGTCTAAATTTTAGGCATTTCAATTGACAAGGGCCCAATTACTTCAATGAAATTTTGGGCACTAACAAATTTTTTACCATATATGATTTGACTATGGATGAATTTTAATCTACTTGAGATGGGTGGACTGATAATGGTTATAACCTAAGGTGGGTAAGACTTTACAAGAAACTCAAAAAAAATGGAAAGATAGGGCATGAAAGGAGGCTTGTGGACCACACTAGATGAAACCTTTCAAAACTAGTACTTAAACTATATGTTGGACAAAGAATCATAGACCAATGGTTTTTGCAAGCTACTTTACCATACCAATAATCAAACACAAAATAAAACATACTTAAACACATGAAATCAAAGTTTTTCATGTTTGTTAGACTATAATAATACATCTACAAGGGGGCATTATGATTTATATGTAAAAAGTATTCAAATAAACTAAAACTTTATATAAATTACTACATATAAAAGAGATACCTCATATAAAACCAAAATACTAGGAAACTAGAATGATATAACTTCTTATATAATCCAAAATTTGGTGAAGAATCAAGATTTGCACATCAAGACTAAAGTTGTAAAACTTCTCAAAATTTCCTATTAATCTCAACAGACAAAATTCTCCTCCCTTTGAGATTGGGAGGATACAAGTATAAATATATTGGGATGGGAAAGGCCTCATCTCTTAAGGGGAGTCTAAAAATACATTTATAAAAAATAAAACTTGCATCCAAACCTCATGTAAATGATGCATGTACAACAATCAAATCAGAAAATAATTTCATAGCTAAATATACAATATACACATGCATCATATATTTGGAACCAAAGTTATGACTTATCAAAAACATAAAAGTAAATAGTTATATTTATATAGGTGCTTATGTAGCACCACTAGCGAAAGAATACATAAAAGTGACAGGTGGAGTAACTATGGTAGTCACTGCAATTATAACTAAAGAAACTAGGAGTGCCACGTAAGTAGGCCCAGTCTATGTCTACATTAGTGTGTATCTAGGAGACTGGGTGATTTGATGAGGTGACTAAGATGGCCATACCATTTAAGTTTTTTTTTGGCCACTTCTATCTATAGATATAACACATGGATTGCTTAGAAGTCTATGCCAATGGTCTCATAATCAAGTAATGGCCTCTTGAGCAACATGGAAGCTTATTAATCAAATTATAGTGTAAGACCAATGCAAATTTGACTCTTTCATGCAATGTCTTAGCTTTAATGATGTGATCCCTATAAAAATTAACTATTTGCATAATTTCATCATTTGTTTTATAAACTATACCTTTAATCTCAACATGAAAGCTATCGATCTCAACTCTAAATAAGTTTTCAAAAATGGGATTAGAGACCAATTTCCCATGAATGGTACCTACCTCAGTGACTTTTAGATCTTTCAAAATGGACATTGATCTCTCTTGATCGATAAACTACTAAACTAGAGTTTACATCTCTTGATGCCACTAGAAAAATTCTCTCTCTTAGTTGAAATGAAGTTATGTGCCCATACAACCTTAGATGCTGTTATTAAGTTCAAATAGGTGTATGCTTTATTTTTGGTAGCTTAGCTCAAGAAGTGAAGCTTACCATCAATGTACTTTGTTTTATTAAATAAATAAAATACTTCCCCCGATTTGGGTTGTGATGTAGCCTTTGTAGACCTTATTAGCTAATTATATTATATAACTTCTTAAAAATTCTCTACATGTTGTCCATAATTTCTTTAGGAGTTTGGATTGTACTCCTCTCTAGTGTCTTCTAAATTACTTGATCAAAATTTTTGAACATTTCCTTTATAATCCCTCCTATAACATCTGCAAAATTGTAAGGGTCTTATTTGCATCTATTTGGGTCTAAAAGGCTGACCTTCCTTCTCTTAGTTAAAGAGAATATATATTATCTCTAATCCAACTCTATCTATTACCCCTCTACAACCAAAATTTTCCTCTTGAATTTTATCATAGTGTTAGTTTGTCTATCAAAGTGAAACTTGATTTCAAGATACTATGTTATTATAAGGTATATCTTTGTTTATTATTCTTACTATAATTTCTTGATCCATGAAGGAACATTCAGGAAAACTTGTTGTTCTATTTGCTCTGCTTGCCCCTTAAGAGTGGATGAATGGGATTGACTAGGAGGAAGAATATCCATGAGGGAAGATGTACCTAATGTAATAAAATGAGGTATTGCCTTCCTCTAACTATTAACCTACTTTTGGATAGGTGTATCTATGATGCATTTGGTTTTTCCTGCTACTCTTTGGATTGTAGCTGTAGGTGTCTCTATTTGTATAACACAACCAATAGGCATTTATATTTGTGTATATTTCATGGGAGGGTCAATTTACATAGTAACAATAGAGTTAAAAACCAAGTTCTAAAAAATGTACCCCTCTACTTGGGACTAGTGACTATGGATTAGTCCCACCAAAGAATAAATAGGTCATTGGGGTGATTAATATGATTTGTAAATAATTAGAAATAGAATTATAAGTAACCCAAAAACTCATAGTAGTATTAGCCATATGATCCATAGTAGTGGGCTAGGATGCAATAGGAAAAACTGGTAGAGTAGCTACATCTTATGGTTGGTTTACTTCATGGAAAATTTTAGAGGTTATTTATAGACAAAAGGCTATAAGTAAGTTATTTTTTATTTTGAAAATGGCTAATTACGTGAAAATATATATAGGTTAAATAGCCTCAATTTTATATAATTTATTATAAATGTGTTTGGAATCACTTTATAAATTATACTCAATCCTATTTCGAGACACAAATTCTCCATAGTTACTATGCATGTATGGTTCTTATTCACCAAGAAATTATATGAGATATGTATTGGTTATATGGAATCTCCATATGTGTGTGTGTGTGTGTGTGAGTGAGTGAGAGAGAGAGAGAGAGAGAGAGAGAGAGAGAGAGAGAGAGAGAGAGAGAGAGAGAGAGAGAGAGAGAGAGCATCTAGAACACAATAAGCTTAAGATAAAAATTATATTTAGTTGGCATGGTTTGTTAATTGGAATAACATATATTTTAAAGGCTAATTATGGATATGGTTAAGATATTTTGGTAGACCTTATTGTATAGTTTATAATTTTAAAATTATGAAAATATTTTGATTATTTTTTGGTGACATTTATAAACCGAGTAAAATAAACATATTCTTACTTATATATGGTTTTAATAACTAAAAAAATTAATAATAAATAATTATCAAACCTAATATTTATTTTATTTTTAGCATTGAATGTGATGTAGGTGGAATTAAAGCTATAGGGACTCAATGTTGAGATATTGCCCCATTTTTTAGTGAATTGGTACTAACATATTGAGGGACTAATCAAGGAAAAATTTGATATTGGTATAAAACATCACTCAAGGAATTAATGTAAGTTGATTGATCACATATGTGATGATTTCTAAAGTTTTCTAGTCATTTATGCAAGCTATTGGCATAAATGAATCTTTGGTAGTCGAAAGATTGGGATGAGTGGTTGGAAATGAAGGTGTAGAAAATATCTACACCGGTTTCCTTATGATTATGAGGTATTTATTTGTGTTTATTTTATTTTGAAGACTAGAAGAAATTGTTTTCATGCACATTCATCTATCTTGAAAAAAAAATAAAAATTATAAGTTCCCTGAAAAGCATTTGTTTAAATATATTTGCTCAAAACACTTTGCACAATAGTTTTCTTGAAAATTACATGTATATCTATAAATATTTTCCTTTAAAAAAGTATTTTGTTTCTTTCACTCATTTTGAGTACACAAAATTATTCCATTCTTACATTTGATAGAAGGTTGATATGTTCTCAAAATTTGTGAAATAGGGATTTTTAGGTTAGTCAAAAATATGGTTGAAATGATCATGTATATCTATTGGGTTTTTTCATTTTGTTCTTCGTGCATTGTTTAAAATAAGTATATTGCATTATTTCTTAGATAAAATAAATTTATTATTTTTTAAAAATAAGTATGTGATAAAAACCAACCAAATGATACAATAAAGAAAGTATAGCAAAAATTATGATAAAAAATCATAGTATAGAGTATAAATAATAAACTGACTATGGAGCCATAGGGCAAGACAACTATGAAAAATAAAGATCACATAACTAAAAAATGTATTCAAAACATTTTCCTATTTTTAGAATTATAAAATATATAATAAGGTTTGACAAAATGTCTTAACCATATCCATATTGGCCTTTCAAATATTTTTTTAATTTCAATTAGAAAACCATGCCAACCAAAATATAATTACTACCTTAATTTTATTGTGTCCTAAGTGGTCCTTATTGTGTACACACACACACACACACACACACACACACACACACACATGAAAATTAAACATTAGGGTTTTGAGAAAGATTGTTGAAGATAATGTAAAGTATATAAATGATCAATTTTGACATAGGAGTTTCTCTTCATTTTGTTAAAATGTTTGAGGAACTTTTGTTCAACATGAGTATTTGATTATTTGGCACAATCAAAATTGGAAATATTGGTTTCATATTTTTGAAGACATAGTTACATGTATTTTTATAAATCTATATATGAAACTCATAGGGCTAGGAATTTTTATGGATTTTATTTTCATGTATTTTATTATGGTGTATTTACCATTTTCTTGAAAGTGGTATGAGGATTATGAAAGAATAATGCATGGTTTTCTCAAGCTGGCAGTTATTATTTTAGTATGGTTGTAAATAAGATGGAATGATTAATTGTATACACATTGATGGTTATATAATTATTATTTTAATTTTGTTTCAAAATTAATAATTTGATGCATTGTATTTTTAAGATCATGAAAATCATGAAGTATTTGAACTTAGTTATATAAAATGCTTATTTTAGTATATTTTATTAGATATCAGGCTAGAATCTAGGTTCAAATAATTTAGGTACAGATGTTTGGGGTCATGATGATGAGCAACACAATGAGGGTACTCTTTTATGGGGGTAACTCTTGAGGTAGTTGATTCTTTCATGGTCTCAAGGCTGCTAACATATTTCCTAGACCATTTAACTAGGGAACCCATGTTTCCTCACATTTTGATGCCATTGACCCTAAATTTTGGAATGCTATCAACTCTTTATCTACTAACTCCTTTAATTTATATGGAAATAAAGGATGGTGGGGAACACATTGGAGAAATCATCCTCATGGATGAGGCACTCCAAGTGAGCCCTCTCAACACATGCATATTGTTATTCACCCTGATGAGCATAATGTTCCATTTCCCAATTCACCTTTAAATATTCTTGAGGTAACTAAAAAATTGAATCCCAATGCAAAAATTCCACTTAACACTAATATTCCATCCCTTAAGCCTAAAAGACCTGCTTCTTCTAGAAATAAATGTGCTAGCAGCCATAAAACACAACCTATGAAGGTCATAATGTTAAAAAAGGTTAAGTTGGATGTAGATGATTCTTAAGGGGCCCCAACTTGCTTTATTGAACTTACCACTATTTACATGGAGTATATCGAGTACTTAATTGATAAGGGTGCCCCTTTGATAGATTTAGTTTTTGATGTAGACCCTGGTTAAATTTTTGTGTTGAAATTTCTACTGATACTTGGTACTTATGAAATACTATCATGATATTTTTAAGTATGTTGATATTATTATTGGTGGTTATGATATATATATATATATATATATATATATATATATATATATATATATATGCTAGTATTTGATTTCTTATTATGTTTGAATGGTTTACTGAATAATTATAGAAATGCACATGGATTTTAATGTTTTAGTAATTAATTTTATTTTAATATAATAATTTTTTAAATTTGTTTCTACATAGTGGATCATGTTTTAGCCTTGCCAAAATCAGTAAATAAATGTATGTAACATGATCAATATTCAAGATGACCTTGAGGGAGAGGTTGAAATCAATAATGTTTTTTTTTTAAATCTTTCATGTTCCAAAATATGGTTCTCTAGGACTCTTTTTGTGAAGTACATATGATAAGATCATGTGTAGTACTTAGTATAAATTGACTAAAGACCTCTATAAGTCTCTCAAAATACTAATCTAATGTCCCAAAAATATGGTTCTCCAAGACTCTTTTGGTGAAGTACATACGGTAAGATCATGTGTAGTATTTAGTATAAACTGAGTACATATCTCTATAAGTGTCTCAAAAGACTAATATAAGATCAACCAATAAATTATGATATTTGGCATTGAATTATGAATAAATTTGTTATTTTAGTTGTTCTTAGTTATAATAGTGATTATATTTTCCTTTTCATTTTTCTATTTTCATTTATGTTTCTATTTTTTCTCTCTCTTGGTTGCTTTCATTTCATTTCTTTTTTCCTCTTTTGATCTATAGAGATATCAAGAGATTGATAAAACAATTTGATAGAATAAAAAATCTTTCCTTCAAAAGATTGTCTTTTCTATAAGCTTTACTCTATTGGATAGGTTAGATTATATTATTTGAAATTTGATTCACATATACATATATTTGATAACTGAGATATTTAATTAGTATATTGTCCATTATTTAAATTGCAGATTATTCCCAAAACTTCTAAAAAACCCTATGCACATCTTAAAAACATTTGTTACTTATTAGAATCATTGTTATTATACAACCATAAAAATTAAGATCCAAGGTGCATCAAAATAGTCACCAATAAATTATAGCATGTCCTTATAAATTTATGTTGGCCCCTATTTCCATGTTTTGCAAGTGAATTATGTTTTGGTTCAAGTTTTAATTTTTAAATTTATAGATTGTGTAGATTTAGATTTTGTCTATGACATAATTTTCAAATGTATATTTTTTAAGTTCATTATTCAAATTTTTCTAAATAAATGTGTTGATATCACTACTTTCTTTTCAGTGCTAACTTTCAAAATGCCAATGAAAAAGTTAATTTAACAAGTGGAATAGTGATTTCATCCTTGAAGGGAGTGCTTTACATTAATGATTCATAAATTTGGCATTGAAATGTTTTTCTATGTAAAATGTCTACTCCTAGCTCGAGTTCTAGGAAAATAACAAGGGGATAATTGAAGGGAAAGACCTTGCTATCATATTTTGATAAATATCAATAATAACAAGCTTTAACAAGAAATAATAGTTTAGAAAATCAACTGAAAATCAACATTATTTCTCATGATCAAGATCATATTAAACAAGGTTATGATCAATTTCAATCAATGAATGCAAGTAACAATGCCTATGATAATGACATGTCTGATTTAAGATAATTTGGTTTTGAAAGTATTATTAATTCAACATCACAAGTAGTTTATGAAATTTGTAACTACTCCATGAAAAAAGAAGTCACACGAATGGGAAATTTTAAAGATTTTTCAAGTTTAATGGGTTTCTAAATATTATTTAATTGAACCTATTTTGAATGAAAATACTAATTAACCATCAAAAGAGTGTAGATGCAAGATATGTAATTGGAAACTAGGGATAGATAAACACTTGTAGGTAAAATTAGATACTGTGGGGAAAGGGTATGAAAAGAAAATTATAAATAGAGAGGATAAATTAGTGATATGATGGGGAATAAAAGAAGAGTCTCTTCATGTTAGGTATGCAAGTGAATATGACAAATACTTAGCAAAACAATAAAAGCTTTATGTAGGTGGAAGAACCATTGAAATTTTGTTTGGAAGAATGATGGGAATCGTCCAAATGTCAAAGACTATATATATTTGTGTTATTTTTTACATTTTAAACAAATGTCAACCAATGACTGATTATTTAGGACATAAATTTATGCTACAATTTCTTATAATCCTAAACATTTCAAATTCTCATTAGTTAGCTACTAGTGCTTGGGAATGGGCCAACTATATTGCTTGTAAAAAGGGAGGATCTCCAAGAGAAAATAAGGATTTTAATAAGATACATAACATTATCACTTGATGAAGTTACAACAACTAATAACACTTATTGGATGTGTATGCATGTTTATACTATTGTGAACCATGTTTGTCAGCCTCATTTTCTTGCCATTCACAAAATGAAATAAAATGCAACTCTCAAAAGCTTTTTGAACCAATCAAGAATAATTTGAAAGAGGTTGGTGGCATGGATGATTTATTAATTACAAGAAGGATTGTTTGTGTAGGAGAAGATGGATCATCAATTATGCAAGGTCAAAGAAGTGGTCTTTGTGTAAAGATACAAAAATTTTGTACATCATATATGATTAGTATTCATTACATGGCACATAGAATGAATTTATCATTCAAATTTGTGAGCAAGTTTACATTAGTCTCGAAGGTTGAATATCCTAATCATGAAATCCGTTCATACTTTTTTAGAAGTCCAAAAATATTTTTACAATTTCAAAATTTTGCTTAAGGTTTAACATAAGGAAACAAACTACTTAAGGATGTTGACACTTGATGGATTTCCATTTGTGGACTAGCACATGAAGTATATACAAAATATTAGTCATTGATGGAAATAATGGAGGAACATCACCACACAATAGAAGAATCTATAGATATTTTATTTTGGTTAAGTGATATAGAGACATTATTGACCTTATACAGCCTTTTACCTATGTTAGATGAAATGAAATTAATGATAAAGAAATCTTAAGAAAGAATAATGTACATTTAAGAATATTCTAAGTTGAGAAAATTAATATGGACTACCCTTGATAATTTGTATTTAACACAAAAATTATTTATAGGGAAAAATTTCACAAGTTGGAACTTAATGACAAACATTGGACATAGTAGTAACTAAATTTATAGTTTAATGAAAATGGATATTTATGTACAGAAGTGTGAGAATATTAAATACCCCTACACACTTTTGACATAATTGGTTGATATAATAGAATCAAAAAAATTCATGTTACAAGGGATTAATTATGAGGTTGTATCCTCTATAAGGTCCACCTTGAAGGAAATTGAAAAATGTCTCTCTTCAAAGATTATAGATCATTTTCTTCAAGATGAACTACTAGATTCCATGGCTATGGTGTACCCTCAGTATTTAAAAAATGTTAGCTCATCAAATTTTTAGAATAAAATCAAAACCTTGGCCCAACACTTCCACAAGGGTGTAGAATTGAATGGTGAACAAATTAAAGGCATTTTAGATTTACCAAAGCTAAGGGATAAATTTATTTGATTTTCCACAACAATGTTGGAAAAAGTTAAAGTTTTGGACAATACTTTAAAATATGGCTTGATCATTAGACTATGGACTATCTTAATTTTGAGTGAAATACTATGTGATGGTATCTCATAATATTTTAATCTTGCTAATTTATGCCAAATAATGATTTTAGGCTTAGTGGAAGATGAATTTTTTTTTAGTGCATTGTCATTTTTAAAGTCAAATTTAATAAACAAGCTCGACAAGAATTTGGAGACTTGCTTGAGGCTCTATACAACTAGATAAAATGTCATCAATTTTTCATTTGATGGAGCTCTAGAAATTTGGTAGTCTACATCTGAAAGAAGATGACTGACTAATAATTCTTCAAACACACTACACTTACAGGGCTCTGTAGTACTAGATCTGAGTCCAACAAATTTTGAAGAGAATGAAAATAACAATTATCAAGAAAAAATAAAGAAAATTGGCATGTTGAAATTTTAAATTTAGGCATCTAAAATCCAAGGTTTATCGAGGAAGGATAATAGTTTTTGTGATCCCTAATAATTTTTCATGGAATCATGTATCCAAATTGCATTTTAATAATTAATATCACGTGACTCTAATTTTGATGGAAAATCACTAATAATTGATTAGAAAAATATGTATTTTTGTGTTATATTTGATTAAGAAAACATGTATATGATAACTATAAACTCTATTATAGATATGCATAAGTATATTATGATGTTCCCTTGTTATTTTATACTAAGTACATGTATTTTTGTGTTATGTTTAATTAAGACAACATGTATATAATACTTACGAACTCTATTATGAGATGCATAAGTATGTTATGGTGTTCCCTTTTTATTTTATACCAAACTTATTTGAGGTATCTATAGTGTAATGAATTCTAAGTATTGGAGCAACAACTTCACTTCTGTCAATAGCTTGCATAAATGACTAGAAAATTTGACAAAACTATCACATATATATTTGATCGACCACAATTAATCCCATGGGTGATGTGTTGGACCAACATTAAATTTTTCCTTGTCCCTTCAATATACTGGTGCCAATTCACTAAAAAATTGGGCAATATCTTAGCCTCGATCCTCATAGCTTTAATTCCACTTATAATGCATTCAATCCTAGAAATAAAATATACATTAGATTTGAGAATTTGGGATGTTAATTAATTTATATCATTAACCTCTTTTAACATTACCTAATTTTTAAATCCTTGAAGATGTAGCAATTTTAACTTACAATTTTATAATTACAGTTTTAGTTATATTTTATTAAGTTTTTTAGTCATTAAAACCATATAGAAGGAAAAACGTGTTTGTTTTACTTGGTTTTATAAATGTGTTAAGGACCACTTGTGACTTAGGACACAGTAAGCTTAAGGTAATAATTATATTTTGGCTGGCATGGTTTGTTACTTAAAATTAAAAAAATATTTGAAAGGTCATTATTGATTATGGATATGGTTAAGATATTTTAGCAGACCTTATTATATAGTTTATAATTTTAAAACTATGAAAGTGTTTTGAATATTTTTTTAGTTATGTCATCCTCACTTTTCATAGTTGTCTTACCTTATGGTCCCATAGTCAGTTTGTACTCTATACCTTATTTTTTTTACAATTTTTTCTATACTCAATTTATTATATTATCTAATTGGTCTTTTGAGAGACTTAAAAAGATCTGTACTCAATTTATACTACGTACTATACATGATATTACTATATGTACTACACAAAGAGTCCTAGCGAACCATTTTTTTGGGACATAAAGGATAATAAAAAAAACATTATTGATTTCAACCTCTCCCTTAGGCTCATCTGGAATCTTAATCATGTTACATACATTTATAATGATTTTGGTGAGGTTGAAACATGATCCACTGGCTGGAAGGCTTGTTGGCTTGCTTTAGTAGCCTTCACAGATGTTGTATACATCCCTAATAAATAAGATACAGATGAATTGACTGTGAGGCTCATGTTTTGAAAACACAATTAGCCATATAAACTACAAAGGTGTTCATACTATATTTTGTTTTTACATATTTAAGGTAATAATTATATTTTGGTTGGCATGGCTTGTTAATCAAAATAAAAAATATATTTGGAAGGCCATTATTGATTATGGATATGGTTAAGACATTTTATTAGACCTTATTATATAGTTTATAATTTTAAAACTATGAAAATGTTTTGAATATATTTTTTAGTTATGTCATCCTTGTTTTTCATAGTTACCTTGCCCTATGGCCCCATATTCAATTTATACTCTATATTCTAATTTTTTGTCACAATTTTTATCTAGTTGGTCTTTTGAGAAACTTATAGAGATTTGTACTCAATTTATACTAAGTACTACACATGATCTTACCATATGTATTGCACAAAAAGAATCTTGAAGAACCATATTTTTGGGACATAAAGGATAACAAAAAAACTATTATTGATTTCAATCTCTCCCTCAGGCTTGTCTTGAATCTTGATCATGTTACATACATTTATTTACTAATTTTGGTAACGTTGAAACATGATTCACTAGTTGTAAGACTTACTAACTTACTCTAACAACCTTCATAGCTATTGTATACAACCCTAATAAAGAAGATATAGATGAATCAAACATGAGGATCATGTTTTAAAAACACAACCATCCATATAAACTATAAAGAGGTTTTTGCATCGTATTTTCTTTTTAAATGTTTAAGATAATAATTACATTTTGGTTGGCATATGTTGTTAATTGAAATAAAAAAATATTTGAAAGGCCATTATTGATTATGGATATGGTTAAGGCATTTTGTTAGAACTTATTATATAGTTTATAATTTTAAAACTATGAAAATGTTATGAATATTTTTTAGTTATGTCATCCTTGCTTTTCATAGTTGTCTTACCCTATGGCCCCATAGTCAGTTTATAATCTATACACTAATTTTTTGTCACAATTTTTACTATACTTAGTTTATTATATTTTTTGTTTGGTCTTTTGAGAGACTTACAAAGGTCTGTACTCAATTTAAACTAAGTACTACACATGATCTTACTATATGTAATTCATAAAAAGAGTCTTGGAGAACCATATTTTTGGGACGTAAAGGATAACAAAAAAAAAAATTATGATTTCAACCTCTCCTATAGGCTCATCTTGAATCTTGATCATGTTACATACATTTATTTACTAATTTTGGCAAGGTTAAAACATGATCCACTAGTTAGAAGACTTACTGATTTGCTCTGGAATACTCCACAACTATTGTATACATCCATAATAAAGAAGATACAAATGGATTGACTATGAGGCTCATGTTTTGAGAACATAACCATACATAAAAACTATAGAGAGGTTTTCATACTATATTTTATTTTTAAATGTTGAAGATAATAATTATATTTTAGTTTACATGGTTTGTTAATTGAAATAAAAAAAATATTTGAAAGGTCATTATTGATTATGGATATGATTAAGACATTTTGGAAGACCTTATTATATAGTTTATAATTTTAAAACTATGAAAATGTTTTGAATATTCTTTCAGTTATGTCATCCTTTATTTTCATAGTTTTCTTTCCTTATGGCCCCATAGTTGGTTTATACTCTATACTCTAATTTTTTGTCATAATTTTTGTTATACTCATTTTATTGTATTATCTAGTTGGTCTTTTGCGAGACTTACAAAGGTATATACTCAATTTATACTAAGTAATATATCCATAAAATTTAATCATTAAAAATAAGAAAAAATTTAATAATTAAAAATAAGGAACCATAAATAAGATATCGACTTTAGACTTCTCATCCTCTAACCTCTTTCTCCATTGGTTTTTTAATTAACTAATGCATAACATCACAAGGTGGCACACGTAGTTAAGATGTTTGAATGTTCATTATAGACATTTATAGTTTGTTTTTGGGAATTAAAGGTCTTATAGGGTATTAATGGAGGTGTTAGAGTCATTATAAGTCTTGAATTTGAGTGTTTGTGGTCCTTTTGGAGTTTCCTACCAAAAAGGAAAATTTAAAAATTTGAATGTTGTAATTAGTCCTAGAGTGATGTTTGGGTATTATGAGGTATGTAAATGTTGTTTAATGATTTTAATAGGTAATATAAGGTGTTTAATGGTGGATTAACATGCATATAATTTCAAGAGAACAATATGGGCCAAAAAAGAAAAGTTATAACTACCACCCTACGTGGGAAATGGCTTGGAGAGAGTTTTATTTGCATGTTTTTAGCATCTTGAAAAGTTGAAATGCATGTTGATGAATGGTGTGTTGCATTAGAGTATTAAGGAGGATAAATAAGAGGAGACATTGGTAGAGAGTTTCAAAAAAGATAAAGAAAGGATCAAGTTTTCAAAGAAGTCTTTCTACCTTGCAGAATTTTATGTATGATGGTTGTATGTCAAGTAACTAAATTGAATAGAAGAATGTTTTGAAAGTATTTGTAAGACTCAAAAATATCATTGGTATGTGATACATATTTATTTTTTGTTCTTCCTTTTAATAGAGTGGATCTTGGTCACTTATTTATAAGTTACAAGTTATGTTAACACAACCAATTAAGAACATAGCAGAGGTATCTTTTCGAGTTATTTCAAGTGTCTTGGATAAGTGGAATGTAATATAAATATTATATTTATTATACACAATACATTTGTATTCTTAGGTTATACTACAATATTCACTCCAAATTTATATACTCGTGTACACAATCTTACATATATTCCCATAATTCTATTAAGTTACATTAGAAAGCTCTGTGGAGATTGTTAGAAGCTAAATAACTATTATAAAGGTCAATTGAGGTATTATATACCTTAAAATTTTCTTATATGTGATTTAATTTGTTTATAATTAAAATTAGCTCTTTTAGTAAACTCTTGGACCTGTAAGTCTTACATAAGAACCCATAATTCTAGAAGATTGCTTGTTAGAGTCATGGGATGATTGTTCATATCTAAATAACTATTATTAAAGGTGAAAATAGGTGGGTCAGATCTGATCAACCCTAAAAATCATTTGAAAGTGAATCAAATTGTAATTAGACCATTTTATCTCCTCTCAGCCTTGCATAGGCCTGTGTAATCCTTACTTAGGGTTTTGAGATTGAAACTTAAATAGATATTACTTCTACTAGCCAAAATCCTTGTAAATTTGTAATCTAAACTTTATTAACATGATATAAAATATTTTGGTGTTTTTGTAATAGTAAAGTATAGTATAGTATGATTTCCTGAACTATGTGTTTGACTAGGCCCAAAAGAGACCTAATTGTGAAGGAGGTGAGGTGAGTTAGTTAGTTTACATTGAGATTTGGGTGAAAAAACTTTAAATGAAGTTGAAAAAAGATAAAGGGTATCTTAAAGTGTGTTTATTTTATATGTAAGGTTTTTTTATTGTTCATACCTGCTAAGTTTGTGTGAAAATGGGGCTACAAGGAACTAGTGAAGAAATAAGGAAAGAGTAGTTCCTTGAGAGTGAAAACTTGGAGATTGAACCTTATGATAGGATGTTTAAGGGATATTTAAATTTTTATTTTTATGGAAATATGAGCCTAGGGTTAATTCAATAATCTTGTAAATATGCATTAAGTTATTAGGCATATGAACTTATCCCAAGAAAGAAACAACTTGAAGATCAATAAATTAAGGTATTTTATAAGTTATTATGAGATGATGATGGTGGTGTTGAAGGATAATAAATTATATATATATATATATATATGAAGTGAATTTATTAAGAGAGACAATAATACTATGTTTACCAAGAGGCCTAGGTGCCTAGTCAAGATAAGAGAGAGAAAGTGGGTGTTAAGACAAGCAAGTAACTGCATAAAGCAATCAAAGTCAGAGATGATTGAAGGCAAGAAAGAAGAAATATATGATAGGGTAATGAATATGGAGATTTTAGGCATAGCCACTACGTCATTAACATAATTACCTCTTACAAAATAAATCTACATAAGTGATTCAAATTGCTTAAAACCATAGAACCAAGAAACCCTAAAACCTAAATTCATATAACTTCATTTATATTAATTTTTATTCTTTTATGGTCATGGGAATCATGAAGTGATAAAAAATTACAAGAGGAGGCCAAAGAAGAGTCTAATAATCCAATAATGAAGTAAAATCCAAGTAATAAATACAAATTCTACATATTTGTAAATGCTTTCACACTTTAATGAATTATGCCTATCTTTTAAGGGATTCAAACTGTTGCCATCCTATTTTTTTCATCAGATATTTACTCACAATGTGAAAAACCTTTTTGTCTTATATTAAAACCCTTAATATTAGACACAATTTGGTTATCATGTGGGATTGTTTTTTTATTAGTGATATCAACACAATCTTTACATTTATTTGGGATTATTTAGTAATGAGATCAACAAGACCTTAAGAATCTTGTGAATGTGTGTATAGGCATTGATGCATTGATGAATTTTTTAGAGTCACATACACCTACTTAGGGTTTAGGTTTTAGATGGGTCTATAGAAATTATTATTCATGTTATCTCTTATGTCCTCCTTTCTTGTATTTATTCATTTGTGAAAGTGTTTCAAATGGTTGGACCACCCCCAATATCATAGGGCAAAGCAAAATAGTTGTTCTAAAAAACTTAGGGTATCCACTGATCATAATAATTATTCCACCTCAAGTATATTTTACCCATGAATGTGATTGGGGAAATGGGTTTAACTATGGATTTATTGATGAACTAATACCTATTTCATTCTATAGTTTGTTGGTTGGTGAGGTGGACATTGTGCTAGATGAGTTTGAATATGGGGAGGCCAAGGACTTGATATCTAATCTACATGATAATATGTAATTATTAGGATATTTCAAACATTTCTGAGCCCAAGGATAATCTATGAATAGTCTCTCCAGTAGATAGCCTCTATAGTAGGGAATATGTATTATTTTCCACCATGTGATCTTGAATCTTATCAGCCCTATAAACTATAAAATCCTAATAATTTCATTTTTGTATGATTAACAAGAGGGATTGGATCATTTTATTACAACAACCCAACAATGCCCCATCTAATACCACACCCTTAAATTTTACTTGTTTGTGACCTATTCTTTCATTTATTTTATGTGTAAATAAATTTACATTATATTAATAAAATTAATTACATTAATAGGAAAATGAGTTTCACTTGATTTTTTTTCTGCCAAGTCATGTATTTTCTAATTTGTTAAATATACAACTAAGTATTATATGCAAGATGGAGTAAATTATTATTTTTTTATTTTAGTATGAAATGTAATTTTTTTAAAAAATCAAATATGTAATGATGTAGAAGTGGAAGTGCTTGATTATAACATCCAAACTATTCTTACACCCTTAGCTTTTCTTTTTTTGTGCTAGCCTATTTTTCCATCTTATTAATTTTTTTAATAAAGTTACACTACACCAATAAAGTTAGTTACTTTAAATAGGAAATTGATTGTCAATTGAAAATATTCCTTTAGTCATTTATTGATTTCTAACTTTTAAAATTTATACCAATAATTTTATCCAAGTTGGAGTCATTAATTCTTTTGATTATTGTTACCTTATAAGTTTATATACAAAAAAATAAATATATAATGATGTACAAGTAAAGAAAATTAAAAAATTCAAATATATAATGATGTAGAATTATTTAACAAAATTCATCTTAGTCATGCATATCATTACTTTCGAAACTTATCCATTTTAGAAAATGAAAATAGACCATGGATTTTAACAAATGATTAACCAAAGTATAAGAGATTCAAGTCTTTGATCATTTCAAAAAATGACATAAAATATCATGGAAGAAAACTAAGCAAAGTGCATCATTATCTTGTTGGTTATCTTTTTAAAATAATTAATAACAACATCCACTCATAGCTTTTGAACAAATTTTCTAGCTTCTTTAATCCTTTTTCAGTGTAGGTGAGTTGAAAAAGATAGTAAGCAATATCAACCCATTTATTTTTATCTAGAGATTAGAAAACCCTAGGTATATGTATCATCAAAATTATGGAGTTGAAACAAACTTATATATGATGGAATGAAAGTGACTAAAAACCATTTCAATAATCCATATAAACAATGTACCACTATAATAAATGTAACTGCCAGGTCAACCAATAGTACCAATAAAAACCCATCATTTACATGGCATTAAAAAATAAACCCCAAATCTTATAGATAGAAAGTAGTAAGCACTAGAGCATAAAAATGTTTATAAGAGAAGAAAATATCAAAAATAATCATGCCTATTTTTCTAGATAACTGATGAGAAAGCTTCTCAATAAGACCATCCATTTTCTTATCCTGTCATGAAGAATAATAATAACAATAGTAATAGGAAAATTGATCAATCAAAAAATCTTAACTCACTCCAAATATAAACCACTGACATCACAAACTACTTTAATAAGCTGTATTTATCAACATTGATAGTAACTAGATGGGACATGATACATTATACATAATGTCTAAGAATAAATTCAGCTAATTAAAGAGACTTTGTACATTACAAATTGATGTCACTTTGAGAACAAAAAGTATATATGGGACATGGTATGACCTTATTTATTTATTTTAATATGATGTTTAATTCACAATATATTTTTAAGTTTTTAAAAAGAGCTAATAGAATTTGTCAGTCAATTTATACCTGTGTGGTGATTTTGCCAAAGATTAACCAATGGAAATATCCATAAACTCTAGAATTCACTAGGATTTTATAGTAAGTCTTAAGGGTCCATTATTAAATTTATCCTTAGTTTACTTAACCAAAAAAATGTAAAGAATGTAAAGAAGATAGCACACTAGTTGTAATTGTATAAACTGAATAAGTGGCTAAATAAAGGGGACCAAGAAGATTTACAACCTGAAGAGAAATAGTTAGAGGTGTGGTTGATGTTGCCTCTTGTATGGATGCCTATAATTTATATTCTACATCTTACTCTATTTTTACTTATATATCTGATGATGACTCAACTCATCTTAATTGAGTACTCCCTTTAGTCAATCATTCATCTTCCTTGTCTGATTTTATTATCTCACTGATTGAACATGATTCTTTAGTGTTAGGTCATAACACACATTCATCCTTGGTTTTGCATATTTTATCCTCTTTCTCACTATCATAAATTATGACAAGGTCTAATCTTTGTGTACCCCTTATTTTATCTTCCCTCTCCTTAAGTACTTCTTGTTTCTCTTTCACTTCCACCTTTTGGGGTGAAATAGGAGGGATCTTAGGCTTCCTTATGTAGGTAATTATTTGATTTAAAAAAAAAGAGGTTGGTATAATTTAAGGTGGAGTATAATATGAAGGAATTGTAGTGGTGATAAATGGTAATGGAGGGGGAAGATTAGTCATCATTGGTGGAATGATAGGTGGTGATGATGGATGCCTAGGAGACTGGGGTATTGACATTGGTGGTATGGTCACAACAGGTGGTGAAGAAGGTTACCTAGTAGATTAATGTATAACTAATGGTGGAGATAAAGGAGGAGAATAAATAAAAACATGAGAAAAGAAGGAAATAAGACTTAATTTCTATGTTATTATGAGTGGAGGTAGAGGCAATATGGAAATAATCTAGCTAATGTGATGAAACTTACAAGACTTTCCTCTTCACTTATGTGTTGTGGAGAAGCAAAAATAATTGTATTGAGTAGGGGATCTTGGAGAGGACCAAAATTACTCTTTAGTATAAGCTTCCATAGCTAGATTGTGTCTAAATTTCTTCTTTTTTTTGAGAAGAAGGTCCATGAATAGCTTTGAAAACCCATTCCTGCTTCTCAATCCTATTAACATCCTCTTTGGTGTTGGTATGATCATATTGGATCTTTTATTCCATAATAATTTACATGTTGGACCTAAAAATCATTATTACCACTTCAAAATCATACTTAACATTCATGAATATGCTATCATGGTCATAAGCCTAGTGCCCATAGTTGATCCCTATTTACCTTTCATATTTATGGAGGTGCTCTCTTACATTTTTCCTTAGGTCATAGAATATAAAATGTGCCCATTTAAAACCATAATGTACCCTAATTTTAAAAATAAATTGGAGGTGATCCCACCTTGTCTATTGTATTCTACCAATGCTAATAGGGGTTGGATGGAGAGTTATTTGATTTACCTTTCTTAAATCAGTATCCAAACTAGTAACTAATTGAGCAGCAATTTCCTATTCAGTAGTTTTATCTATCTTTATCCATTGTAGGTAAAAAGGGTGTGCTTTAGTGCCCTCAATTTTGATTATTGTAAATTTTGGGTACAACCAGTAGTCTCCCATCTTCTGAATGGTATTTTTTATATTATCCAATAACTTAGGCATATTATTTCCATATATATCTTGATATAACATGGGATAAAAGGTTTCAGTTATCCTTTTCATATTTTTCCTGAACTTGTGCACATGGAAGATATTAAATTCATCACAAATCTTATTTTTGGAGTACTCTATGGATGGTTGTTAGGTATTTCCATAGTATGGGTGCACAATTTTAGTCATAATGTTCACCACATATGACATCATATAAAAGTTACCAACTAATGAACATCTAGGATTTGTGATTTTCGAGATCAAATTAGAAATGATAATTTCTCTAAGATCTATAATATTGTTATAAGTTAGAATCATGTCTATCAAATGGACCCATATCTCATTAATGAAATTAATGGTTGAGAAACTGTATATCTTGTTCAAAATGGCCATAGTAATTTTCACTCCTATGTTGAAGGTTACAATGGGAATGGTAGAGGTAGGGCCTTATAATATGAAGTTACTTGGGTTTTCATCCCATCCCTAAAAATTACTAATGACACTATTGGCAAGGAGCTATGAATTAACCATGTCCTGCCTATATGTCATTTCAAGTATGGGAAGCATATGGTATCTCTCAAAAGTATTTCCTTTGATATATGTAATTGGTGTCTTATTGAGTCTAAAATGCAATATACTCCTAGTAAATTTAGCATTTAGGAATAAATAATATAGTAGGTAAATGCAAGGAATTACCTCAGGTTTGGCCATTATGTTGTGGAGACCAATTGCTTTGATTCTCAACAAGTCATCCCTATATGTTTGTGTGAAAATGGAAATATGATCATCTAGTTTTTATGGTTTGAATGCTTTGACCTCATCCCAAATATATAAATAAAGTTTGAATGTGTGGTTTAAGGCCATTGAATCAAATGTCATGTTAGTGTATTTACTTGGACCTGCAATTGATTATGTAGAGGGAACTAGAATGTGAGAAGTGGAATCTATTTAATATCTGGTTTGTATGTGATTTATTCCATGGAAATTCTATAATTTCTTGGTCACAATGGAAATTTAATTCATAGTTTTTAATTTGATAGCTTGAAGGTAATGTGACTAAACTAAATATGGAACTTTAAAATATATTTATTTAACTTCATTGGCCTTAAATATTGAACGTATTACTTCACTGC
This sequence comes from Torreya grandis, assembly GCA_037957365.1. Lineage (NCBI taxonomy): Eukaryota > Viridiplantae > Streptophyta > Pinopsida > Cupressales > Taxaceae > Torreya > Torreya grandis. The sequence continues at coordinate 4,517,930 of JARHVA010000328.1, read as the reverse complement.
TTCATGAAAATTAATGGTTGCAACAACTTTCACTCTTTTCCCATCAATATTTCTTTTGAATTTAATAAAACCAATTTCCATGGCTTATATTTTCCCATGGAATTTTATTCTTATTTATAGATATTCATTATAAGATGACATATGTCTCTTTTTTGTTCTTTCAGGATTAACATTGGTGTCCCTATTATTTTCCTTTATGGATTTAAAGGACACGTGTAGATGTGTTACTATTTTGATCATATTTGTGTTAAGGTTCATTATGATTTGTTTCTTTGGCCACAGATGACTGGGATGATGACACTCAGTGAGATCCTAATGATTTGCTTACCTATTACTATTAATAAAAGTCTTTGTGCTGACATCATTGTTGACACATGAATGACTCTTACTACTCCCTACCTTGGTTTTGATATCTTTGTTACTTGCTTACATAACTTTGGAAGACATGTGTATATATGTATCTATTATAATCCTAGATGAGTTGTAGCTTGGTGTGATTTATTTTTTTGGTTGTAGGTTAGCAAGATGATGACACTTGGTGAGATCCTATGATCTTCTTGCCCGAGACTATCCCTACAAGTCTTTATGATAACATCAGCAGTAAGCTATCGATATTATGACACATGGATAGATTTCCTTGCTCTGCTCACCTAAGGATTTCCTTATAAATGTTCATGTTGACATCACCAATTAGGCTACTTTCATTATGTTAACTTGGTATATGAGTGAGCAAAATGATGCCACATGGCAAGAGTAAATGAATTATGGGAGGACTTAAGAGACACCTAATCATGGAATAACCTACCTAATACATAACTAAGGTAAAGATTTTACCTAAAATCCAAAAAAATCTATCTAATTAGTCATTAAATTAAAAATTGTACATGTACATAGATGCCTTATTCAAAAATAAAATCAAAGGCAAAATATATATCATGCATATGGATTATGCACAACTTTGATTTTCCTTCTCAAACCTCAAAGGTATTAGAACCCTAGGCCTCAAGATGATTTAGACTTGTTTAATGCTTCCATGGGTTTAGGTTAGCAAAAATGTACCACTTGGAAACCCCAGACACTATAAAATTTTGGAACCATTGGATAATTAACTTTCATTTTAAAGCCCCCATGGTTTCAGGTTCTTGTAAATGTGTCATATGGCCTATTCTAAGAGCTCAAATAATTTGAACACTTAAGAATTTATTTAAATATATAAGGATTCATGGATTATATAAATGCCTCTTGTCTTAATCCTAAATATAATAAAACAAGGCCCAACCCACAAATATTTGGTAAGTTCCTGTCGATAGTCTTGTAGACATATAAGACATGGGAAACACTGGGATAAAATCATTAGTCCTGTTAGTCTATAAATCAAAGCACCAATTTTTGGAAGGGAAATATGAAAACATAAGGTTTAAAATATCTTAAAATATCCATTCAATATTTTATTTTCATAGTTCAAATTTTTATAAGTTTATACTTATGAAGACAACCTTAGACTTTTGTATGAATAAATTCATATCTTAGATTACTAACATTTATAGGGACTCAAATAAAGACTTTAAATAATAATGGGTCCCTATTTGAATTTTTAAAATGGGTTGTGTGTGTTATGACATGATAATATTGATCATAATCCCCCTTGTAGATGTGCAAACACAATCTTATAAATACGGTAACCTTTTATTATATATGTTTAAATTTATTATATTTCAGGTTACCATGGACTCCTAATTATTCTTGATTGTTAGTATGCTTACAACATCTTACAAAAAACCTTGGTTTCTAATTACTTGTCCAACCTTTTAGTTAAAATGATGGCTTAGAAAGGTTTCATCTTATTTGGTCCACAGGCCTTCTTCTTTATCGTACTCTTTCCTCTTTTTTGAGCCTTTTTTATGGGATATTCTTATTATTTTAGTATAACATCATTGTAAATATATGTTATTAGATGTTAATTTGACCACTTGAGACAATTTATATTGATGGAATGTAGGTCACATGCCTCTATTCTACCACTTAGTTAATCTAAAATTGCATACTTGTAAATTGTGCCTTGGAGTAATTAATCACCGATCTTAAAATAAAAGGGTGAAAAACCATTTTTTGTGGTGTGCATAAAACCTAAATCAATATAAATTTGATTTGTTGTGTCTTAACACACACCCCATTTTTAAATCCAAATAAGGACCCACTATTGATTGAATATCCCAATTCTAGGTCTAGTAAACCTAAAATCTATGACATAGAATTTGAATAACATAAACTTAAGTTCATTTTGAAGTTTGTAGTGTGTTTTAAAGTTATGATAAAGAGATCAAAGTTTTGTATAAGCCATATGAATAATTTATATTTTGCCTTTAATTTTATTTCAATTCAAAAAAGCTTCTATGTACATTTTAGATTTTTGATTGAATGGCTAACTGGGCTGACTTTTTATGTTTTTGGATGGTTATTTTTATATATTCTATCTTAAACATGTTATTTCATGCTTAAATATTTACCAAGACATCCCAAATTTCATCTACTTTATCCACACAACATCATTTTGATCACCTAGAGTCTAAGTGAAGAATGTAAATCATCCTATCGAGTAGATCATCAGGATCTTTCTAAATGTCATCATACTGATCACCTAGAGTTGATGTCAACATAGTTACTTATATAAATTATCTTGGTCAAGTGGATCACCAAAATCTATCCATGTGTCATCATCTTACTTACCCAGAGTTGAAATAAACATATTTCCTTGTACAAATTATCCTAGGCAAGTGGATCATCAAGATTCATCCACATGTCATCATCTTACTAACCCATACGTGATGTTAACATAGTTACTCATACAAATTATCTTAGGCAATCAAATCACTAAGAGTCATCTACATGTCATCATCTTACTACTTCAAATTGAAAATATTGAAGTACAATAAGCCATAACTTAGTTATAATAAAAGTAATGATACATGGACACATGCTCCTCAGCCACATAAATAGATAAAAAAGACATTAATACCAAGCTTAAAATCGTAGAAAAGACACATCTATCACATTCTACTGACTATGCACCTAGGAGCAGGTAAAATTAGCCATATGGAAATAAAATCTATGGAAACTTGGAATTATGAAATTTAAATGTAAATAATAGATAGGGAATGTATAAAAATCCATTGTTACAATTAATTCAAACTAATTAGTGAATTAATGCATTCAATTCTTAGGGCCAACATATGTGCTAATTTTGATGCTCACTATTATGACTACATCAACAACAACTTATGGAATATCTATAGTGACAATTCTTATTCTAGTTGTGACTCAAGTTGTAACAATAGTTTAATACATATTTTTAATAATATCCACCACATCATTTGCTTCTACTAGTAGTGCTACATTAACACCCCCTTAAATATTTATGTATTTGCATGACTCAGCTAGGTTGGAATTGATATTTCCTAATTTATTTGGCATATATATATTGTATTTTAATTAAAGAGTTCTATTCTAGGAAAATACTTTGTGCATGCATGATTTGCATGATTTATTGGCATACAATGTTATTTCTATTTTAGACTTTCCTTGAGAGATGAGGCATCCCCATCCCAAGATTATATATATTTATATCCTCCCCATCCCAAAGGGAGGAGAATTTTGGCTATTGAAATTAATAGGAAATTATATGGATTATAACATTTTTATTCTTGATGTGAAATCTTGATTCTTCTACAAACCTGTAGATTTCATAAGAAGTTATATCATTATGGTATCTTAGTCTCTTGGTTGTGCATGAGTTATCTTTTTAATATAATTATTCATATTTTGATATTGTTAATTTGAATGCATTTTGTGTATTGATCATAATGCTACCTTGTATATGTGCAAACACAATATTATAAACTTGATAACTTTTGATTATATATCCTTAAGTTTACTATATTTCATGTTTCCTTGGACTCCTAAATGTTTTTGATTGTTAGTATGTTTATAGACATTGGTTTCTGATTACTTGTCCAACCTTTAGTTCAATTATTGGATTAGAAAGGTTTCATCTTGTTTGGTTCATAGGCCTTCTTCTCTTCCATACTCTTCCCTCTTTCTTGATCCTTCTTATGTGATCCTCTTATTAATTTAATATAAGATCACTATAAATATATGTTCTTGGATGTTAATTTGATCACTTGAGAGAATTTTACTAAATGGGATATAGGTCATATGCCGCTATTAAACCAATTTGTTAATCTAAAACCATATACCTAGAACTCATGCCTTGGAGTGATTAATCATTGTTCCTAAAATGAGAGGGTGAAAAATCATTATTTGTGGTGTGAAATAAACCTGTATCAATAAAAAATTGGCACTAGAAAGAGGGAATATTGTGATCAATTACAATTTAATACATCATTTTATTTTAGTTACTTGTTGGAATCCAAAAACCTAAAAAAACCATCTTGTACATCTTGTATTAGTGAGCTATTCAACAGAGTGTTAGAGTAATTTGTGTCTACTTGCTTTTGTAATTATATTATTTGTGTGATTTTAGTTATTTATAGTTTGTGTATGCTTATCTTATTTGCCTTTGAGTAATCCATGTCTTGTATCACTCATAGAATTGGTTCATTCATTGAATTGATATGGTATCAGAGCCAATATAGTTTTCATGATTGTCTAGTTTGTTATGTTGTAAGTTTATTTGAAATCTTGAGTTATTACTTGTAGTTTCTATATAAACACAATATTTTTAAAATTTATCAATTACTAATGTTTTCTCTCTTATAGGAAGCCATCGAGTCTCAATATCTATAAGTGCACACCTTAAATGGTGCATTAATAAAGGGATGGGTAGACTATTGATGCTTCACAAGATTATTGTTCCATATACCACCACCAAAAACTAACACAAACCTCTCCTATACATTTCCCTAATATTTGACACCTCCTTTACACACTCCTCCAAGAAATTCACTACCTCAAATATCCCCTAACTAATCTAATCCCAAATTTTTGTCATCTGCTGAAGACAATCACATGGGATGACCCTATTATTAGAAATGAGCACATTATGGGACTAAGTTGGCCTAGCTGACTTAGTCTGAGATCTAGATGCTTTATTTAATAATTGGGTCAAAAGGGATGATCGTGTCAACTAAAGTTTATAAGGGTTTAGGATTAGATCCAATTATATAAACACATCCTTTTTTGTCATTTTCATGATAGATGGATAATCATTCATTTTTGCTTCTTTACAATCCATTATTCCACTATTCTACTTAAGGATTCATTGCTTAGGGTTTATACTTGGAGAGAAGAATCTTGTCTTATGGAAAAGTCTTGGATGCATAGAAAAAGTCTTATATCTTAGATTTGAACTATATTTGTGATCCTTATGAGCCATAATAAACTCTTGTAAAGCACCATTGGCCAAGGGATAAATTTAGTCTTGATGGGTTCATCTTCAAGGTAAGTATTCCTAACTCTTATTCCTCTAGTTTGGTAGATAGAAGTAGAATAAGTAATGGATTTTGAATTTATTTCTCTCTCCATGCATTAGGGTTACCTATACATTAACTAAAGTATAAATATTATTTGCATGTTTACTTTGATGTTTATTATCCCCATTTATGCCACAAGCTTTGGTGAGCACTAGATTAGTTTTACTTTACGTTCTTAAAAAACCATAAGACATAACTAGTGTTATTGTGTGGTATTGTTTGATTAAAGGATTCAAAACCTTATCTAGTGATATTGTGTGGTAATATGCCCCTTATTTAGGTCTAACAAATCCATATTGGTCATGACCTTGATTGTCTAAATGTACCAACAAACAAAAGGGCTAGTGTGATCTATCTTATCCAAGCTAAGATTGATATGTAGATCAAATTAACTTTCCCTTATCATACATTTTGGTGAACCTGACATGAACTAACCCTTAAAGGTTTTATTTCATCCCTTTATTTATTTTCATTTATTATTTATTTAATTTTTACATTATCTATCAAATATATCGACTCAATCTAACATTTTGTGTGTTGGTTTAACATAATCAATTTGATTGACTCTATTTTACTTTGTGTAGGTCATCTTAAACCATAGATAACTAGATCAATCCACTTGAAAAAAATTGCTTCTTCACATATAGGTTTTCAGATTAAGTCAACCTAATAATAATAATAATAATAATAATAGCAGTAGCAACAACAATAGTAGTAGTAGTAGTAGTAGTAGTAGTAGTAGTAGTAGTAGTAGTAGTAGTAGTAGTAGTAGTAGTAGTAGTAGTAGTAGTAGTAGTAGCAGCAGTAGCAACATTAGTAACATTAATATTAGGTTATATAATCTGATCAAAATCAATAATAATAATGGCAATTTTAATTATATTAACAACAATATTAATCAATATGATCTGATATAAATCTATTTTACTATTGATGGTAATGACAATATTAACAATAACTACTACAACAACAATAATAATAAAGTGGTAGAAGATTAGGAAAATAAGCTAGTTGTCAATCTGTCAAAGCACCCTTTAGACAAGCCTTCTTTTTATGTTTTAAAAAGAGTCTTAGGTTTTTCCATTGCTCCTCCCATTATCCCCAAAGAGTATTTTATCATAAGAATTGATAGTGTTTTAAGAAATCTTCCTTCCAATGTCATTGATGTAGTTAGGCAAGACTGCATGGTAAATTTGTGTAATGCCAAACCTCCTTCTAACATATTGAAGGAGGAATGTAAGGCTCTTAAGTCCTTGAACCATAATAAAGAAATTGTGATTCTCAAAGCAAACAAGGGTAATGCCACAATTATTTTAAATCATAAATATTATGACTTTAAGATGGTAGACCACCTTCATAATAGTGGTAACTATAAATAACTTTCCATTAACCTTCTATCTCACATTGTTAAGAAGGTGACTAAAGCCATTAAATCATCTTCTTAAGAAACCTTGATCAAGAAGAAGTTGGTTCCTAATAAGGAGGTCACTCCTAGACTCTACAGTGCCCTTAAAATCCACAAAATAGGTTGTCCTTTGAGACCTAATGTCAACACAACTGACTCCCCTACCTATTTTCTAGTAGCATTCTTAACAAATAAATTAGAACACATAGAAGGTAAGAATTCCTCTTTCATCCACGACTGTAGTGATTTCATGGAGTTTTTCGAAGATAAGGTGTAAGATAATGATTTATTAGTTAGCTTTTATGTGGTGTCTCTCCTCATGAAATTCTCCATAGAAGAAGCAACAAAAGTGGTCTTGAATCTCACAGATAGAGAAACTGCTAATTTAGTAACCTTATGTCTCAACTCAACCTTCTTCTCCTTCAAAGATTTTACCTATGAACAATGTGAAGGCTTAGCTATGGGTTTACCTCTTTATCCCATTGTGGCCAACCTCTTCATGGAGAAGTGTGAGGAATGAGATCTTCATTCTTTCCCTCTTAAACCTAAATGGTGAAAGATATATTTTGATGACACTAATTTATGTTGACCCTATGACATTGATAATTTAGAATCTTTTCATGCCCATCGTAATAGTTTATTACCCAATATCTAATTCATAAAATAAATTGAGAAAGAAGGAAACCTTCTTTTTTTGGATGTCTTCATCACTAGGAAAGAAGATGGTTATCTATCTAGGAAGGTCTATAGGAAAGTCACCCATATAGACCTTTACCTTCATGCCTCCTCACACCATCATCCAACACAAAAAGTAGGGGTGTTGAAAACCCTTACTACTAAAGCCTTAAAAATTTGTGATGAAGACAACATTGAAGAAGAAATGGAACACTTGAAAGGGTTTTTAAGTTGAATGGTTATAGTGGGAAACAAATTTACATAGATATAAAACAAACCATGGATAATATAGGTAAACCTAAGCAAAAGACCCCATAATAGTAGACCCAATGGATTTATTACCTTAAGTGGAAGGCATTTCTAATAATATTTATAGAATTATTAAGTGCCATAATGTCAATTCCACCTTCCATCTTGCTAAAAAGCTTAAAATGTCCTTAAAATATGAAAAATACTGTTTGGACCCCAACCTATGCAGTGGAGTCTACAAGGTGGAGTGCTCATGTGGAAATACTTAAATTGGAGAAACAAGGAGATCCATTGATACTAGAATCAAGGAGCATATGGTATAAATTCATATTTAAAGGAAAGAAAAGTTAACATTAATAGAGTATTCTTTAAAAATCAAGCATGAAATATTCATTAAAGATGCCAAAGTGATTGCCATAAAAAACATTTTCATAAGCACAAACTAAGATAATCCATTGAAATTGGCAAACACCCAGTGAACCTTAATAGAGATGTAGGCTTAGATTTTGAGATAACTTGGAACACTATCCTCAACTCAGTTTAATCCTTTGTTGGTTCCTTGGTCCTTAGATTTTTTGCCCAAAATTCCTTCCCCCATGCTTCCTCTACCCTCCACCCCCCTGGCCCCTCTTCCCCCTCAGGTTTTTAGTTCTTATACTTTGTTAATCCCTTTTTTAGCTTTCTCATTTTTTTAAAAATTAATTATTTTAATCTAATATACACTTTTAAATATATAGAAACCTCTATCCTTAGCTCATTATAATCCTTTGTTAGATCACTAGCTTTAAATCCCCCTCACCCTCTCCAACCCCAACCCCCTCTCCTTTAGTTTTTGAGTTCAAACTCTTTATTTTTATTTATTATCCATTCATTCTAACACCTCCCCCCTATCCAAAATATTTACTCATTTAATAAATTAATCCTTTGTTTAACTTAACTCTTATAATTTTACTTTGATGTCCAATTTTAACTTTGTTTACTTATTTTACTTTCTTAGTTAAAATTTAATTTCTACTAAAATTTAAAAAAATTAATTTCCAATTTTTTTTGATTTCCATTAAATATATTTTTCACTAATGTTAAATTCAAACTTTGGTATTTTTACCATTGAGAGGCTTAGGGTTGGTTAACACATTCCTTGATGAAACTTGGGGTATGAGATTACAATAATTACTTCATTCTTTACCTCTAGTGATCACTCTCTTTGCCCTATTTAAGGATGTTAGATTTTTTATTCCTTATCGTGTCTTTCTCCTGAAGAAGGATCACAGGAGGTGATCCAAAAATGTCAAGGCCAAAATTCTTCACACAGTTTCTCCAAAAGTAAATTTTAACTATTTTTAAAGTCAAATTCTCCTTTATGTTTCCATAATCACATTTCCTATGTCTCTTAATGGGTTAAATACTAAATATTCATCTAAACACAAATCACACCTAAGGTCTCACTCACTTGGAAATTACATTGATAAAAACTTGCACATTGAGAGATATATTTTCACCCTTTTGAGACATTATCCAAAAGTATCCAAATATAAAAACCCCTCAAATAAATAGTCTTAAATCTAAGTTTGAGTACAAACACATGTTCAAAGTTTCATGTTATCAAATGTCAAAAGATAAAGAGTTGTATTGCATTCTAGAAAAACATTATTGAGCATACATATACATAGGTAAGATAAAAATGTGTGGTTTGATCTATTTTTTAATTATTGAAACATAGGAAATTCTTAACCACTTAGTGGAGAGAGGTTGTGGCTATACAACACATATTTTACCTCATTTTTAAGGTTAATTTGGTTTGAAAAATGGAGCTAGGGTTTCAAACAAGAGAGAATAAAAATCAAGGTTTGTGCACAGGACTGAGGATAATGAATTACACATAAATAATCTATACATGCACGTGTAATGATCTATATAATAACATATTAGAAAAATCAATCTATATATTACCAATAGATAATGGGCAATACTAGTTTCCTTGGGTGTCTATGCTTCATTGGTAGCATTTGCATAGGTTTTAACTATTTATTTACTAAGTTAAACACTTAGATATCATCTTAGAGGATTGTAACACATGAAGTTATAAATATAAGTCATAATATTTATTAAGTTCCCTATCTCCCCTCTTTTATCCATCATTTATTTATTTAATAAGTGCAATAAATCTCTCATTTACATTTAGACTTGTATGGTGAATGTTATGTATTATGTAATCTTAAGTTCAAAGGTTTAATGTTAATTAGATAAATAAAGTTTAAAAATATATTAAATAATTATAGGTATGGTTAGAACCAATCCATGATATAGTCTTTAAGACTCCTAGGAAATATCTTGTCATTAATATATCATCATGATCAAAATCAAAACACAAAGCAAAGAAAGATTGAATGTGGGGAAAAGGATCACCCTTTTCATTGCATGCTTAAAACTTAGGCACTATAAAAATAATAATAAAATGGTGAGTGATTACCTCATGAGCTAATTAAATATGAAATATATTTGAGAAGTGACCATGTGGCTAGGTTTTTAAAATCCTTTGGCAATTTGCTAATTTGAGCTTCATTGTATTGAATAGATTGTTGAAACAAAGCATATTTAGATGTATTTTAATGTGTATGAGCCAATGTATGATTGTAATTGATAGGAATAGATTATTTAATGCTTTTATTAATATTAATACCAAACTATAATCATTGTCAAGATAAGAAGGTATATTAGTTATAGAGAGTGCAAAAGATATGCTAGGTTGTGTAGGAATAGTTGGATTAATTTGAGGAGAAGTAAAATTAGGTGGTGGAATAAGAGTATAAGTAGGATCACTAACCTCACCATCAGATTTATAATTAGATATTTCAATTGGTATATTATAAACATTTAAATTATCATTGGTAACATTATGAAATATAGATTTATTATCCATGGCTTTATTTTGAATTTATTTTAACTTAATAAACATGGTTTATAAAGATTCATGATTATTATGAATTAATCCTCTAAAAAAATTAATTATATGAACTAATTTTGGATCAAGATCATCAAAATAAGTTGCATCGTCACAATTATTATCCTCGTAATCATATTCATCATCATTTACATTATCATTCACATGTGTATTAATATTTGTATAATACATATTTTCAATATAAAAAATAATATAATAAGTATGAATATTACTTAAAAAATCATTTTTTATTTCAAATAATAATAAGGAAAATAAGTTGAAATAAATCACATGTAGCACCACTCAGTCTATCATTATGCCTAGTAGTTTTTGTAGATATAACATTATTAATGGGAATAAGATGAAAACATGAGAAACATGAAAGAATATAGGGATAATGACAAATAAATGATTAATAAACACAAATATTAAAATTATATCTGACAAAAGGAAATGAAAAATCAAACCCTGGAGGGATGAATAACTAGGAAACCTTAAATTTGAGTATGCTCAAGGAGCATAAGGGTTTATCCAAACATAAGAATTAGATTTGGGAGGTGAATGAATTGAGAATTTATGGATGATATGGAAAGTTAAAACAATAAAAACTAAAGAAAAAATATAAATCATACACTAGGGGTAAAGGTTTTTGAAACCCTAGCTTGGATGATCAAAATATTGGGTTCACCGATTTGTTTTGATGAATTATGACACTATAGGTAAATTATGCTATGAAAAACTCAATAAAAAAGATTTAATATAGATATAAATTAATGAAATAATTAAAAAAATATTCAGATATGAATTGTAATTAAACATTGACTATACCTTAGACAGGACAAGTAATGGAAACAAAAGAATACTGAATTGAATACACCTAGGTAGTGAAACTAAAAATATATAATTAAGAATAAATAATAGAAATGACATAGAAAATGATCTTAAAATCTGACTATGATCTATAACTAGGTCAAAATTTTCATAGGATCTATTCTACCTAGGTTAGAAATAGTGGAGGGTCAATTTTGTCCTTTGTTTGTATCCTTTGCAGTGGATTTTTTCCTCTATTATTTTTAGGGCTATGTAACTTTTAGGGTTATTGCTCAAACTTATATTGATCTAAATTTTATATTTATTTAGTTGATTTAATTATCATAATTCTTTAATTTTATTCTCCTTTAATATAGATATAATATTCAATAAATGTATGTATAAAAGAGTGTGTACAAGTTATTTAGCCAAAAAAATCTATTGAGGAGTTATAGTTACATATCCTACACACTTAGAATCAAGGATCTATATATTTATAGTGATTCTGAGTTAATCCCAACCCAATGAGATATAGGTATTCACCTTTTATCAATAGATAATTAAATTAAAATATATGCTTCACTATGACTAGATTTTTGCATAAGACTTGGATCTATGTTAATGCAATGTAGTCTCAATGTGTAAACAACCTGGGAAAATATGTATAACTATTTTTAAGTCTTGATGATTATGTACCATAAAAATTACTTGTAGGAGAATCCAATATAGGAGTCAATTTGTAATGGATTAGGATATAATTCTTTTATATAGATCCCCCTATGACACTTAAAACATAGGCCAACCCTAGACAATAGTCAAAACAAAAATTCAAGGTGTGGGTAATCAAGTAAGGGTGGAATGGACCCATAAAAGGATGAAATTTAGAATCGGTAGAGGACCAATTATAACTAGGATATAATAAGTGAACCATTAAATCTAACCAAAATTTAAAAAAGGATTATAACATGGATCTAGTTGAATAAAGGATGTATAACTAGGATCTTGGTGTCAATAAATGATAGATATAAAGTCTATTTAAGGAAATATCAATGAATTAAGGCCAATGAGACTCTAATGTGGGTAAAAAGTGTCTAAAAAAAATCTAATGTGTTATAGATCATGACAAAGAAACCATTGAAAAGGATCTTATATCAAAATTAGGTGTCTAAATATACACAATAATAAGTTTCTCTTTCTTATTTATATAAAATTACTGGACTTGTATAACATATATTGGATACAAGCTATTAAGATCATAAAAAAACACAATAAATTTCATCTTTATATAACCTATTAAACATTATAACAAACACTACAAGGGAAAAACACTACACACGTAGCTTCTAGCAAGCCAACTTCCAAAACAAACATTTCATGTACTAGGAAATACTTCATAAAATTAACACATAAATAAGATAACTTACTCACCTCCCACCTATATGATTTATTCAAACATCTATCCCTTAACTAAAGGGAGTAACCTAACCACAAACTTACCATGTTTACACATTTTAAAGATATTTAGAAGTTTGCATGTCACAGAGTCCATATTTTTAGGAAGGGTACATAAGGAGGGATTTTTACATGGATTTAAAAAATCAAACAAGTAAAACATAATGGTTCATAAATGTAGCACTGTGGTTACTAATTTGGGTCACCCTCATAAGGGAGGAGTGAAATAGAGTTACATATCTATATCTTCAATAAATTTTCTTCATATAAAATAATACTCCATAACTTAGAAACAAATACCAAAAACATGAAAATAGGAGGGAATTCAGCTTGTAACCTAACCATTGAACCCATGTAAAAAAAACATAAGTTGTCCCAAAACATGAAAATGTCATAACATAAAACTAAACTGTACACACATGTTACAAATAACAACCTAGAATAAGATGAAAAATATCTAAATATTTTCACATAAAATTAAAATAAATAAAATAAAATCCTTTTCAAAACTAAAAAATAAAAAAAAATCCCAAACATGCTCTAAATTCATTTCCCAAACCCATAAAATAGTTAACAAAACTAAAATTTTGGCATGGACCACCTATCTTACACTCCTCTACTTGGTTTTTCCTATTCCTCCTTTATCTTGTTCTTTCACAACTATCCCTCCACTTTATATAATTTTAAATGTGAGAAGAGTGGGAAATTTTTAGAAATAAAATAAAGATGGGTTGTTTCACACACCACCCAATGAGGAATGGAATTGTGTCCAAACTCATGGGTTGGCTTTGTTTCAACCCCTATCCAAGGCATACCTAGGGAGCCTTAATCCTAAAAATATACAATGCCTTGGAATGACATATTTATCACGTGATTAAAGACCTCACACAATTGTCACACTAAAAGAGAGGGAAGGGTCATTATATATATATATATATATATATATATATATATATATATATATATATATATATATATATATATATATGATTAATATGAGTTTTTCCTATAAAAGAGGAATAGGGTAACCCAAGAAATTATTTGATATAATTCCAATATATTAAAATAGGGTGTTTCCACATGGATTCAACATGGTCCTATGCACATGATCAATATGGGGGTATAGAATAACTATATAAGGTATAGGGGAAATCATGTAAATTGACTAGGGAAGTGGTTATGGTCATATGGTCATGTGATACTCCAATTTTCCACCATACTATTTATGTAATGACTTACTCTTTCACACTCAATTCACCCATAAAAACTTCCAAGAGAAAATACATGTTATAAATGAAATTACCATGTAATATAAACATTGTGTTTGTGTAAGTCACATACATGTCATAATAACATAATCAATTGTCCATTTTTAAATTACAACCATAATAAAAATGATGTTAGCACATTTTTACATGCTCATAGGGTACACATAAAACCAAATGCTATAACCATAGTCTAATAAATTATATCTTAATAGATCGATAATCAAAAGGTATATCTCATGATAAATATCATAACCATAACCACTTATCGATATAAAATTAATTATAAATTTAAAATCATATAAATAAACATAATCCATGCTAAAATAAAATAAATTGATGCATCATATAATGGCATAATTGAATAGGTGTTCCAAATTCAATATCATATATAAAATCAACATGTATATTAAATGAAATGGGAGCAAGTGTAAAGTATCTAGGCACCCCATGCCAAAATTTAATAATGGATTAAATAAAAAATCATATAATAAAATTCCAAGATATATGAAGAAATGAATATTTGGGCCTCATGTCCCCCTCCCATTAAAAAATACTTACATCTAGAAGTTATAAGAATAGTTAGGGATACTTAACCCAAAATATAGTGACATCATCCCAAGTGGTTATTATGTCAACATATTTATCCCACTAGACTCTAACCTAATCAAACTCTCAACCTAAAAGGGCCATATTATAATACTCCAAAATTCTAATAGGCTCTAATGTTAATTATACATTTTCCTCTACTTGTAATGTTATCCAATCTAATGCATGAGATAAATCCAAAACATATTTCCTTAAAACATAAATATGGAATACATCATTGACATGTGACAAGCTTTGTGGAAAGGTTAATAAGTAGGGAATTTTTCTAATCCTCTTTAAATATCAAATGGGTCCACAAAACATAGGTCCACATAACATGGTGCAAGCTAAGATCTATTTCCATAATGGATAAGGATATTATGCATGAATACTCTACAAAACACATTTTTTCTAACATGTAATTTACAATCAAATATCTTTGCATGAGCGTACTTATTCTAGTGATCATGCAAGCCTCATCAAGGCATTTTTAAATTAGGACTACCTGTCACTCTATATTCTAAAATAATGTAAGTTCATCAAAACACAATTATCAATATGATACTATATCAATCATGTCCTAAACTCTAAAACATATATCACATTGTAAGGTACCATGTCATTAATATTATTTTAGGAATGTTACGTCTCGATTCATTGTTAGGCAAATTTACTAGATTATCCATGGATATTTACAACTAAAAAATTCAGATTTGGTTATATTTTTGACTAAGCTTGATATTTATGCTATTATGGGATAGTGGAATATTGCTTATATACATGATGATACATGATTGCTTACTATGAGTTAGTTAATGTATGCATTTAAATTTTGAGAATATTAATGTATTATTTTAGTTATATTTATTTTTTATATGGTTATCATGTGATATGATCTAATTACCTACATGTTTTGAGGTGGAAGTAGGAGAAATCATCCTTCAAAGTATGCTAGAGGGAGAGAATCATCAGAGAGGGTGATGTAGATCGAGATGTCAGAAGATGACATAAAAAATGATCAATACCTTGCACACACCATAGATAGCCAACAAATTTTAGATATAAAATGAGTGGTTATCATAATATATTTTGATACCATTTGCATTAGATAGTCATTTATAATTGGTTTGCTATCATATTTTAATGGTTTGTGAAAGTGTCTTGTGTAACTTGCATGTTATTCTAGGTTTATGCTTGGGTGATTATATCTTATGTGATTTCATTTATGAACATTAAATGTTTTGGAAGATTAGTGTAAATCAATTAAATTTATATTTGTTGATTAATATGTCATGGCTTAGGAGGTAATAATTAAATTAGTAATTCTTTTAATTAATTTTAAAATGTATAAAATTAATGATAGATTATGTTTGAACATGAAAGCTAAAAAAAGAGAAATAAATTAAAAATTAAAATTACAAATTTGTACAAATAAAACTGAAATGGAGTAAAACAAAAAAGAAAGAAAATCATTGATAAAAATAAAATACAATTAAGAAAAAGGGGGAAAAATCTTTTAAAATAAAAATAAACTAAGATTTTATTCTATTATTTAATATATATTATGAAATGGAGAGAAGGGGCAGTGTGCAAAAAAGGAGAGGCATACACAGAGCATGGAATGAGACATGGGAAGAGAGAGATGATCCAGCAAGGATTTACAAATCAAAAGGAATTCCAATTTCTAGGTAGGCAGTGTATTGAATTTCATTATCATGGAAAGATGTATTATTATCTGGTAGAATTGTCTACATAATAATTATAATTATATACATTTGATTTATCAAACATACCAATATTGTTAATGGCATCAATGTTCCAGATGAGTCACTAAATTACTTTGCTGAGTCAGGTTATAATTAATTTAAAGTCAATTTATTATCTTTGTTCTTACCTATCTATTATTTTTGAGTCATTGAGTTTTGCATTAGAAAACAAGACTACTTATGGTTTAAAAACATGTGTAATTTCTCATCTCCAATCATGAATTTCAAAAATTTATCATCATGGTTGAGTGAGTAGTGATGGCTAGAAAAATGTGGTGGTTGGCTGACTTTGTGACATAACATAAGTCGCTAAATAAAAATCATTATAGTTAGTGATTTATATTATAGTTAGACAAATTTCATAGTAACTATAGTTAGTAAAAATTATAATAGTAATAAAATCATTATGGGTTTTGTCATTTGGTTATAGATGTTTGTTGAGGAAAGACTAGGAACTATAAAAAAATGTTATGATTGGGCAAAGTAATTATAACCAGGTCAAGCAAATTACAATGATCTGCATAAGACCAAAACACACACACATATATGCAATGAATTTTAAATGAAATGGATTGCTGCAAGAAACATTAATATTCATGGGTTTTAAATAGTGGAATGTTGGGCTATGTATTTGTCAAACACTGACTATGCTAGTAGCTGATGTTAAATTACCATACTAGTCACTGAAGATACAATGTAAAGTCATTGGAGGTATTAGATAATGAGTTTGCATAGTCTTAAAAACTCATTCATTGAATTTATTTCTACATAATATATATATTGTTAAATTGACAATGACTAATAAACTACTGAGTTTCTCATTAATAACATTATAATTATTTCCAAGCTATAGAATATTCTATTAACTATAACAAAATCAAGAGTTCATTAAGTTTGATTATAAATACATTGTCGAGTTTGCATCCATATAGGTTCATAATAGCTTACTGAAGTGCATCCATTGCTATGGTATGACAAGTTTTAGTAGTGATTTAGCTGATGCAATGATTTATACAATGGGCTAGTTAGGAGGTAGTGTATTGTTCTGATGAGTCCGCATTGGCATCTTTATAATTAATACACAACTAATTGATAAGTGGAAAGTCACTAATACATATTTTAGCTATGCATATTTAATGATAGTGCTGGATAAATTACTAACAAATTATTTAAAACTAGAGGAAATTGTTATTTTCCAACCCAGGTAAGGAAATTGAATTGATGTAGACTCAAAAATATAACTTGCACCATCTATAGGGTCACTAGAATTTAATATTCTAGATAAGAGGTCTACGGGAATAGCTATGATTGGTATTAATATTTAACATCATATAACTATGCCTTGGGTACATTTAAATCATGATTTAATTACATATTTCAAATACCTTAGCGATGAGTGTGATTGATCATATTGGGGAAGATAATTTGATTAGAGAATTTATAATCTATATATGGGAACTTTGAGGACTAAAATTTGATAGAAGTATTTGATGGAATAAGTCAACTAGAGATAATACACTTTATGAACATTCTAATTAAGATATAGATATGTTTTATATTTTTTTTCATAGAGCCTATCAATATGTAAATATCTCTATTCTAATACATCTTAGTGTGGGAATACATATCACTACCTATTCATCTCTAGAACTTGTATATATATATATATATATATAGGAGCTCATATGAAAGCCTCAAGTTGCCTAAGCACGATTGTTAACTTTAGTAGTGTAGTCAACTTCCCCATTATTTTAACAGTGGAATAATCTTTTGAACTCTCATTGAGAATAGGTATAACTAAAGGTGATGTGTTAGGTAGTATATCCAGAACCTATCCAGAGTTTAACAAGACATGGGAGGGATAGAAACCCAACCAAGTCTTCAGTATGATAAATTATGGGTAATTTATCATATATAAATAACTTGTGAGCAAAAACATGTGATGTAAAAGTAACATTAAAAATAAATTAAGGGTTTTTGAATGCAAAAACATAGGTTTTAATGTATCTAATAGCATATAAACAACATAAGGGGTGTATTTTTATGGTTATAGATTCCATGGGTAGAGTAATTATAGTATTAAAATAATTGTATATATTAAATTAACAAATGTGTGCATTCAAACCCCTAAAATGTATAGCGAATGCTAGTTGGATTATCTTATGTTTTAATATATGTTGAGTCTTGTTTTGCTATATTTTCACATGGGTTAAAGTATGCAACATAAGTACATAATGAGAATGGTTGTGTTTGGTTATAAGCCTAAGTTGTAGTTAGAAGTAAGATTTTATCTAATAATTAGATGTCCATGATATTAAAGTTGTAACCATAATAAAATAGTCTTTTAAAAAATAAAATGAAGTACTTTAATTAATGTTATAATAGGTTTATGAGTTCTCTACTTCTCTGCAAATGATTGATCAACTATTTGTTATATGTGTTTTGCATTGAATACTTGAGTGTAATACATGTTATGAGTTATTGATTGATTATATCTAGAATATTATGGTGCATTGTGATGCATGCTTATAAATTATGTTGCTAGCATATAGTTTAAAATCTAGAGTATTCTCAGGTGGTATAATTCTGTACTTACTTGATTTTAATGTGCATGAGAGTTGTGTGGTTCTTGAAAATGTGAGTTTGGTGATATGTATTTATGTAGTTGTGAACTATGATAGTATGTGATATCACAGAGTAATTTAGTGTAATGTATATTAAACTTGAATGGTACATACTATAATTGATATGTTTAGACTCACACCTACATTTGATTATTTAAACATATGTGTGATGGTTATTACTATGGATGATATGTCTTATGATAGTTAGTAGGACTTAGTGTATGCATGCATATAGCTTTGAGAGTTTAATGAATACTATGACAGTATATTATTATGTTCCATGGGAACCGTGACTTGCTTTGTCTAGTTGCTTGTATAAAATCTTGTGTTTTTATGTATTAAAGACTACTTTATATGATTTATTATGGAAAGATAGTGATTATGTCTTAGAACACTAGTATATGGTAATATGGGTTATCATAGGGTGTGTTATGTTTGGAAACTAATTGTGGTAGTGAAAATCTACACTTAAATGTGTATTTACCTAGATGGTATAAACTATAGTCATTATTTTTAGTATGGGATAGAAACTAGTGTAAGATTCATTCATACGTTTGATGGAATAAATGTATGTTTTAGTTACTCCTATGTTTAGCATATTATATGATGTATTTTTTAGTAGGATGTAAATTAAATTAATATTGTGGTTGAATTATATTTGATCAATATGAATTGTTGATATGGATTAAGAAGTGAGATGGACTTCATTGGCTTACTAGTATCACAATGATAGATGAAGGCAAACCAATCGAGTGGTGTATGAATTTGATTGATCTAGATCATTATTATTTATTATTTGTAAATATTTGGGCCAAAGTATATTTATTAAGATATTATCATTTCATGATTATGATTTACATGTTTGTGTGATATCTTGTAATTGAATGGTATTATGTGATACACTACATGTTTAGTTTAGAAATCATACAACATACACATACTTGTTTTGTCTCTCTAGATTCTTTCACCATCACTATCTACTCATCCATGAAGGGAGCACCTTTTCCTAATGGGATTAGTGAAGGGGATTATTGGTCCATGGTTGGTGTGAAAAAGTGATTTTATGATGCTCTCCCTCCCCATAGTAGTACTACTTATTAAGATGACACTTGAGATTGCCATAGATACTTGAGTTTAGGAACAATGCTTCAGAGAAGCCATTTATCTTAAATGTAAATTTTATTTTATTGTAATTAATATTAAATAATGTCATGAAGAGTTGTAATTATTTGTTGATGTATATTGATAATAGTGGATGTAGACTTGTTCAGTTATAAGAAGAGTTAATGTGATTACTTTTTATATTTGCTTTATGATGTGTACTCTCATGATATTAGAGATCAGTATTATGTGATGTATTATTCTTATTGTTATTATCACATATTGAGTATTTATTATTGTCTATATAGATTCTCATGGTGTAATCTATATTTGGTATATGTGTTTAATTATTTTTTTCATGTATTTCTATGTCTAACCTAGTGGGGTTGTTACATGTGGTATCATAGCTTTGGCTCAAACTCTAGGACCTAATGAGTCCATTAGCATTCTTGGGTCTTTTTTTCACAAGTGTGAACCTAGTGACATGGATTATTTCACTAGTATTTTGGATTTTTAGTGTCTTAGTGCATAACCACATTACACTATAAATGGAGTTTTGAGACTTTATAGACCCTTGTATATGGCTTAGTGACTATTTTTTAGTATGAGACATTTGTGTAATGTGTTTGGGGAACATTGAGTGTGTACCCTTAGGATCACTCATACCCTTTTGGGTTGTCAAGGGGTTAGATTTTTGAGTGTCCCAATGGTGAAGGTTGAATATGAGGTTTGGGTAGGTGAGTACATAGGATAGTTCATGAGTTATGAAAAAGAGATTTATACCTATAGTCATATAAAATGTCCAAAATGGTAGTTTGAGTGTGGCTTGTGATAGCATATCCATATATATTTTTTGCATGCTCTTATAACCCTTAAATTGGTAGTTTGAGTGTGGATTGTGACACCCTATCCATATATCCTTTTTGAATGCTCTTGTGACCCTTCTAGACATCTTTTTGCTCATTATCAATCATCCAAAATATTCTAAACAGTCATTCCACCTCATCCAAACTAATATTCCTAGGCCAATCCTATCTCCTAGGTCCCAAACCTATAGGACAAGAGTGCCATACCTAGACTATAACAACTGACCATAGGGTATCCTATTTTTGATGTTCTTATCCCTTTATAATTTAAGACTTAATGGTTATTTTCATCTGATTCATATCCTTCATTATGTTGGCCTAACATGAATACATCTAACAAATGACCAATGTTTCCTTGTAAAAGCCTATCCAAAGTTCATTTACAAGGGAGGTGACAAATCTTATAAATTAAACAAGAATACAAATAAAGCACTAAGGCAAAATTACCTCTTATCTACATACAATCACCCAACACAGCTGTAAACATAATCAAACCATCATACCAATCCCTATCCACCTCAAGTACTCTCAATTTGGAATATTTACATCCACATCACACTATTTCACAATGCACATTAGGTGGGAGAACTACATATGGCTTGATACCTATTCAAATTATTGGTATGTAGGGAGTGTGACAACATAAGGGGTGTGGATTACATGTTTAGTGCATCTTACACACTAAACCCCCATTTATCTAAGTAATTTCAAACATTGTGTTATCAAGCATGATGGAGGGTTAGGGTTTGAAGATTAAAAAAACTCTATAGTGAGTTTTTTTGACATTCAAGACTCAATATTTCACAAGTAGGCTCACACAAGAACAATGCAAAGAACCCAAAAAACTCAGGTCTCTATGACTAATTTGGATAATAGTGGTAGGAGTGGACAACAACATCAGACTCCAAAGTGTCTTATTTTTGGTGTTCCTATCCTTTCATTGAATTAAATCTATATTTTGATTTACGACACCATCCTAGTCCTAAATAACCAATTTCAAGCCTTATATCAACCATCTCAACCTATTTCCAGATAAGTTATATTTTCTCCTTATTTATTACTATTTTTAAAAAAGGTAAAAAAGATAGATAAATTATACAAATCAAGACTATAATTATTATAATATTATTTACTAATTTATTAATATATACCCTTAACTAAAATAAGAATAAAACTCCATTATTTCCAAAATAATTTAAATCTTTTGGTGAATCTGACTTACTTCGTTTGTGCACAAAAACCCTAGAAACCCTATGAAAAATTCCTTGTTGATTTTTCTAGTATTTTTTTAATTTTTCCTACATATTTAAATCAAAATTTCACATTTTATTTTCAAAATTTACCATAGTAATTTTAAAAATTATTTCTTTCAAACCCTAGTTGAATATACTAGGTCCCTTTGCTTCTGAAGGTATCACCTTACATGTTTGTGAGCTTTGTATCCTTTTTATGCATATTCTAGTTTGTTATTTTTTAAATCCTAGATTACATTTATTTAATCTTCTCTTTTATTTTTCAAGTTGTTTTCCTTATGCCACCTAAGCTCCTTGCATCTCTTCCTTTGAGATGAAGTGAAAGACTTAGTGGTAACCCTCCTAAATTCATCTAGATTCTTCCAACTCATACATATACCATGGATAAACAACCAACTCAACTTCTTGCTATAGATCCTACACATATAGATTATACTAATTTACATGGAGATAATTTTCACAATGAGTGATATGAGAATAACAATGATGATACACACATCGATGTTCATAACCCACCACATCGGGTTCTTGATCCACTTCCACCTATTGTTGGTAATTATATTGTCATCAATAAAGACTTGGTTCTACAAATTTTTAGAGAGAGACTTAGGGAATAGCCCTAAGATCATGCCCTTATCTTATAATCTATCATGGAAATTAAAAAGTCTAAGCAAGTTGAGTCTTCCATTCCTTAAAAAAAACTAGTTACAAATGACACTATGGGGAAAACTATGTATCAACAACCCATATAACAACCCAACCTTCCTATAAGGCACCATTAATTATGGGTAGTACATTTTTGTCTCTTGATGTCATTGCCCTTATGTAAGAGATAAAATCTCTTCAATCCAAGGTGATACATATTGAGCAAGGTGCCTCTAGACCAACATAGGATTTGGATTCTTTTTCTCTACTTCATACACCATTGGCATGTCATATTGCTTCTACACCCTTGCCACTAGGTTTTATTCAATCCAAGCTCATTCTATATGATGGAAAGGGTGATTCAGAGACACACTTGAGATATTTTCATGTCACATTCTTGGACTATGTACCAAATGACTAGCTATTAACCAAGCTATTTCCATCAAGTTTAAAGGATTATACTCTACAATGGTTCTATAATCTACCAAATCAGTCAGTCAACTCATTAAATCCTTTAGTTGACATGTTCTTGGCTCATTTTAGCATTAACATAAGTGATAAATTTTATTATGCCTAAGTTACATAACAAAAACAAAGGTCAAATGAGCATCTCACAGATTATGTTCTTCGATATAAGACTATCTTGGATAAAATGACTAGCCCCATGGCTAATCAAAAATTACAAGATCTCTTTAAATAGAGTCTTCTACCAGCTTTGTATGAGTCAATAATGTTCAAAAATTTCTCTTCCTTCACTAAGTTATGTAATACACTAAAGGAAAGGGAACTCAAATTAATTTCAATGGGAAAACTCAAGTACACAAGCATATCAAAAACAACAAACAAGGGTAACAATAAAGTCCCATACAAAATAAAGGTTAATGATAGTAAAAGTCAAAATCAACTTATAGTTAATGTGTCTTCAGAGCCCCCTTATTGAGTGGTTTCAATATCACATCCTCGATGAGCCTTTACCAATCTACCAGTATCTCCAACTAGAGTCTTATAACAGTTATTGGAATGCAATGTCATATCTCTCCCTCATATTTGATAAGTTGATACAACAAATCCTCTTCCATGTGGATATGATCATAATTCACTTTGAAATTTTTATAGGGTACCAATACACACAATGAACAAATGCATTTGTTTTTAACACAAGACACAAAACTTGATAGATGGTAACCTTATTGATTTGGCACTCCAGTTGATCCTCCTTAGATAAAGCAAACATAGGACAAGGCTTTAACAATTCTATCAGATCCTTTCCCACAACATTATAAATAAGAGATAGGGGACACATCAAGGGTTCACCATGCATATCATGCATACCCTCCACCATCTACATACTAAGCACCTTCAATTGAGTCACATACTTTGAGCAACATGATTGATGTGTATAACTCCAGAGTTCCAACTAGACCTGCAATCTCCTTCTCAAAGAAGGAGATAGTTAAGGATGATTCAAATTACCATGCACTTTTTATCAGAGCTTACATTGATCATCATCCTATTCATAGTGTTCCCATAGACAATGGATCTAATGTGAACATGTGTAATATGACATTACTAAAACATTTAGAATATTTATATTAGGATATTACCCTGATGGACACATTTTTAAATGGATTTAGTGGGCACATATAGAGTTCATTAGGTGAGATTGTACTTCCTCTACAGGTTGGTCCAACACATGTGGCCACACCATTTACTATAGTTATTAGTGTATAATTCTTTCATATGTTTCTTGGTCAACCATGGATTCAAAAACTTTGTGCAGTACCTTCTATAGTTCACAAATGTATGAAATTCATTCACGCTAATCAAAGTGTTACAATTGGTGGAGTTCTATATGAGTTACCACTCCCCACTTTGTTAAGGTGTGGAGTCTAAAAGCTTCACCAAGGAGCGCATTACCAAAGTTGCAGGTTTGCACAGTCACCGGCGTCGGTCAGAAGCGACCGACGTCGGTCAGGAATAGTTGAAGAGATGCTGGCGTCGATAGAGGATCGGCCGACGACGGTCACAGACAAGCAGGCAGGAACCGGTGTCGGTTACCTGTGCATCCAGAATGCTATTTTTGAGGACAAAACTGAGTGTTTGCATGATGAGTTTAAGTCTTAGTCTTAAGTTCGCATTTCTATTATTAGTAATATTGTTTTTAGAGCCCTTGTTCAAGAGGCTTAACTGTTGGTTGTAAGTGCATGCTCAAGTTTCCTAATTCTATATGTAGGAAAGATCTTCTTAGCTTATAGTAGTAAGAGTAGAACATTGTGAATGTTTGAAGAACAGTATAGAGTTGTATCAATCCAAGTTGTTGGAGTTGATTGTACTTGAGAGAGAGAGCTCTTGAGGAATAGAGATCTAGAGAGAGATCTTGTGCATCTGAGAGAGGTGTGGAAGAAAAAAGTTTTTTCAATTGTATTCCTTTTGTAAAGAGCTTAATACAAGTTTTTAGGGTGGTTTCTTGTATCTCTCATTCTTTGCTATTTATCATTCTAGTTACTTATCTATTTGATTTAATTCCACGTTTATTGCTTTCACAAGTGTAATCATTGTTGGTTGATCCCCAACAAGTGGTATCAAAGCTTAGGTTCACTAACAGGTGGTTCAGATCTGTGTAGTATGTATTGATTACAGGTTGCTCACAGGGGTTTCTGTAGGGATTTCTATTTGAGTGGGAGAAGCAAAAGCAGAAGAAAGTAAATTGAGAATGGAGAAGTTTAATGGCAAGAACTATCAACATTGGAGAATGTAGATAGAGGACTATCTGTATTAGAAAGATCTTTACTTACCGTTAGGTGGGATTGCGAAGAAGCCCAAAGACATGGATGATGAAGAATGGGAAGTTCTTGATAGAAAGGCTCTGGGGTCTATAAGACTGAGTCTAGAATCTATTGTGATATCTAATTTATCACAGGCAAAAACAACAGTAGAGTTGATGACTACTTTAGCAAATTTGTATGAAAAACCCTCAACTTTTAATAAGGTATATCTTATGAAGCAGTTATTTAATTTGCATATGCAAGAAGGTGGATTTGTATCTAATCACCTGAATTATTTCCATGGAATTGTTAGTCAATTAAGTTCAGTCAATATTGTATTTGATGATGAAATAAAAGCTCTTTTAATATTATGTTCTTTGCCTGAAAGCTGGCATGGCTTGGTAATGGCAGTTTCTAATACTGCATCTGCTTTGAATATTTTAAAAGTAGAGGATGTTGTTAGTGTTATCTTGAATGAGGAAATTTGCAGGAAAAGCACAGAGGAAACATCAGGGAACGCTTTAAATCTTGAGAGCAGGGGAAGGCAAAAAGAGAAGAGCAAGAGGAGATCAAGATCTAAGTCTAAGGTGAGAGGTAGATCCAAATCCAGAAATGGCAGGAGGCCACAATGCTGGAATTGTGGAAAGATGGGGCACATAAGCAGAGATTGCTGGTCAAAGCCTAAGGAGAACAATCAGCATGAAGGAAAGGAAGAAGCAAAGGTTGCAAGTATTGCACAAGATGCTTTAATATTCTCTTTGCATAATAATATAGAATCTTGGGTTTTAGATTCTGGTGCATCTTTTCATGCTACCCCTAATAGAGAATATTTCAGTGACTATATCCATGGAGATTTTGGAATAGTGTATCTAGGGGATGATGAGCCTTGTAAGATTATTGGCAAAGATAAAGTGCAGCTGAAGATGTAGAATGGCAACACATGGGTGTTGAGAGATGTGATGCATGTTCCTAGCTTGAAGAAAAATTTGATTTCTGTAGGAAAGTTAGGGGATGAGGGTTGTACAGTAACTCTCATAGTAGAATCTTGGAAGGTGACCAAGGGTGCACTTGTTATGGCCAGAGGTAAGAGAGTAGGTACTCTCTATTTATGTAATTGTGTTACTAATATTTCTCCTTCTGTATTATCTACTTCAGATGTGGATGCTAAATTGTGGCACTCAAGGCTTGGCCACATGAGTGAGAAGGGGATGTCAATTCTTAAGTCTAAAGGTAAGCTTTTAGATTTGAAAAGCATGGATCTAGAATTTTGTGAGCACTGTGTATTTGGAAAATAGAAAAGGGTTAGTTTTCTCAAGACTGGGTCTACTAAGAAGAGGCATAAGTTGTAGCTTGTTCACACAGACGTGTGGGGACCGGCTCAGGTAGCTTCTATTGGAGGATCACAGTACTATGTTACGTTCATAGATGATGCTACAAGAAAGGTATGGATCTATTGTATTAAGAAGAAATCTGATGTATTTGAGACTTTTAAGATTTGGAAAGCTATGGTTGAGAATGAAATAGGAAAAAAATTGAAGTGCTTGAGATCTGACAATGGTGGAGAGTTTTGCAGTTATAAGTTCAACTGGTATTGTTATACACATGGAATCCATAGGCAAAGGATGGTTCCAAGGACACCTTAGTAGAATGGAATTGCTAAAAGGATGAACAAAACAATCATGGAGTGTGCAAGGTGTATGAGATTGCATGCTGGGTTGCCCTTAGAGTTTTGGGTAGAAGCTGTTGACACTGCAGTGTACCTGATTAATAGAGGACCCTCTATAGCTCTGGATGGTGGAATTCCAGAAGAGGCATGGATAGGTAAAAAGGTAGATCTCTCATATCTCAAAGTTTTTGGTTGTGAAGCCTTTGTGCACATAGATAAGGAAGATAGAAAGAAGATAGATGCTAAGTCTATGAGGTGCATGTTTATTAGCTATGGCTCAGATGATTTTGGTTTCAAATTTTGGAATCTAGGAACTAACAAGGTAATTAGGAGTCGTGATGTTGTTTTCAATGAAAAAGTGATGTATAGTGATCAACTGAAGAAGTTGAGTCAATCTGGGTAGAGCAATGGAGAATTGGACAAGGTGATGGTCCAATACGAGCTCACAGAAAAAAGAAATAATCACTTGCAGGAAAACACAGAGACCGACATCGGTAGGGTAGGACCGACGTCGACAGAATAGAAACTGATGTTGGTCATACAGAGATCGACATTGGCAAAATAGGCACCGACGTCGGTCAGGAAGAACTAGTGTTAGCCAGTAATAGGTCTACAGGTGACCGAGGTCAGTCACTGTCAGAGAATTTAGGCGGACAACGTGTTGTGAATGAGTCTCAAACGCCCATCAGGAGGTCAGAAAGGGTAAGTAAGCCTCCAATTATATATTCTCCTTCATTATTCTATTTATTGCTAACTGATGGTGGAGAACCAGAGAGTTTTGAAGAAGCATTATAGGTGGAGTCCAAGAGTCAGTGGGAGCGTGGCATGGTTGAGGAGATGGAGTCCTTGAGAGAGAAGCAAACATGGGATTTGGTTGAGTTGCTAGCTGGTAAGAGGACACTGAAGAACAGATGGACCTATAGGTTGAAGGAAGGTGAGAATGGATAGATGAGATATAAGGCCAGGTTGGTAGTGAAAGGATTTACACAAAAGCTAGGTATTGATTTTGGTGAGATTTTTTCTCCTGTTGTTAAAATGACTTCTATACAGGTTGTATTGTCTTTGGTTGCTATTGAGGATTTGTATCTTGAGCAGCTAGATGTTAAGACAACGTTTCTTCATGGAGATTTGGATGAGGAAATATACATGGAACAGCCAGAAGGATTTGAGGTCAAGGGTAAGGAGAAGTTAGTGTGCAGATTGAAGAAAAGCTTGTATGGCCTCAAGCAAGCTCCTAGACAGTGATATTTAAAATTTGACAGGTTTATGACTGAGCATGGCTACAGTAGGTGTCAATCTGACCATTGTGTGTATTTTAAGAGATTGGATAATGGTAGATATATTATTCTATTGTTGTATGTAGATGATATGCTGGTTGCAGGATCACACATGCAGGATATCTCTGAGCTTAAGGTGAAATTAGCTCAAATGTTTGCTATGAAGGATTTGGGAGCAACAAAGAAAATCCTTGGCATGAGCATTAAGAGAGACAGGAAAAATCACAGGTTGATATTGTCTCAAGAGGATTATGTGGACAAGGTGTTGAAATGGTTCAATATGCAGGATGCTAAATTGGTAAGCACACCTTTGGCTGGACATTTTAAGTTGAGTAAAGAACAATGTCCTAATTCACATGATGAGGTAGAGTACATGAGTAAGGTTCCATATTCTTCTGTGGTAGGAAGTTTGATGTATGCAATGGTGTGTACTAGACCAGATATTGCCCAAGCAGTGGGAGTAGTAAGTAAGTATATGGCCAATCCAGGGAAGGAACACTGGAAAGCAGTTCAGTGGATCCTTAGATATCTGAGAGGAACCATCAGTAGGCACTTGTGCTATGGAGGTTTAGATACTTCTCTACATGGTTATGTAGATTCAGATATGGCAAGTGATTTGGATGGTAGGAGGAGCACCACATGATATATTTTCACTGTTGGTGGAATGGCGGTTAGCTAGATATCAAAGTTGCAGAAGGTTGTTGCCTTGTCAACTACAGAAGCAGAGTATATTTCAGCCACAGAAGCTAGCAAAGAGATGATATGGATGACATGGTTCATGGAAGAGCTTGGAAGGGAGCATGGGAGTTGCAAATTGTATAGTGACAGTCAGAGTGCAATCCATTTGGCTAAGAATTCAGCCTTTCATTCAAGAACCAAGCACATAAAACTTAGGTACCACTTCATACGACAGGTATTGGAAGATGGTGATTTGAAGCTAGAGAAGATCCATACAGATATGAATCCTGCTGATATGTTAACCAAGACAGTTACAAAGGAGAAGTTGAATCTTCATTCAACTTCTGTTGGTCTTCATGATTGAGTTGAAGATGGAGGAGCTAGAAGATGTTGTTGTACAGGTATTGGTGCAGCTGTTTGTCTCCAAGTGGGAGATTGTTAAGGTGTGGAGTCTAAAAGCTTCACCAAGGAGTGCATTACCAAAGTTTCAGGTTTGCATAGTCACCGGTGTCGGTCAGGAGTGACCGACGTCGGTCAGGAGCAGTTGAAGAGACACTGGCATCGGCAGAGGATCGGCCAACGATGGTCACAGGCAAGCAGGCAGGAACTGACGTCGGTTATCTGTGCGTCTAAAATGCTATTTTCGAGGATAGAACTGAGTCTTTGCATGATGAGTTTAAGTCTTAGTCTTAAGTTCACATTTCTATTATTAGTAAGATTATTTTTAGAGCCCTTGTTCAAGAGGCTTAACTGTTGATTGTAAGTGCATGCTCAAGTTTCCTAATTCTATATGTAGGAAAGATCTTCTTAGCTTATAGTAGTAAGAGTAGAACATTGTGAATGTTTGAAGAACAATACAGAGTTGTATCAATCCAAGTTGTTGGAGTTGATTGTACTTGAGAGAGAGAGCTCTTGAGGAATAGAGATCTAGAGAGAGATCTTGTGCATCTGAGAGAGGTGTGGAAGAAAGAAGTTTCTTCAATTGTATTCCTTTTGTAAAGATTTTAATACAAGTTTTCAGGGTGGTTTCTTGTATCTCTCGTTCTTTGCTATTTATCATTCTAGTTACTTATCTATCTGATTTAATTCCATGTTTATTGCTTTCACAAGTGTGATCATTGTTGGTTGATCCCCAACACACTTTAGAGCCATATAATAATCTATAGTCACCAGTTTTAGATTCTCCACTAGTTATAGTTCTTCCTCTAATTGAGATTTAGACACAATCAAGGCCTCCCTTGCCAGCATAGAGAGTTCATAGACTTCCATAGAGGCATCTCTTAGAGTGACCACTACATCAACGATAGTTTCAAGACTCTAGATAGTTTCTAGCTATAATATTCACACCTAGATTAGTATCATTGATATCTCATGCCTCTACACATAGAGCACATTTTTAGAGAGCTTCTTCTACTACTAGATAGGTCCCTAAGAATTCCACACTTGTATCTACTTCTCAAAGTTATAGGAGGACCCCATAGTTAGTTTCCACTATAGAGATTTTAGAGCACTTACAACATACACATCTGTTAAATCCATAGTATCATCCCTTCCATCATGCTTCATGATCATGCATGATCCCTCTCCTTGATATAAGCTACCATGATAGGGAGTCTTTTATGAGACTCATCAATTAGTATCGTTTCTTTTCAAATTACTTGTACACAGTTTCTTTTCAATTACCTGTACATAGTTTCCTTATGATTGATTCTACATAGCTTATTTCAAAAATACCAAAAATAATACAAAATTTTAAAATACAAAATCATTAAAATAATTTAAAACACTAAAAACATTTCAACTATATGCATTATCCATGCTTTACATTTTGACTACCATGCCAGACTTATAAATTACTATTCTATACTATTATTTTTTGTTATTTATCTACATTACCATGCTTCACTTGATCTTCTTTGAGTGTGTGCATTGACACCCAAATCCTTGATTTCTTCACTCTACCCATTTGAGGGGCAATCCAACTTCTACATTTGAAACATATATTAACATATCTACATACTGGGGACATTTTCTACATGACTACACCATCCAAGTTATGTCATTCCTACACCACACACTCTAAGTTATCATGATGATGTACATTAATTACTAACTTACATAGATTACTCTATTGATACTCACTAGTATATAACACTTTTGTATTTATTAGCATCTACCTATTATTGTACTCCATGTTTTGCATACTTTCAATTCTTTCTCTGCTTAGTTAGATATGATAGTATTTTTAGTATTTACATGCTTTCCTTTCTTGATTTGAGTATCTATATATGATTGCATTTCTTAGTTCTTTTTTTGTCTCTTGTGTGTGCCTTAGGACATTTTCCAATGTACTTTGTTTTCACTCTTCTTTGTGCTTGTGGCCCTCATGCCAACCTTGCTTATTTTCAATTGTATGTATATGTGGGTATTGGAACATGTCTTGTATGCTTGATTTACTAGTTTGAGTGACATTTTCCCATTTCCCTTGTTTTCTTGGCCCTTTGGCTACTTTTGTATGCTTCTTGATTCTTGCCTTGTATGCTTGTTGCTTATTTGATTCTCAATTATTTATAATGCCATGATCCACATCATGTATTATCTTGCTTTCTTAGATGTCATGATGGACATCATGCTCCATCCCTCCTTGACAACTAAAAAATAACAACATTTCCAATTTAAATTCAAAATACTAAATATTCTATTATATTGTTACATCTATCTAGGCATAATCCTTTTGATCTAACAATCTCTAATATAAATTATGCTATATCTTGAGACATCTTTTCAATTATCATTGTTAAATCATGTATTTTGTAGCATAACACACTTGTAGGGCTCTTTCTTCTAAGGGTAGTCATTACAGGGTATTCATTCGTATCATTATAAGAGGGGGAAACAAATAGGGATTTTTGTCACAAAGATCAGATCCTTCTACTAGTCAAAAACTAGTTTTTAAAACACTCAAAACAACATCCAGAACTCAAATTAGGTAGAATAAACTATGAAAATAGTGATGAATATATAAAAATTAGAAACAAAAAATTATAAGAGCACCATACTTGGAATATGGTGCCAGACAATAAAGTTTCCTATTTTTGGCACTCCTATCCAAATAATAGAAAACCTAGCTTTTCCAAAAATAGATAGAAAAGTAAGTTTAATTACAGTTTTATTAGCTATAGTTTACTTCAGATTGGGTAGTTTTAGTAAAATTTTTCTTAGAGTATCTAGATATAGTGGGCATCATGCATGGCATGATGGTTTTATCTTCTAGTATTAGATTGGGTAGTTGGTATAACTTCTAGATCAGAATCTATGTTATAGACACCAGTGATTGGGGGCAATGTGCATGACACATTTGCTTTCTTTTATTTTTGAGTTTAGTACATTACCTAGGTATTATTAGCAATTTCATGCCTTATTACATCTGTAGGTGGTTGGCATCATTTCAAAGTGGCTTTCATACAAGCTTAGTTCTTAGTTTTGGAGTGGTTTTCATACAAGCCAAATATCCACCTTTCAGAGTGGCCAAGATTGGCCTAGTTCTCAGTACACATTCAAATATCCATGCTAAATTTTTAGATTATAGAGAATTTATGGGATTTAAGAGCCATATCATATGACACACATTCATACTGGTAACAATTCATAGCTTCAAATAATGGTCAATGATGGATCCAAAGGACTAGTTAGCCTTTGTATTCTTGAGCCACCTACTCAGAGGGATTGGACACAAAGTCTAAATATCAATTAACACACACATGACCACATAGATTCACTTAGTGGGTGATGATGGAGCCAAAGGGACAACCTTTTTATTCTTAAGCCACTCTTAGGGAATTAAGAACTCAACTCCATTTGTGATATTAATTTTGGTACAACACATACCCAACATTACTCAGCATCACTCAACATTAATCACAATCACTCAACATCACACATCTTCATAGGCTTCACCCTTATAGGTAAGTTCAAGTACACTTTCTATTTTTATTTTATCCTATTATTTCACTTTGTTGTATCACTAGAGTAAAGGGGGGAAAATTTAGTCATATAAAATGTCCAAATCGGTAGTTTGAGTGTGGCTTGTGACACCCTATCTATAGCTCCTTTTTTCATGCTCTTGTGACCCTTCTAGACATATTTTTAGTCAAAACTGGTCTTTTAAAACCTCCTAAAAGGTCATTCCACATCAACCAATCTTCTTTTCCTAGGCTAATCCCATCCCCCTAGGTCCCAAGCCTATAGGATAAGAGTGCCATACTTGGATTATAACACAGGACCTTAGGGTGTCCCATTTTCAATGCTCATATAAATTTTTAATTTGAGCCTCAACAGTCATTTTCATCTGATTCCTATCCTTCATTATATTTTCCTAACATGAATACATCTAACCCATGACCAATGGTTCCCTATAAAATCTTATCCAAAGTTCATTTACAAGGGAGGTGACAAATCTTATAAAGCGAGTAAGAATACAAACAAGGAACTAAGGCAAACTTCCCTATTCTCTGCATACAATCACCCAGCATAGATGCAAACATACTCAAACCATCATACTAGTCCCTAGCCACCTAATTCACTCTCAATTTGGAATTTTTGAATCCACATCACACTATTGCACAAAGCACATTAGGTGTCAGAACTACATATGTCTTGATGCCTCTTCAAAGTATTGGTATGTAGGAAATGTGACCACACAAGGGGTGTGGATTACACCTTTAGTGCATCTTACACACTAACCCCTGCCCCCTGCCCCCCCTCCCCCACAATTTATCTAAGTGATTTCAAACATAATTTTATCAAGCATGATGGAGGGTTAGGGTTTTAAGATTAAAATATTTATACAATGAGTTTCATCAACATTAAGCACTCAAGATTTCATAGGCAGGCTCACATAAGAATAACACAAAGAACCCAAAAAACTTAGGTCTCTATGACTAATTTGGACAATAGCAGTAGGAGTAGAAAATAACATAAGACTCCAAAGTGTACTATTTTTGGTGATCCTATCCTTTTATTGAATGAAAGCTAGATTTTTATTTGTGACACTATCCCAATCTTGCATAACTAGTTTTAGACCTTGTGTCAACCATCTCAGCCTATTTCCAAATAAGTTATATTTTCTCCTTATTGCTATTTTTAGAAAGGTAAAAAAGATAGATAAATTATACAAATCAAGACTATAATTATTGAAATATTATTTACTAATTTATTAATCTAGACTCTTAACTAAAATATGAATAAAACTCCATTATTTCCAAAATAAATTAAATCACTACCATAATTTGATCACTTAGATCAAACACCTCAAGTATGATTACATCTTCCTTGGTAATCAAGCCGCCTTCACCATTTGTGTTTTATTTGTTGAGTGTTTAATAAGTGTGGGATGCTTCTCACTTAATATATGTGTGATTTAGTTTTATGTCTTATGTTTGATAACCCTATAAATGGAAAAACTTATAAGACCATTTTTAGTTGGTACCACCTAGTGTGGTGGAAATTTTATCATAGTAGAATGTTGTTATTTTAGGTTGAGAATTCCTAAGAGTTGAGAGTTTGTTTATGGACTAAAACTCTTATGTTATGTGGTTTAGGAAGAAGTGATATCCCTCATAGCTAGTATATAAGTGAGTTGAAACTCCCTCACTTTATTTTGACATCATTATAAGCCATTGAGAGGATGCTTATTTAGATGATGTTGTATTAGTGTTATTTTAAATGGGAACTTATTTTTGAAATTTTGTTGACCATATCCCTTGGATTTCATGGGATAAATGTCTTCTACTTATTGAGAGAGAAGTTGTAGGATTTGATGAATTGAGGCATCTTTGTGATTAGTATTTTATTCTCCGAGTTGTGGAAATATATTGTACAACTATATTTATAGATTTGGTAAGTAAGTAGTGTTTTTAGCAACATTGAGTTGTGATGTTTTCATTTACCTAGTAAAGGTATGTAGGAGTTCTATTTTGAGATGATATTTCTCTACTTTATCTAACTTGTGATTTTAAGACCACGTGGGGTGGCACACGTTGAATTATATATTAAATTTCATACTAAGAATTATAAGTTGATTATAATTAGTATGATATTATGCACCCATGATTAGATTTATATTATTATCTTTTAGCTTAAAACATGTTTGAAGAGTTATTTTATACCTATCATTGAAAATGAGTAGGGTATAGGATGTGTGGAACATATTATCAATCTAGGGGTTGAGATAAACTTTTAATTGATTTCATTCTAATCAAACAAGTACGGATATATTGTCTCATTTGTTCCTTTATAGGGTTGAAAGGATGGTGTGATCCTTTTCCCTTGTATGTATGTTAATTTTAACATTATTTCCTCTTAATTATTAATATAATAGAATAAGTTAAGCTATGAAATATGATACTAGTTATGTTTGGCTAGTGTCAATTTAATACAAATTTGAAATGATTGTATGATTTTTCTTGTATGTATGTTAGTAAATCTAAAATTACTTAGCATATAGTATTGAATTTTATGATCTATTAGTATGGATTTTTGGTTCATTAAAACTTGAACACATTTTAGATATCATTAGGTTATAGAGACCTGAGGGGATAATGGTAAATTAGGAATGTGAGTCCTAATTGATGGATGATATCCTACTTAGCCTCACATTGACTCTAGTGTTACTGAGTTTAGATCTAATAGATAGACTTATTGAATCTAGGATTTGACAAATTAACTTATTAAATTTAATCATATGGCCATATGCATGTATACGGTGGAATGTTTATTATATGATTTTGTATACATTAGAAATATAGTATTTCTAGTTTCTATTCATCATCATACTTATCAGAAGATCTGTGGAATAGTGATAGTATTGACATGTTATATTTATCAAGAGCTACATGGAGTAGCGATAGTATTGACTTATACACATCAATCTTGCTAGGTTCCCTAATTACTTTTCTCTAGAATGATAAAAACACTCTCTAGGTTAGTGAGATGTATGGAGGGCTGAAAGATTTTGTGGAAATCTCCTCGATCATTTGTTTTGGCTTGTATGATGATATTTTGTGCTCTTAAGAAGTCAGTGAAACTTCACTAAGATATGTGAGAACCTTCAAAGTAATGCAATTGGTTAGTCTGATAGTATATAGGCTTGTCTTTACAGTTATAGACCCTAGGGTGGTTATGAAAAAATCAATCAAAGTAAGTATTACTTGTAAACCATGTTTGCATAATTGGGAGATGTCACAGAGCAGGGTTTCATGGAATCACTACTTTGAGAATAGTGCAACTTGAAAGAACTAAGATGAGTTCTACATGTAATTTCCTATTCATTTGTTTAACTTGATATTATATACCATGTTATTGCTTTGCTAAATAATATTTTTAATTTAGAACTATGTTTAAATACAAGTCATCAAGGATAATGACTAGCTTTAGGTTGGAAAGATGTTACATCCTATCACCAGACAAACTTACTAGATTATCTGTGGATATCTACATCTAACAAATTTAGATTTGGTTATATTCTTGACTAAGCTTGATATTTATGTTATTATGGGATAGTGGAATATTTCTTAGATACACGATGATATGTGATTGCTTATTGTGAGCTAGTTAATGTATGAATTTATGTTTTGAGCATATTAATGTATTATTTTAGTTATATTTATTTTATACATGGTTATCATGTGATATGATCTAATTACCTATATTTTTTGAGGTGGATGTAAGAGAACTCATCCCTTAAAGCATTTTCGATTGAGAGCATCTTCAGAGAGGGTGACGTAGTGTAGTCATATAAAATGTCTAAATTGGTAGTTTGAGTGTGGCTTGTGACACCCCATTCATAGGTATTTTTTGCATGCTCTTACAACCCTTCTAGATACCTTTTTGATCATTAAGAGTTATTCAAAATCTTCTGAATGGTTATTCCACCTCAACTAGACAATATTCCCCATGCCAATCTTGTTTCCCTAGGTCTTGAGCCTATAATATAAGAGTGACCCATTTGGACTATAACACCCTATAGATAAGTTTCCCATTTTTGATGATCTTATCCATTTGCATTATGAGCCCCAATAGTCATTTTCATCTACTCCTTATCCTTAATTAGGTCAGTGTAATACAAATACATCTGACCCATGACCAATTATTCCCTATAAAATCCCACTCAAAGCTCATTTACAAAGGAGGTGACCAAACTTACAAAGCAAGAAAGAATATAAATAAAACACTAAGGCAAACTTCCCTATTATTTGTACATAGTTACCCAACATAGCTACAAACATACTCAAATATTCATACCAGTCCCTAGCCACTTCAAATACTATAAATTTGCATTTGAATATGCATCACACTATTGTACAAAGCACACTAGGTGTAAGAACTACATATGGCTTGATCCCTCTTTGAAGTATTGGTATGTAGGTAATGTTCACACATAAGGGGTGTGGATTGCACATTCAATACATCTTACACACTAACCCCCCTCTTTCTCAAGTGACTCAAATATCATTTTATCAAGCATGATGAAGGGTTAGGGTTTAAAGATAAAATCAACTCCATAGTGAGTTTCATTGACAACTAGTGCTCAATTTTTCACAGACATGCCCATATAGGCACAATGCAACTACCCAAACATTTTTAGGTATCTATGATTAGTTTGGACAATAATGATAGGAACAAATAATAATGTTAGACGCAAAATCATCTAATTTTTAGTGCTCTTATCCTTTTACCAAATGAAATCTATATTTATGTTTATGATACCTTCCTAGTCCTTCATATCCATTTTCAACCTCTGTATCAGCCATCTCAATTAGTTTTTTAGTTAAGTTACATTTCTCCTTATTTATTATTATTTTTAGAAAGGTGAAAAAAACAAACAATTACACAAATTAGGACTATATTTATTTCTATATTCTATACTAATTTATTAATCCAGACCCTTAACTAAAATAGGAATAAAACTCCATTATTCCAAAATAATTTAAATCATTTGGTGAACCCGAATTACTTCATTTATGTATAAAAACCTTAGAAACTTAAGGAAATTTTCTTTGCTAATTTTAATAGTACTTTTTTAAAATTTTAATACATATATAAATTATAATTTCACATTAAATTTTTAAAATTCACCATAGTAATTTTAAAAATCATTTCTTTCAAACTCTAGTAGAATATACTAGGTCTCTATGCTTTTGAGGTATCACATTACATGTTAGTGAGCTTCGCATATTTTTTATGCATATTTTAGTTTGATATTTTTAGGACTTTACATTTCATTTATTGAGTACTTTCCTTCCATCACATTTTTATTATTACAACTTATTGCAAAAAATTCAATCCACTTTCGCTTTGTTTTCCTATTTTAACAATGGCCCAATATACCAACTTTCATGAAACTGATAAGAGAGAACTTCAAGACCTTTTAACTAAAAATATTGATATGCAAGATGATATGATTAAAATAATACAATTAAAAAAAAAAAAAAACAATGGTCAATCATCTAAAACCATAAAACAACACATTTCAAATGACACTACAGGGGCAACTATGTCTCAACAACCCCCTATAACAACCCAACCTTCATATGTAGCACCACCAGTTATGGATAGTATATATTTGTCTCTTGATGTGGATTCCCTTGTGAAATATATTAAATCTCTTCAATCCAAGGTGATACATATTGAGCAAGGTGCCTCTAGACCAATACAATCTTTAGAATATTTTTCTCTACTTCATACACTATTGGCATGCCATATTACTTCTAAACCCTTGTCACTAGGTTTTATTCAACCCAAGCTCACTCTATATGATGTTAAGGGTGATCCAAAGACACACTTGAGATATTTTCATGCAGCATGCTTAGATTATGTGCCAAATGACTAGTTACTAACCAAACTATTTATATGGAGTTTAAAGGATTATGCTCTATAATAGTTCTATAGTCTACCAAATCAGTCAGTTAAAACATTCAATCATTTAGATAACATGTTCCAAGATCATTTAAATATTAAAACATGTGATAAGGTTTTTTATGCCCAAGTCTCAAAATAGAAACAAAGATCAAATGAGCATCTCACAGATTATGTTCTTAGATATAAGATTATCTTGGCTAAAATGACTAGCCCCATGGTTGATTAAGAATTACAAGATGTCTTAAAATAGAGTCTTCTACCAGCTTTGCATGAGTAAATAATGTTCAAAAAGTTTTCTTCCTTCACTGAGTTATGTCATACACTAAAGGAAAGGGAAGTAAAATTACTTTTAATAGGAAAACTCAAATACACAAGCATATCAAAAATAACAAACAAGAGTAATAATAAAGTCCCATATAAAGTAAAGGTTAATGATATCAAAAGTTAAAATAAACATATAGTTAATGCAATTTTAGATACCCTCAGTGAGTGGTTTTATCAATGCCTCCTTGATGAGCCTTTACCAATCTACCAGTATCTCCAGCTAGAGTCTTATAGCAACAATTGGAATGCAATGTCCTATCTTTCCCTCCTATTCGATAAGTTGATATGAAAAATCCTCTTCCACATGGATATGATCAAAATGCATTTTAAAATTTTCATAGGGTATTAAGACACATAAAAAATAGATGCATTAGTTTATGACACAAGATACCTGACTCGATAGATGACAACCTTATTGATCTTGGCACTCCAGTTGAGCCTCTTCAGGTAAAACAAACACAAAACAAGGCTCTAAAATTTTTATTATATATTTCCCCACAACATTATAAATAGGAGAGAAGGGGCACATCATGTGTTCACCATGCATATCATGCACAACCTCCACTAGCTACATACTAGGAACCTTCAATTGAGTCACATCCTTTGAGCAACGTGATTGGTGTGTATAATTCTAAAGTTTTAGCTAGACCTTTGATCTCCTTCTCAAAATAAGAGATAGTTGAGGATGATTCAAACTACTAAGAACTCTTTATTAGAGCCTACATTGGTCACCATCCCATTCATAATGTTTTCATAGGTAATGTATCTAGTGTGAACATGTGCACTATGACATTAATTTAGTATTTAGGATATTTAGAGCAAGATATCACCCCGATAAACATAGTTATTAGTGGATTCAATGGAATCATACATAGTTCATTGGGTGAGAATTTACTTCCTCTATAGGTTGTTCTAACACATGTGGCCACACCATTTACTATTATTCCTAGTGTAGGAGTCTTTGACATGTTTCTTGGTCAACCATAGATTTAGAAACTTCATGAAATACCTTCTACAATTCATAGATGTGTCAAATACATTCATGTTAATCAGGTTATTATAGTTGGTGGAGTTCTATATGAGTTACCACTCCACACTTTAGATCCATCTCCTACTCTGTAGTCACCAATTTTAGCTCCTCCACTAGTTACAGTTCTTCCTCTAGTTGAGATTTAGACATAGTCGAGGCCTCCCTCACCAGAATAGAGAGTTCATACACTTCCATGGAGGCCTCTCTTAGAGAGACCACTACATCAACAATAGTTTTGGGACTCTAGATATTTTTTAGCTTAATTATTCACACCCAAGGTAGTATCATTGAGGTCTCATGCCTCTACACATAGAACACATTTTTAGAGAGCTTATCCTACTACCAGATGGGTCCCTAAGAGCCCCATAGTTGTATCCACTTCTCAGAGTTATAAGGGGAACCCACAGTTGGTTTCCATTTTAGAGATTTTATAGTACTTACAACATACACAACTTTCAGAGTCATAGTCTCATCCCTTCCATCATGCTTCACGATCACGCACGATCCCTTTACTTGATACATGACATCATGATAGGGAGTCTCTTATGAGACTCATCAGTTAGTATCATTTATTCTTAGTCTTACTTGTAAATAATTTTTTATCTTACTTGTACATAATTTATTTATGATTATTTGTACATCACTTATTTCAAAATACCAAAAACAATACAACATGTTAAAATACAAAAACATTCAAATAACTCAAAACACCATTTTTTTTCAATTATATGCATTATCCATGCATTACATTTATACTACCATGATAGACTTACATTTTGCTATTCTATGTTATTGTTTGTTTATTTATCTACATTACCATGCTTCACTTGATCTTCTTTGATTATGTGCAGTGACACCCAGATCCTTGATTACTTCAATCTACCCATTAAGGGGCATTCTAATTTTATATTCAAGACATACATCGATAATCTACCCACTGAGGGCATCTTCTACATGACTACACCATCTAGGTTATGTCATTACTACACCACACAGTCTAGTTATCATGTTGATTTACATTACTTACTAGCTTACATAGATTATTCTATCGACACTCACTAGTATATAGAACTTGTGTATTTTTTAGCATCTACCTAGTCTTGTACTACATGTTTTTTATACTTTCACTTCTTGCTTTGATTATTTAGATGCGTTATTATTTCTAGCATTTACATGCCTTTCTTTCTTTGAGTAGATAGATGTGATTGCATTTCTTAATTCATATTTTGTTACTTGTGTGTGTTTTAGGACATTTACCAATGTCCTTTGCTTGTACTCTTGTATGTATTTGTGGCCCTCATGCCAATCTTGATTGTTTGTAATTGTATGTGTATGTGGGCATTTAAACATGCCTTATATGCTTGATTTTCCTAGTTTAAGTGACATGTGCCCATGTCCCTTATTTTCTTGGTCCCTTGGCCTCTTTTGTATGCTTCTTACTTCTTACTTTGCATGCTTGTTTGCTTGTTTTCTTCTTAGTTGTTTGCAATGCCATGATCCAAATAATGCATTATCTTGTCTTCTTGGATGCCATAATAGACATCAAGCTCCATCCTTCCTTGAAAACTAAC
Source organism: Torreya grandis (assembly GCA_037957365.1). NCBI lineage: Eukaryota > Viridiplantae > Streptophyta > Pinopsida > Cupressales > Taxaceae > Torreya > Torreya grandis. Next base: position 4,475,572 of record JARHVA010000328.1, on the reverse strand, counting down.
AATATTTCTAGTTTTAGTTTAGCATAGTATATAGGTGATCCAAAACTTGAAAAACTTTGGTTGAAATATAATTCAAAAATAAGAACAACACAACTTAAATAATGCTATCTCTGAAAAGAGATGTTTTATTTATCAAAAATTACAGACCCAAAAATATGCTTATCTCTGAGAAGAGATGTCTGATTTCCATTTCAGGTTACATCTTCATTTATACATGTTTTGAAGGTGTGGGGAGGATATGGAAGGTCACCAATCTCGAGCGAGATGAATTGGTTCAACTTCCACGATTTACAACAATACAGAATTTGAGGAATTACTATTTTTAGAAACTTACTATTTTTAGACTAGACTACTAAAATTGAAATTTATGACACTTCTGTTGGGTTTTATGGGGTCAAACTTCATTGAGCAGAGCTCAATGTCATCTCATGATGTTCCCCTCATTATTATCTTTCCATCGGTGAGTCAATTGGAGCTACGGTGCAAAACTTATGGCTCCCAGAAGTTCTGCCATCAAATGGGGTGGACCCATCACCTGAATTATCCTCTGAATTGTTGTCCGGATCAATATGTTATTATATTGTTACATATATCTAGGCATACCCATATTGATCTAATAATATCCAATACAAACTATGTTATATCTTAAGACATCTTTTGGATTATCATTGATATATCATGTATTTCACAACATAACACACTTGCACAACTCTTTCTTCTGAGGGTAGTCATTGTAGGGTCTTCATTCTTACTCTTAGAAGAGGGGGAAAAAAACATTGGTTTTGTCACAGAGATTAGAGCCCTCTATGAATCAAAAAATTAGTTTTCAAAATACTCAAAACACCAATAAAAATTCAAAACATGTAGAATAGACCAAAAAAATAGTGACAAACATATAATAATAATAAATAGTAAAGGACAAGAGCACCCCATTCAGAGTATAGTTCCCTATAATAAAGTGTCCACTTTTTAGCGCTCCTATCTAAATAGTTGAAAACCCAAAATTTATAGAAATAGATATAAAGGTAATATCAATTATAGTTTTATCAACTATAGTCCAGTTCAGATTGGGTAGTTTTAATATAGTTTTACTTAGATTATCTAGATATAGGGGGAATCATGTGTAGCATGATGGCTCTTGCTTCTAGTTTTAGATTGGGTAGTTGGTACAACTTCTAAATCATAATCCATGTTACAGACACTAGTGATTAGGGGCAATGTGCATGACACATTTGCCTTCTTTTCTTTCTAGTTCATTGTATTACCTAGGTATTCTTAGTAGTTGCATGCCTTATTCCATTTTTAGGTTGTTGGAATCATTTTGTAGATGCTTTCATGTAAGTCTAGTTATCAGTTTTGGGGTGGCTTTCATACAATCCTAATCTCCACCTTTTAGATTGGCCAAGATTGGCCTAGTTCTCATTACACATTTGAATATCCACAACACATTATTAGATTATAGATCATTTATGGGATTCATGAGCCATCTCATAAAACACATATTCATACCAGTATCAGTTCATAGTTCACACATAGTGGGCAATTATAGAGCCAAAGGACTAGCTAGCCTTTGTATTCTTGAGCCACCTACTTAAAGGGATTGGACACATAATCCAAACATTGATTAACATATACATGATCATATAAATTCATTACATAGTTAGTGATGATGGAACCAAAGGGATAACCTTTATATCCTTGAGCCACCCTCAAGGAATTGAGCACTTAACTCTGTTCATGATATTACTCTTGGTATAAAACATAACCAAAATCACTCAACATCATAATAGGTTTTGTATTGGTTCATGTACCTGATGAGGTGTATTCATTATTTTCTCTTTCTCTCTTTTTTACCCAACCTTTATATGTTCTTATTTTAGACATAGTGTGTCTAGTAAGAACTGATCTACTCCTTGTTTTCTTTTGCAAATTTATGCTTCATGTTGTGCTCTCTTTATGCACACTCAACATCACATATCTTCTTTGGCTTCACCCTTGTAGGTAAGTTTAGGTAAATTTTCTATTTTTCCTTTATCCTAGTATTTCAATTTGATGCATCACTGGAATAAAGTGGGGGCAAATATAGTCATATAAAATGTCCAAATTAGTAGTTTGAGTATGGCTTGCAACACCCCATCCATAGGTAATTTTTGCATGCTATTGTGACCCTTTTAAACACCTTTTTTCTTATTACCAATCATTTAAAACCTTATGAATGGTCATTCCACCTCAGCCAAATAGTATTCTCTATGCTAATATTGTTCTCCAAGGTCCCGAGCTTGTAGGACAGGAGTACCCCATTTGGATGATAACACCCCATAGAGAAGTGTACCATTTTTAGTGGTCTTATCCATTTGAATTATGAGCCCCAATGGTCATTTTCATCCATTCCTTATCCTTAATTAAGTAGGCCTAACATGAATACATCTAACCCATGACCAATTGTTCCCCTTAAAATCCCACTCAAAGTTCATTTACAAAGGAGGTGACCAAACTTATAAAGAAAGCAAGAATACAAACAAACCACTAAGACAAACTTCCCTATTCTTTACACATAGTCACCCAACATAACTGCAAACATACTTAAATATTCATACCAATCCCTAGCTACTTCAAACACTATCAATTTGGCATTTTCATTCGCATTACACTATTGTATAAATCATAGTAGGTGGGAGAACTACATATGGATTGATCTCTCTTCAGAGTATTGGTATGTAGGAAATGTTACCACATAGGGGATGTGGATTAAACATTCATTTATCTTACACACTAACCCCCCCTCTTTCTCAAGTGACTCAAATATTATTTTATTAAGCATAATGGAAGGTTAAGGTTTGAATATAAAATTAGTTCCATAATGAGTTTTGTCGACAACCAGTGCTTGATTTTTCATAGGCATTCTCACACAGGCATAACACAACTACCTAAAAAGTTTCAAGTCTCTATGATTAGTTTGGACAAGAGTGGTAAGAAAAAACAACAATCTTAGACACTAAAGCATCTGATTTTTAATGCTCTTATCCTTCACCCAATAAAATCTAGATTCAAGTTTATGAAACCTTCCTAGTCTTTCACAACCATTTTTAACCTTTGTATTAGCCATCTCAATCTATTTTCCAACTAAGTTACATTTTTCCTTATTTATTGCTATTTTTAGAAAGGTGAAAAAGATAAAAAAAATTGCACAAATTAGGACTATATTTATTTCTATATTTTGTATTGATTTATTAATCTAGACCCTTAACTAAAATAGGAATAAAATAACATTATTAAAAAATAAGTTAAATCACGTAGATCGAGATATTAGAGGATGAAAAAGAAATTGATCGATACCCTACACACACCACAAATAGCTAGCATATGTTAGATACAAAATGAGTGGTAATCATAATATGTTTTGATGCAATTTGCATTAGATAGTCATTTATACTTGGTTTGATATCATAGTTTAATGGTTTATAAAAGTGTTTTGCATAACTTACATGCTAGTCTAAGTTTATGTTTGGGTGATTATATCTGATGTGATTACATTTATGACCATTAAATGTTTTGAAAGATTAGTGTGAATCAATTAAATTTGGATTTTTTGATTAATCCATCATCGCTGAGGAGGTACTAATTAAATTAGTAATCCTTCTAATTAATTTTAAAATGTATAAAAATAATGGCAGATTATGTTTTAATAGGAAAGCTATAAAAAAGAGAAATAAAATAAAAACAAAAATTAAAAAAATTTCCAAATAAAATTGAAAGGGAATAAATTTTTTTCATAAGCATTCTCACATAGGCATAACACAACTACCTAAAAAGTTTCAAGTCTCTATGATTAGTTTGGACAAGAGTGGTAAGAACAAACAACAATCTTAGACACTAAAGCATCTGCTTTTCAATGCTCTTATCCTTCACCCAATAAAATCTAGATTCAATTTTATGAAACCTTCCTAGTCTTTCACAACCATTTTTAACCTTTGTATTAGCCATCTCAATCTATTTTCCAACTAAGTTGCATTTCTCCTTATTTATTTCTATTTTTAGAAAGGTGAAAAAGACAAAAAATTTCACAAATTAGGACTATATTTATTTCTATATTTTGTACTAATTTATTAATCTAGACCCTGAACTAAAATAGGAATAAAATGACATTATTACAAATTAAGTTAAATCACGTAGATCGAGATATTAGAGGATGATAAAGAAATTGATCGATACCTTGCACACACCACAAATAGCTAGCATATGTTAGATACAAAATGAGTGGTAATCATAATATGTTTTGATGCCATTTGCATTACATAGTCATTTATACTTGGTTTGATATCATAGTTTAATGGTTTATAAAAGTGTCTTGCATAACTTGCATGTTAGTCTAAGTTTATGCTTGGGCGATTATATCTGATGTGATTACATGTATGACCATTAAATGTTTTGAAAGATTAGTGTAAATCAATTAAATTTGGATTTTTTGATTAATCCATCATTGCTGAGGAGGTATTAATTAGATTAATAATCCTTCTAATTAATTTTAAAATGTATAAAAATAATGGCAGATTATGTTTTAATAGGAAAGCTATAAAAAAGAGAAATAAAATAAAAACAAAAATAAAAAAAAATTCCAAATAAAATTGAAAGTGAATAAAACAAAATAGAAATAAAATCATTGATAAAAATAAAATAAAATAAAATAAAAAGGGGAAAAACATTTTAAAAGAAAAATAAACTATACTTTTATTCTATTCTTTAATATATATTATGAAATGGAGAGAATGGGTAGTACGCAAAAAAGGAGAGGCATACAAATAACATGGAACAAGACACATGAAGAGAGAGATGATCCAGTAAGGATTCACAAATCAAAAGGAATTCCAATTGCCAGGTAGGTAGTGTATTGAATTTCATGATCATGAAAAGATGTATTATTATTTGGTACAATTGTCTGCATAATAATTATAATTATATGCATCCGATTTAAGAAAAGTACTGGTATTGTTAATGGCATCAATATTCCAGCTAAGTTGTTGAATTACTTTACTGAGTCAGGTTATAATTAATTTGAAGTCAATTTATTATCTTTGTTCTTGCATATTTTTTATTTTTGAGTCATTGAATTTTGCATTGGAAAACAAGACTACTTATGGTTTAAAAACACGTGTAATTTCTCATCTCCAATCATGAAATTTAGAAATTTATCATCGTGGTTGATTGAGTAGCGATGGCTAAAAAAATGTGGTGGTTGGCTGACTTTGTGACATAACATAAATCATTGAATTAAATTCATTATAGTTAGAAATTTATATTATTAGAGTTAGAAAATTTTCATAGTAACTAAAGTTCGATAAAATCACAATAGTAATAAAATCATTATGGGTTTTGTCATCTAGTTATAGATGTTTGCTAAGGAAAGACTAGGAACCCTAGTAAACTGTTATGATTGGCCAAAGTAATTATAACCAAGTTAAGAAAATTGTAATGATCTGCGTAAGAATAACATATATATAATGACTTTTAAATGAAATGGATTTTTGCAAGAAACATTAATATTCATGAGTTTTAAATAGTGGAATGTTGAGCTATGTATTTGTCAAACGTCGACTATGCTAGTAGCTGATGTTAAATTACCATACTATCTCTGAAGATACAATGTAAACTCACTGGAGGTCTTAGATAGTAAATTTACATAGTCATAAAAAATCATTCATTAAATATATATATATATATATATATATATAATTTACAATGACTAATAAATCACTTTGTTTCTCATTAATAACATTATAATTATTTCCAAGCTACAAAATATTCTATTAACTACAACAAAAGCAAGAATTCATTAAGTTTGATTATAAATACATTACTGTGTTCGTAGCCTTATAGGTTCATAATAGTTTACTGAAGTGCATCCCATGCTATGGTATGGTGAATTTTTAGCAATGATTTAGCTGATTCAATGATTTATACAATGGGATAGTTGGGAGGTAGCATATTATTCTACTGAGTCTGCATTGACATCCTTAAAATTAAGGCAAAACTAATTGATAAGTGGTAAGTCACTGATACATATTTTAGCTATGTATATTTAATGATAGCACTGGATAAATTATTGATAGCTTGATTAAAACTGGAGGAATTTGATATTTTCCAACCCAAGTAAGGAAGTTGAGTTGAAGTAGACTAAAAAATATAACCTACACCATATATAGGGTCATTAGAATTTAATATTCTGGATAATAGGTTTATGGGCATATCTATGCTTGGTATTAAGATTTAACATCATGTAACTATGTATTGGGTACATTTAAATCATGACTTAATTACATATATCAAATACCTTAGCGATGAGTGTAACCAGTCATATTGGGGAATATAATTTGATTAGAGAATTTATTGTTCATATATGGGAACTTTGAGGACTAAAATTTGATAAATGTATTTGATGGAATAATTCAACTAGAGATAATAAGATTTATGAATATTCTGATTAAGATATAGATATGTTTTATATATATTTCCATATAGCCTATCAATATGTAAATATCTCTAGTCTAATACATCTTAGTGTGGGAACATATATCACTACCTATTCATCTCTGGAACTTTTATATATCTAAAATACATAGGAGCTCATATGAAATCCTCAAATTGCCTAAGAATGATTGTTAACTTTTAGTCATGTAGTCAACTGTTATTTTAACATTGGAATAATCTCTTGAATTCTTGTTGAGAGTAGGTATAACCAAAGGTGATGTGTGAGGTAGTATATCGAGAGCCTATTTAGAGTTAACAAGATATGGGAGGGATAGAAACCCAACCAAGTCTTCATTATGATAAATTATGGGTAATTTATCATATATAAATAACTTGAGAAAAAAAATGTGATGTAAAAGTAACATTAAAAATAAATTATGAGTATTTGAATGCGAAAACATAGGTGTCAATGTATCTAATAGTGTATAAACAACATAAGGGGTGTATTTTTACAGTTATAGATTCCATGGGTGGAGTAATTACTATATTAAAATAATTACATATATTAAATTAATGAATGAATGCATTCAAACTCCTAAAATGTATAACCAATTCTAGTTGGATTATATTATGTTTTCATATGTGTTGAGTCTTGTTTTGCTATATCTTCACATGGATTGAGGTATTCAACATAAGTACATAATGAGAATGGCTGTGTTTGGTTATAAGTCTAAGTTGTAGCTAGAATTAATATTTTATCTAAACATCAAATGTCCATGAGACCAAAGCTATGACCATAATAAAATAGTCTTTTAGAAAACATAATGAAGTACTTTAATGAATGTTATAACGGGTTTATGAGTTCTTTGTTTATCTACAAATGACTGATTGACTATTTATTATATGTATTCTTCATTGAATACTTGAGTGTAATACATGTTATGAGTTATTTCTTGATTATATCTGACATATTATTGTACATCATGATGCATGTTTATAAATTATGTTGCTAGTATATAATTTAAAATCTAGGGTATACCTAGGTGGTATAACCCCATACTTGCTTGATTGTAATGTGTATGAGAGTCATGTGGTTCTTGAAAATGTGAGTTTGGTTATATGTATTTATGTAGTTGTGAACTATGATAGTATGGGATATCATAGAGTAATTTAGTGTAATGTATGTTAAACCTGGATGGTACATATTATAATTGATATGTTTAGACTCACACATACATTTGATTGTTTAAACATATGTGTGATAGTTATTACTATGAATTATATGTCTTATAACAATTATTAGGACTTAATGTATGTGTGCATACATATTTGAGAGTTTAAAAAATACTATGATAGTATATTATTATGTTCCATGGGAACTGTGACTTACTTTGTCTAGTTGCTTGTATAGAAGCTTGTGTTTCCATGTATTTAAGACTATTTTATATGATTTACTATGGAAAGCTAGTAGTTATGTCTTAAAACACCAAGCTATGGTAATATGGGTTATCATAGGGTGTGGTATGTTTTGAAACTAATTGTGGTAGTAAAAATCTATAGTTAAACATGTATTTATCTAGATGGTATAAACTATAGTCATTATTTTTAGTATGGGATAGAAACTAATGTAAGATTCATTCATATATTTGATAGAATAAATGCATGATTTAGTTACTCCTATTTTTAACATATTATATGACGTGTTTTATAGTAGGATGTAAATTAAATGAATCTTGTGGTTTAATTGTATTTGACCAATCTATATTGTTGATACGTACTAAGGAGTGAGATGGACTTCACTAGCTTACTGATATCACAATGATAGATGAAGGTAGTTTGATCAAGTGATGTGTATGAATTTGATTGATATAGATCATTATTATTTATTATTTATGAATATTTGGGCCAAAGTATGTTTAGTGAGACATTATCATTTCATGAGTATGATTTACATGTTTGTGTGATATCTTGCAATAGAATGGTATTCTATGATACACTACATATTTACTTTATAAATCATATAAAACATAGGTACTTGCTTGTCTATGTAGATTCCTACACCATCACTATCTACTCATTTGTAAAAAGAGGGCCATTTCCTGATGGGATCAGTGTGGGGGATCATTGGTCTATGGTTGGTATGGAAAAGTGATCGAATGATGCTTTCCCTCCCCACAATAGTACTAATTATAAAGATGACACTTGAGATTGCCATATATACTTGAGTTTGAGAACTATGCTTCAAGAAGCCATGTATCTTAAATGTACATTGTATTGTATTGTACTTAGTATTGAATAATGTCATGAAGAGTTGTAATTACATGATGATGTATATTGATAATGTTGTCTATATACTTGTTTAGATGTAAGCAGAGTTAATGTGATTACTTTCTATATTCACTTTATGATGTGTACTCTCATGATATTAGAGATCAATATTATGTGATGTATTATGCTTATTGTTATTATCACACCTTGAGTATTTCTTATGGTCTTTGTAAATTCTCATGGTGTAATCTATATTTGGTATATGTGTTTAATTAAAAAAAAACTTGTATTTCTATGTCTAACCCAGTGGGGTTGTTATAAAGGAAAAATCCACTAAGTAGATATATTAATCATAATGGGATTTTTGATCCATCACATACATGCAAAACATGTCCTATAAAACTTGGTTCACCCTCTTTGTCTATTCTTATATCTCAGGGAAATAATATGTCTTGAATTTGAGTTGTGTGCCTAAAACCTCCTACAAAGTGGTCTAGAAGCTCTAAGTATACCCCAAATCTTAGTTTTAAATGATCTTCCAAGTACACTCAATGTTTGGCCTTGTGATCTAGATTATATTTTATTGTTAATAGTTAGTAAGGGCATATATCTCCTAGTGACATGCCCCATTTAAAATAGGTTAATTTTATGTTAGGTAGTAATTAATGTTATTCGTTAATTACATATGTTAATATTCTTAAGATTGGTAGCTGAGTCATGGGTAGTTGGCCCTGTTAAGTAATTAGGTTGGACAATTGAGTTTGGTGAAGAAAAACTTATTAAATATTGAAGGTGAAATAATATTGTAACCAATGAGCATACTTGAACATCATTTTGTATAATGTCATTTTGAATAAAATAAATATGTATTTGTGTTTCTTATGTTATCCTATGTTAAATTTCTTAATAGTGGTATCAAAGTTGATGGTAATTGATCCTTAAAGAAGCAATGGAATGGCAATGAAACTGGTGATAGTGGTTGAAGTGGAAGCTAGAGCCATGCTTGGATAATGAAGAATATGGAGTGAATTTTTTTTAGAAATATTTTTTTCTTCAATAATTAGTGAAAATTTAGAGAGCTCATTTGTAGAGAAAATAAATGGTTAAATTTTTTGCTTGAGATAGATATTTTCACAATATAGACATTTTTTTATATGACATTGAATATTTATTAAAGAGCATTGCAAAATCTTTATAAGCATGGAAATTTTTCAAGGAGTTATATGCAAACACTATTTTATTTGCATGGAACATGAGGAGGCCTAAGGAAATATTTGATGAAGCACTGAAGTGTTAAATAAGGCACGTGGAAATATACTAGAGCACGTAAATTAGCCAAAAAAATTGTTTGGGGAATTTTGAATTTAATTAGGGCATGCATATCTTATCTAAGGAACTATTTTATTTGTCTAAGGTGCTATTTTATTTTTTAGAGGTTTTATTTAATGTGTTAAGTCTCTATTTGATTTGTTGAAGTGATATTTAATTTACCAGAGGTGTGCTAGAAGCGTTGGATTGAATTTTTTATTTAAAAATTTAACACATGCCTACAAAATGCTCTGAAAGCTATGAATATCCATTTAAAATGTTATTTTTTAAGGTGTGATGATTATGTTCTAGGAGTAATGGAAGATGTTAGGGCATGATCGAAGGTGATAGAAAACTATAAAAATGTTATTTGTTGAAGGAAAAACATTATTTTTGTGGGATAAAATCAACTGTGGGTTCTATCAAATCAAATTTATAGCCTAATTTATTATCTTTTTCTAAATATTAAACTTTATTGGCATAATATATGATTTATAGGTCAAAGAAAACTTATGAATTTTATTTTATTTTTATTAGAATTATAAAAGTGATTTACATTAAAAAATTTGGTTTTATGTCTCCATACTATGCATAGTATAGTTGGTTTTAAGACTAAGTGAATACATTGATAGAGGAGAGATCATATGTTCAAATCCCATCTTTTTTTTCACGTATTTCATCAATTTATAAAATTAACATTTAAAATTGATCCCATGTTTGAACTAATAATTTTTGAGTGGCTTTTAAGAGGTGATGGTAAATAGTTTGTTTTTAATACTTTGAGTCTATATGAGGTCAAAGGGTATATTCTCAAGGAGTAAAAATTTAAAGTTTTGAATTCCATCATTTTTAGTACATTTGACATATGCCTATGTATTTTTTTGTTTAGTTGACGTTTTGTATAAATATGGACATGTAACCACTTGTTCCATAGGTTTTGAAACATTTTTCATCCATAAAAAGGGTTATTTTTTTATTGTTAAGTATCCCCTTATGTTCTTAATGGAAAATGTGTTAAAATAGAGAAACTTTGAGTTTTAAAATGTATAGTGGGTGCAATTTTGATAGAAATCAACCCCATGGTATTTCTCTAAGTTTAAAATGTGTTTTGTTTTATAAGTAAACCATGAATATAACACAATTTCCCATTTATAGTGTTGTTGGAGATAAATAAGTTCATTTTATCATTTATAGGTCCCTCGAGAAGATCGACTTGGATGACAGAACTAAAGACCCACTCATCTTGAGATCCCTGATATTTTTGAGATTGGGTTTTACTATAGTGACATTTTTGGATAAATGATATTATTTTTATGTTTTCTATCCAAATTTTATTTTTTATGCATTTGATATCATTCATGAGGAAAAGATCAATTATTTAATGGTTTTTTATTGCCTAGATTCTCACCTCTCATCATATAGGGGAAGATATTATATTGGTTTTTGATCAATCATTAGTGATTGTACATTTGATAAGGGTTTCTAGTGTGTACACATAATAATTCTCAATTTTATCATTTATTGATGTTTTCTCTTATAGTAACATGTCAATTTTTAATCTCCCTAAGTGCACACCTTAAAAAGTGCATTAGGAAAGGGGTGGGTAAGCCTTTGATTCTTTCTAAGAAATATAGTTACTTATCCATCATTCCTATATCCATTATATCTTCCTCAAACTTGATCCCCTCAATTACATCCATCCATCTTACACCCTCTAGCTATATCAAGATGTATATTTCCTACTATATTAGCCTAGCTTGATGTAGTCTTATTTGGAATCTTTCCATTCCCTACTACATTGATCTAATGAATTTAGTTGTGAACATGTTCGCATAAAATTTGAAACTATATCAACCTATCCAACATAGTTTAAGGTCAGTTGGTATTTTTCAAACTATATTGAGTTGGTTGATGGTATGGGCTTAACTTTCAAGATGGATTAGGATTATTGACCACTATAAATATAAGTTACCATTTCATTCCAATAGAGATAAACATTCATTTTTTATTTCTATTCCTCATACTTATGCCCTAGATCTACACTTGGAGGAGTTATTGCTTATGATCTTGTCTTAAAGGAAAGCTTGTATTGTCAATCCTTAGATGGATTAAGAGGAGTCCTTTTAGCCTAGATCTTGATTCAACCTTTGATATCATTACAACCATAATAATCTCTTTCAAAATACCATTGGCTAAGGAGGATATCGAGGCTCGACATGTCCTCTTCAAGGTAAGTATACTCTAACCCTAGCTCTTTCATTTAGTAGATATGAGTTGCATAATTTTTTGGATAATGAATGTATATCTCCTTATTTAACCTTCCTCTACATTTATACTTAGTGTGGCTATATGATTGTTTGAACTTTCCATCTTTCTATTTTAGGTAGCCTAGGCCCCCATTTGCCTACCATTGCTCCTTACCCATTTTGATATGTTCCTAACCCTTCCTCTTATTTAAATTAATTTTCTATAATATTATAATACTTACAAATAGAGATCTAGTTAGAGTTATTTCATGGTGTTATTGTCCTAAAGTATTTGGAACCCTTTCCTTTGAAATTATGTTTTAAATCTTGACATGTTTACAAATATATTTGGTCACATCCTAAATCATTAAGTATAATTAGGTTATCTTCAATTAACCTTCTCTAATTCTATATCTTTACTAGATATGATAGCTTTAGGTTGATCCTAACCCATTACATACATCTCAATGAACTTGTCATGATGTTAGCCATTACATTCACCTATTTATGCAAATTTATCCAAAAATTGATAAAAATATATACTAAATTTATTTTAAACAAGATGCATCATAAAAATTGATACAAATTTATCATGATCTTGATTCCTATCTAGTTGTATCAAACAAATTGATGCACATCTATATTTGCATCCTTTTTAGCCAACTATATTAAACATGTTAATATAATTTTATCTCTGTATTTTTCATAAAATTGTATTAGATAGTGTGATATAGTTTCACCATTATAATTATATTTTATATTTCACAAAATTTTATCAAACATATCGATACAATTTTTTTTTATATTTTTCTCAGACAATTATATTGAACAACTCGATATAATTTTGTGATATTTTTTAGTCTTCTTCAGCCAATTGTATCTGTCAAATGTGATACAGTTTTAATTTCAAAATATTTTCATCAAACTAAATTGAACTACTTGATATTTTTTTATTATTTTTTATAAATATTTATGTGTACAAACTACATCAATCAATTTGATACAATTTTGTATTATGTGAACAATTGCATTGGCCAACACCAATACAATTTTTTTATTTAATTTTAAAGTATAAGTAAATAAAATTAATTTTTTAGTTCAAAAATTAATCAAAATTTTTATTTCAAGTTGACTTCCTATTTATTCCATTTCATTGAATGCTTCAAATTAGTTTTTAATATTAAAATTTTAACTTTATTTTCTATTTGTTTGTATTTCACTAAAAATTGTGTTCCGATAGTTTTCAAACTACTTAGATAATATCATGAAGGGATATGTGGTGTTATATTTATAAACATTGTGGCATGAGGGGATTTACATAATACCCATATCCATATTAAATAGCTAAACATAATCTTACTCTTCTAGCACTGATATGATTTTTTTGTTTATTTTTAAATTATAAGCTTTTTATGTGCCTCACAATATAGTATAAATACATAAGTTTCCTTTTTTATTGAACCTTAGGAAGCCATCCATCTATATGATTTTGTGGTGCACTAATAAGAGGTTAGCCCCAGGAAGTTACTCTCAACTTACCATTGAAACTAGGTTTAGATTAGGTCAACATCATCCAATGGATAAATAAATATTTGTGAGAGCCTACACTATCAGACACATTATTTTAGTACATCTACATGATCTTGTTTTCCTAAAAATAGTTATCAAAGATAATTATATTTCAATTTGTTACTTGTTATTGTATGTTATATTACAAATTACATAGGCCAACATCAATATAATTCTATGTTGTTTGTTGTAACTGCATCATTTAGCATTGGTATAGTTATCTATGTGTGAACTACAAAAATTATCTTAATATATTTATCTATGCATGAATCATTAACTACATCGAACAGATCAATATCGTCTATTTCATGTTATCTTCATTTATTCTAATACTTGCTTACATCAAACAACTTGATATAGACTATTTCTTATTATCTTCATTCTTGTAAGACATTATTGCATTGAACATATTGATACAATCTATTTCTTATTATCTTCACTTTATTTCAAGACTACAATATGTTTTTCATCCTTATTTATTCTAAACTACATCAAACAACTTGATACAATTTTATTTTCTTTTTCCAGTGCCATCGAGTTGGCCTATACAATCTTTTTTTATAGTTTTACCATATCAGACAACCCAACTTAATTTATACCTTTATTTTTCATCATGTAGTATACTTTATCTAATTCCAAATGGTTAACCTAACAAGATCTAATGGATTGACTATTTTTTGTAAAACATCCAAATCTCACCTTCCTTATACTTTCATATAAAATCAAGATGTAAGCAATATCCATGTGGCCATTAGAACCCAAAATTATGGGTCACCTCCATCTCTTTATCCACTTAGTTATCATCCACACATGCCTATTATATAGTATGAGTGTGACCTAGAGAATAATACTAAAATGAAAATTTTAATTAATGCTCATCCTAAACATAGGGGCAAGGACCCTACAATGATCTATAATCTCATGATGGGAAATCATAAAGGATTCCCCCTTTACCTACACACATCTTTTCTATAGGATTTAGGACAAGTCAATTTATTGTTTCTCCATCATGCCTAGTATTTATACTCACATGATGATTCATCCATTTAGTGGTCCCACTTAAAGTGCCTAGATTGACACTCACATTAATTATACCACTAGTGCATCTCATCCTACCTATTTTTTCCATCAAGATCTTAGTAATAATCAAATCTTGTTTCAAGCCATGAGTTAAATGGATACTTTCCAAACTAATAATGCCAATAAAATGATGCAAATAGAGAATAAACTCTTGAAATTATATAATGATTCTCAACAACCTCAATGGGGAGTGAAAAAATCAAATTCCCCCCACCCCCACTTAGATATGCACATGGTAATCTCATTCCACAAACTCCAATTCTTAACAAAAAAATCAAGCATCTTCAAAATAAACCATTAATTTATCAAATTGAAAACATAGACATAAGTGGTATCACTCCCACTATTATCTATAATGGATCCACCAATCCTAATTTTCATTTGAAATCTTTTGGTAGCCTTTAAAAAGAGTGGATTGAGTTGAACACATTTGAAACTACCAAAATCCTAGCCAAAACCTTTTCAAATGATGCCTTAGATTGGTATAATCAAATTAAGTCTAATTCCATCCCTAGTTTAAAAGAGAGTTAATACATTGGATCATGAATTTTAGACTAATGATCTTCCTACAAATATCTTATCTCACTTCATTAATTATAAGTAGGTAGAATCTAAAACCACCCAAGTATTCATTAAGCATTTTAAATCCTTATCTAACAAGGTTGTACACAACGTGTCATAATACAACATATTTTAATTATTTACTATCACTTTCCATCCTAAAATCCAACATCAAGTCAAGACTCTCTCTCCAAAATCTTTGGAAGAATCCATAGATCAAGATAAACATCAAGACTTCCTCATAATATAATTTGAGCCTTTCCAATCTATATCATGAACTCACATGCTTTTTTTATCATATCATTTAACAAGGATTTTTAGCTCTAGGTGGATGGAACCTAAAAAAAGATACCCTTACCACCTCTCCTAAAAGGAAACCTAAATCTTTCCCTAAGTTCTATATCTACTGAGTCATTCTAGATACCTTAGTAGTTGATATGCTTACTATTCTGGTCAAAGGGGGCAGCTATTTTTAAAATTAAACAATTATGAAAAAATTAGACTATTTTAATCAAAAGAGTTAGCTCATTCAAAATCAATAGAAAACTTCCATCTAATTAATAATTTCCTTTTGTCAATTAGATTTGACAATGCATAAATGGTGGCAAGTAAGGACTATACAATCTTGCTAAAACTTGAAAACATTAATTGTAATTTATTCTATCCTAAATAATCAAAAGAGTTAGCTCATTCAAAATCAATAGAAAACTTCCATCTAATTAATAATTTCTATTTGTCAATTAGATTTGACAATGCATAAATGGTGGCAAGTAAGGACTATACAATCTTGCTAAAACTTGAAAACATTAATTGTAATTTATACTATCCTAAAATTAATCTACCAAGGGTTATAGAAAAAAAATATAAATATAAAGGGTAGGGAGAAAGATAAGATGATCCTACTTTGTAGAGGAGACAAATATGATTATGCTGAGTGGACAAGTCCCTTGATAAATCCAATCTTTACGTGGCCAACATAACATAACCAAAAAAATATATAGTACAGGAATTTGAGGACAAATTTAGATATGCAAAGAGAGGGAAATAGATACATCATATACATTTAATTCATTAAGCATTAATTGAGATTCATCATATACTCAAGGGAATTAAAAGAAATACGTCCAAGTAGTGGTCAAAAGTCAAATCTATTGGGGAGCTTAGTCAACCATACTTTACACAATAGAGATCATGCCTAATTAAGGTGATATTTTTTATTTACATGATATTGACATGCTGTCATGACTTGATTCAATTTCATTATCTATTTATAATTGAAATCTATGATTCATGATCATTCTACCATTAAGGGAAAGCCATAATTCGATTATGTGAGTCAGATTGGACACATAGTCCATTATCATATTTGATGATTTTCATAGGTGAAATGACCATAAAACTTAAGCTCTACACTCTTTAAGATGAATCAACTGACTGATTTGGATATCAGGATCCACCATGTCATCTTGTAGACACCGAAATCATGTCTAACCCTAGGTCGACTCTCCCCCTTGGTCCCCTTGGTCCACTTAACCATGCCTAACCTATGTCTTATTAATTTAAAATAATTATCTTATTCTAAATTAATAATTCTCTCACCTCTCCTTGCCACCTCACCACCCTAGGATGCCCTTCCTTGGATTCTCTCCACTACCCCATGACCAATCTTAAATGCCTAAGACCCCCATTTCATCCTCTCATCCATTTTAAGCCACCTTCGACCGTTTCTTACCCTGACCCACTGACCCGGTAGTTGAGAAAACAGACAGAAGGTTATTTTTAGCCTTTCTGCCTGCCTTCCAGCCATCGACGTCGGTCAGTAGTCAGCCGACATCGGTGGTTTTGCCGACGTCAGTTGCCTTCAAGACTGTGTTCTTGACTCGAATGCAGGGCCCATTTTTTTCTTTCAATCTAGTTTTCCAATCTTTCAATCCACTCCTTCGACCTTCAATCATCCACCTTTCGACCTTCAACAATCAGCCAATCTTCCAGTCTTCAATCCACTAGACCTCTCACTCTCTCTCTCATAGGGCTTCTACACTAGCTACAGCAACAACAGGGACTCTGCATCAGTCTTCTACATCAACAACAGGTACAAGCACCAGCAACACTCCTTTTGCAAGCCACAGGTAAGTATTTTGTCTGTGTTTTCATTTTAGTATCTTCTTTTTTATCTATCTTTTATCCAAACCAGACTTGACTCCCTCCCAAAAAGGCTGAGAGGCCTTCCCATATCCTTATCACCTCTATCCTCCTTTTCAAAACATACACTTTGTCTATTGTCCCTACAACTCTGCCCAGATCCTGAGCATCCAACCAGACCCAGACTCTTAGACCATTCAACCAGATCCAGAGCCCTTCTCAGACCCATCCACAGACCATAAACCTGTCTAGACCTGACCAAACCTCGACCAAAGACTACTATCCCGACCGATGTTGGCTGCATAGACCACTGCCCTCACTGACGTTGGCATACTAACTGACATCGATAGACTTGACCAACCGACGTCGGTAGACTAATCGACATCAGCGACTGTGACCAGGCTGACAACAATATTTAGGTAAGCATTTACTTCTATTTCTATTTTAGTCTTTAATCATTTCAGTCTTTTATCATTCTGCCTTTTTATCAGACATTATTTTTATCAATCAGTGGGTTGACATCCCTCAAAGAAGTCTTTGTACTTCTGGGATCAAGCTTTTGCTTGGCAGCCCACCATCTCCTCATCTAACACCTTTTTTGTTTTAGTCTCTTTCTTCTACAGGTGTCATCCTCCACAACCAAAGAGGAGTCCTCACGATTGTCTGGATTACGGTGCACAGACTTCATCCAGGTACATACAAGCCTTAGACCATTTCTCTTAGTTTCTTATTCCCTTTTTGAATGTGAAAGTGAAAATCATATAAAAACATTTTGGCACGCCCGGTGGGACCCTAGGGTCTTCCTTGGGTTCTTTTATTTCTTTTCATATAGGTGCATTAGGTTTCTCCTTTTCACCTCTTTCTTCTCTCTCTTCCAAAAGACATCATAAGCAGGATTAAAAAGAACTATTCTTTCTTTTCTTGCATCTTAGACTAGTCAAAAGTCATACTCTTCAACCCTTTCTCCATTTGTCTTCATACGAACTTACACTTCAATTTTGGGCTTAAAACACATTGCATTTCATTTCTTCTTGACTGAATACTTAGTCCACATCTAGTAATTAATAACCGCATCATGAATTAATCATCACTTATGTTACACAACCAAATCACTTGCACAAATCAAACATCAAAACTTACCTGAGACAAGGCCCGACTGGGATTTCATCACCCAACGTATACCTTACCTGTCCCGGCAATCCCACTTGGATTTCATCACCAAGGGGAAAGCCTACTCTGTTCTCTGGCAGAGGATAATCTCTAGGGAAAGTATATTTTGGCTAAACGAGACCAGCTTATCACTGGGCTCGTGAAGTGAGGGGAGCTTACTCCTTAGCACCAGGCCATGTACGGAACCTAATACAGACTCTTAAGTGCCTAAACTGACCTGAAACCATCTTTAGACTACCTCTTCTAGGACCCTTCTACAAGCCAACCTCCCCAAACACATTTTAAGGCATAAGCCAATAAGATTCTAAAAAGTTGATTCTTAGGATTTAACGCTTAGGGTCTACCTGTCTCCATCTATTTTTCTGTTCCTATCTGGTTTTTTGAGCTAGTGAGGATGTTTTCTTCTTTTTTTCCAAGAATCTTCAATTTTTTTGAGTTTCTGGAAGCCACAGTCACCAGCATCAGTTTTACCACCGACGCCGGCAACTTTCCTCACCGGCATCGGTTATCTGACCGATGTCGGCCATCTGTTCTCACTGACATCAATTTTTCAACCGACGTCGGTCACTATCACAGTCTTTTTTTCAAAACAACAACCTAAAACCCGACCCCTTTTTTGCCAAAATCACATTCTGAGTTTTTGAAACTAAAAAAACATAGTTTCTAAAACCTGACCCTTCTTGCCTTGAATGGTTTTGACACTCAGTCAAACCAAGGCTCTTCTTGACCAAGCGAGGCATCAACCGCTTTCGCCTTCCCCATCCATAACCAGTCCTATAATGGAGTTCCACTCGGAGACCGAAAGAACTCCTACTCGACCGAACCCAACTCAGACCCCCATTATCACTGAAGGGGACCAAGATTTTGAAATATTCTTGGACCTCAATGTCAAAGCCCTCTAAAACTATCTCGTGAGGAACCAAATGCAAGACCTTTCAGGTGAAGCGGCGATGACATCAACACCATCCGCTACCCAACCTTTTATGACTCAAACCATTGCCTTAACCATTAACCCGACCATGGCCAATACACAAAGTTTGGCCTCCCCATCTATTTTTAGACCAACCTCCATCGGGGTTTCATTACCCCCTCAACCACATGCAATTCAACCAAGTTCTACATCATACCAAAACTTGATTGTCTTGACTCCACACACTCTTGCGCCCATAAATGCAAAAGTGTCTACCTCCCCTTTTGCCAATGCCACCACGCAACCACCTTTGGCAATATCTAGTCAAATTATGCCTTTTACCTTCATGATGCAACCACCCTTGGCTTCCACTTCTGTCCCAAAGACTAGTTATCAATATGTTGCACCCTTACAAGCACAACCGACTACGTCATATGCCCCTTCTAGCACCTTTCAAGCACCCTACAACTTAGGGGGTGCCCCATCTACCAATCCATCAGCAGATCTCATCAAAATGCTGATGGACAAAATGTCTAGTCTCGAGACCTCTATTTCTGGTTCACGCAATGTCCTTTTCTATGACCAAATTTGCAACAAACCCATCCATCCCTCCATCCCAATCAGACCGTATCCCAGCTAGTGGGAACTTCCTAAATTTTCTCATTTTCAGAGTAAGAAAGACCCACAACAACATCTATGAGCATTCAGATGTGCTTATTATCTCATATCCCATGACGATGCGTTACTTCTACGCACGTTTCCCATGTCACTTTCTAGCCCCGCCCTTGACTGGTATAGCTCTCTTACTAGACATTCTATCTTTTCATTCATTCAACTCACCCAATTATTTCTTGACCATTTTTCTATCAATATCACCAAACAAGTCTCAATCACAGACCTTTACTCCATCAGGCAATTTGACGACGAATCAATAGTCAATTTTGTCACCCGTTGGAGAGGCTTGATTAACCAGCTCTCCTTCTCCTTGCCTCAACCTGAGCTCATTGAGCTCTTTTCTCAAGCATGTGCCAGGCACATCTCTTCCACCTTGCAGGTTCAAACATTCCACACTTTCGACGAAGCTTTCACCATGGCAAGAAAGCTTGAACTCCGCGCCATTGAAGAAGACAAGGTCAAATTGCGTAATACTAATGCAAGAGCCAATGACCCTTCTTCTTCTAGACCTTCTTCTTATCACTCTAAATCCAAAGGAGTGGCCAACACTGTGGTCATTAGATCACCATCTTCGACAACAATCGACCAATCTCAACCTTCTACATCTCAAAGCATCACTAAACAATTCCAACAACGGTACATCCAACATTCATACACTCCACTTGGAGAATCATACGCTTCCATTTTGGAAAAACTTGTCAAATAGGGGGTCCTCAATCTCCCTCCAATCTGACCACCTCAATTCAACCCTTCAAAATCCCTCCCTACATGGTATAGGGAGGCTAACTTCTATCACTATCATTGTGTCCATGGCCATGACATCAACAATTGCCAAACCTTCAAAAACATCATCTAAGACATGCTAGATAAGGGTGACCTCATCCTAGACAATCCAAACGCCCCACCCTATCAAAACATTTACATCTTCAAACAACCATTCCCAAACCATCCTCCTAATCAAAACAATGTCCAGACCATGACCAATGACCCTCAAGACCATAATATATGCACGGTCGACACTGTCTCTTCTCTCATCCCTGACCAACCTCTTCCACAGGTAGAAGAATCCTCTTCTCCTATTAGTCCTCCATCGACCTCTCTTATATTGGAGGATGCCTTGACCATACCAATGCCATTAAGCCCACCTCCATCCTTCCTCCCACCAATGGAGGACCATACCTTGCCTACTTCTCAACCACAAGTCAAAGGCATAATCATCCCTGCCCTCTACTCTCTTGAGGAGCTGCACTCTCCTATTTCTTCTCCACCAAGAGAAGAACCAGTCTCTTCACCCATTTCGACTGAGGAAGACCTAGTCACAGTTTCCTCTTGCCTTTTGCCTGAGATTGCTACATCTCACTCACCTCCGTCTACATCCAAATCCAAACCCGTATCTAACCTCGCCTCGCACAATGGTGGCCCTCAACCCAAATCAAAGAGAGCCACTAAACCACACTGGAGGACTCCTCCCCCACTTTCATCATTACCTTCAATTTTGGGCCCGCATCCATCCACTTTAATAGGAGTGCTTCCTACTCCCATACTTCACAGGGGCAAGTCACCTCCATTATCCCCTCAACCCATCAGACATATATTTCCTCCAAAACATTCAACACCTATCACCACCAAAGTGCCATCTACACGTGTGGCTACACCACCCATGAAAACAATGGTACGACCAATGCCTCTTACGCCTCTCAAACTAAAGTCATCAACCCCCACTACAACAAGACACACAGACCCATTAGCAGGTTCTTATGCCCTGCTATTACGGCAATTGTTGCAGTCTTCTCGCATCAATCTCCCACCTCTTAAACCATATCAATCCCTCAGACCAAAATTGCCCTGGTTCAACGACACTCAAATTTGTGCATATCATCGCATGCCTGGGCACGACACTGAGCATTGTTGTGCCCTCAAGGTTATCATTCACCAATTCTTGGAGAAAGACACCTTCCTTCTCGACCATACTATCAACAAACCTTCAACCTCCTCACCATCCCACTCATCAACTCTCAAATCAAGACCATCTTGGTTCGACAACTCTAAATTTTTCCATTATCATCACACTCCAAGACATGACACTGAGCATTGTTGCACTCTTAAAGCTGTCATTCATCAACACCAGAAAAAGGATACCCTTCTTATCAAGGATCCTCTTGACCACCCCTTCGACAAATCATCAACACTGACCCATGCTTCTCAAACCTCATCACCTAAATTGGGATCTCTACACCAGACTATGGTCCCTTTTCCACCTTTAACCCCCTTATTCAACATCAACACAGTCAATCTGACCACCAAGCCACAACTGACCTTGACCAATCTACCAAACATTCTCCCTAGCTGCTGGGGGAATTCAACGTTCAACCTATCTTCCACCAAACATTCAACCCGACCTCAACCATACCGTTGACCAAACCTCAACCAAACATTCAATTGACCATTGACCAAATATTCGACCAGACATCGACCAAACAATGACCAAACATCAACCAACCTTTTAATCACATCATCCAACCCAACATTGACCAAATATCTATCAACCTCGACCAAGCACCAACCAAGCCTTGACCAAGCATCGACCTCAATCAAACCTTGACCAAACATCAACCAACCTTTTAATCATGACCTCGACTAACTTCGACCCAACATTGACCAATAATCAACCGACCTCAACCAAACATCAACCAACTCCTTCAACATCAACCAACATGTGACCAATTTGGAACGAAGCAAATGGGGCAAGTTTGCTCCTAATTGATTCAGACCTTACATCATAACACAAGCATGGGTTAGGGACTTATCAGAACCTGTGCCCCTTTATGCCTTGCCTCTTCGACCAGCCTACTGTTATTCAAGTAATTGTTCACTTGACATTTAATTTGAGCTCGATCCCTTGAGCAATCCTCGTCATTGTCATTCCTATTCCTATCAACCCTCAACCCTCCAAACATCAGTCAACCCTTTTGTCAAGCATGAATGCTTTGTCCTAATAAAAGGGAAACCATCTAAACCTCTATAGTCAAGTCCATGACCAAAAGTCCAGTCAACAAAAAAATCAAAATATATATATATATATATATATATATATATATATATATAAGTGGGATGCATATTCCAAGGTCATAAAACTATAAATGTAGATTGCTCCCTTGAATGATAACTACATCATCATTGCTGTATTTACTAGACTGCTCCCTTGAAGGACAGCTAGGCCAAAGTCATATCAAAAACATAAAAATCAGAATATAGACCACTCCCTCAAAGGATGGCTATTCCTAAATTTTGCTACATACACAGCATTATCTTAGAAGCTTCCCGCATCGATCAGCTTCACAACATGACCACAAACCAAAACAACATCCCATCACAGGCTTCCCACATCGATCAGTCTGCCTTCAAAAAAAAAAAACTGACTGATAACTATAAAGTCATGGACTTGTCTATAGTCGTTCTCGAGGTCACCTATAAAAGGGGCAAAGTTGTTCCTGCCAAAAAGGGTTCCCCCCTTCCATCCATATCACATAATCAATCCTATCTACCCAAAATACTCAAGGGATTTTGAGCTCACTTAATGTCAAGTGATTTGATTGCTTCTCTAACACAACCACTGGTCAACGATGCAATGCATGAACAGGGCTTTTGTTTCTAAACAACCCCCTACCTATCCCATCATTATGGTCCTCGTCAATGAAAGAGCAATTTGCCTTTCACATCTTGGTCACACATTCAACCAAACCATTATCCAACCCAACCAAATCGACCCAAACATTTTCAAACCATCGACATGACCTAGTCTATTTCACATAGTTTCTATGGACACCAATACACATGGAAACTATCGACCACACAATTTATGTTAAGCATAAACCAATACTTGTTGAAGCATAAATAGACTCAATTCATTTTTAGCATACATCCACCACGAATATGGAAAATTGCTAGGGATGAAAAACCTCGACCAATGTTATAGAATACACCATCACACAATATGGAAAAGGCTGTAACATCATCTTACCCTCCTCATTTTTAATCATGGCCAAAACAATCATCAACCACTTTGACCTCCTGTCTGAACTACATTGGTTTGAGGCCCTAAGACTGGGGCTATGTAGGCAGCACTCAGATGACAAGACATCTTCTAGGGTTAGCTCGACCACATCCGTTTGTTCATCTATCTGATGGACAAACCATTTCGACCCTTTGACCATGACCTAACCTGTCTAAACCAACTATCGACCACTTTTGACCCTCTTCCTCCCTTTTTAGGGAGAACTACATTGGCCTGAGGCCCTTCACACAAGGGCTATATAGGCAGCACTCAGATCACATGACATCTTCTGAGGTTAGATCGGCCACATTCTTTCATCCGCCCATTCATTCGACCAGCTATCTATCTCGACCCGTCCTCGACCAATGACCTTGGAGATCACGACTATCTCCTTCGACCTTGACCACTTCCAAGACAACGTTGCCTTGGTTGTTTTTATATGTGTGCTACCTCATGAATGGTTAGCCAAATTGTCTGCAACCCACATTTTGACCCTCACAAGTATAGGATCACAAGCTGGTTGATCCCCACTACTTGTGACATTTTTTGTGTTTCCAAGAGCACTTCCTGAGCCTGGGATACTTGGAACATGATGACCCATTGGAGCTATATCTTAGATTGAATAACCCGATCAACTATGACTAATGCTGGGGCCCAGTTACTTCAATTTTGGCACTCCTCGACCCTTGACCTACGACAATTTGACCTGACCATCTCATGAAGTGGTATGCGTGCAATCTCAACTTTTGCAGCATTCACACTCCATCTTCACCATTTTCATCCACTTTCTGTCAAATTGGCACCCAATTTCAGGTTCCCTTCCCTCAACTCTTGCTTTGAGGGGGAATACCTCATCCATAATCAGGGAAACCAACCCTCCTTTCATTTTTGTCTTGCAGTTCACTTGAACAACCAACAGGATGAAATCAACCTTATCCCACACCTGGGGCAACCAACTCCTATTTTTGTCTTGTAGTTTGTCAAAAACAACCAACAAGACAAAAAAGGGCAAATGTAGACACCAAAATCGTGTCTAACCCTAGGTCGACTCTCCCCCTTGGTCCCCTTGGTCCACTTAACCATGCCTAACCTATATCTTATTAATTTAAAATAATTATCTTATTCTAAATTAATAATTCTCTCACCTCTCCTTGCCACCTCACCACCCTAGGATGCCCTTCCTTGGATTCTCTCCACTACCCCATGACCAATCTTAAATGCCTAAGACCCCCATTTCATCCTCTCATCCATTTTAAGCCACCTTCGACTATTTCTTACCCCGACCCACTGACCCGGTAGTTGAGAAAACAGACAGAAGGCTATTTTTAGCCTTTCTGCCCGCCTTCCAGTCACTGATGTTAGTCAGTAGTCGGTTGACATTGGTAGTTTTGCTGGCGTCAGTTGCCTTCAAGACTGTGTTCTTGACCCGAATGTAGGGCCCATTTTTTTCTTTCAATCCAGTTTACCAATCTTTCAATCCACTCCTTCGACCTTCAATCATCCACCTTTCGACCTTCAACAATCAGCCAATCTTCCAGTCTTCAATCCACCAGACCTCTTACTCTCTCTCTCACAGGGCTTCTGCACCAGCTACAACAATAGTAGGGACTCTGCATCAGTCTTGTACATCAAAAATAGGTATAAGCACCAGTAACACTCCTTCTGCAAGCCACAGGTAAGTATTTTGTTTGTGTTTTCATTTCAGTATCTTCTTTTTGATCTATCTGTTATCCAGACCAGACTTGACTCCCTCCCAAAAAGGCTGAGAGGCCTTCCCATATCCTTATCACCTCTATCCTCCTTTTTAGAACATACACTTTGTCCATTGTCCCACAACTCTGCCCAGACCCTGAGCATCCAACTAGACCCAGACTCTCAGACCATTCAACCAAATCCAGAGCCCTTCTCAGACCCGTCCACAGAGCATAAACCCGTCTAGACCTAACCAAACCTCATCCAAAGATTACTGTCCCAACTGATGCTGACCGCATAAACCACTGCCCTCATCGACATTGGCATACTAATCGACGTCGGTAGACTTGACCAACCGACGTCGGTAGACTAACCGATGTCGGCGACTGTGACCAAGCTGACAGCAACATTTAGGTAAGCATTTACTTCTATTTCTATTTTAGTCTTTAATCATTTCAGTATTTTATCATTCTACCTTTTAATCAGACATTATTTTATCAATCAGTCGGTTGACATCCCTTAAGGAAGTATTTGTACTTCTGGGATCAATCTTTTGCTTGGCAGCCCACCATCTCCTCATCTAATGCCTTCTTTGTTTTAGTCTCTTTCTTCTACAGGTGTCATCCTCCACAACCAAAGAGGAGTCCTCACGATTGTTTGGATTATGGTGCGCAGTCTTTATCCAGGTACATACAAGCCTTAGACCATTTCTCTTAGTTTCTTATTCCCTTTTTGAATGTGAAAGCGAAAATCGTATAGAAACACATCCTTTACTACATGGTAGTCTAATGTTGCCTAAGGTAGAATATTTTACATTATTATCTAAAAGAGCTAATATTTAACACTTTGATAGGTTGGGATGACCATCAATTTTAACTTTAACATGTTATCATAGATTCTAGTGTGTTATTTGTTGGCAAGGTCATGCCGCATGGTATCTCCTCGCTTAGTCATTACTTAAATACAGGCTCAATATATAATAACTACTCTAAAGCTATATTGTAGAGATATTTTGTCATGTGGCATCATCTCACTTAATCACAAGTTTTGGTCTATAGGGTGATGCTCCATGATGATTCCATTATATGGCTCATTATATCCATATAATAACCCTATTATTACAACATATTTCTAGTATAATGTAGAATATAAGTACTTATATCTCAATTTATATGTGTGAGTCAATGCTATTTAATTTTACCACTAAGTCTTAACTCTTTGTATGGTTATCTCTCATTTTTACATGTGAATGCATTATAATCGAATGCTATGGATTTTTTTTAAGTAACCTAAACGTTGAAAGCAAGCTAGGTGTATGATGGAGTTATCTAGTGAAGCTTTAGATTTTGTCAGTCAAGCTTTGAATTACAAAAGTGAATCTCTAGAATGCTACATGTGAGTTTCAAATTACAATAATAAGCTTTGGAGTACCATAGGTGAGTTCCAAAATACTAGAAATTGCTAGGGTGTGGAGCTAAAAGCTTCACCAAGGAGCATACTAAACAAGTTCGGGTCTACACAGATACCGGCGTCGGTCAGTTGTAGTTGCAGAGGCGCCGACGTCGGCAGTAGTGTCGGCCGGCGACGGTCACAGGTGAACAGGCAGGAACCAACGTCGGTTACCTGTGTGTCCAAAAAGCGATTTCCAAGGACAGAAGCGAGTGTTTGCATGATGAGTTTGAGTTGTAGACTTAAGCTCGCATCTCTATTATTAGCAATATTATTTTTAGAGCCCTTGTTCAAGAGGCTTAACTGTTTGTTGTAAGAGCATGCTCAAGTTTCCTAATTCTATATGTAGGAAATATCTTCTTAGCTTAGTATGTTGAATGTGTGAGTATGAGTAGAACATTGTGAATGTTTGAAGGACAGTACTGAGTTGCATCAATCCAGGTTGTTGGATTTGAGTGTACTTGAGAGAGAGAGCTCTTGAGGAATAGAGATCTAGTGAGATATCTTGTGTACATCTGAGAGAGGTGTGGAAGAAAGAAGTTTCTTCATTGTATTCCTTTTGTAAAGAGTTTTAATACAAGTTTTTAGGGTGTTTTCTTGTATCTCTTGTTCTGTGCTATTTATCATTCCAGTTACTTATCTATCTAATTTATTTCCGCGTTTATTGCTTTCACAAGTGTAATCCATTGTTGGTTGATCCCCAACAAGTGGTATCAGAGCTCAGGTTCACTAACAGGTGGTTCAGATCTATGTAGTGTGTTTGGATTACAGGTTGCTCACAAGGATTTTTGCAGGGATTTCTGTTTGAGTGGGAGAAGCAATGGCAGAAGAAAGTAAATTGAGAATGGAAAAGTTTAATGGCAAGAACTATCAACATTGGAGAATGCAGATAGAGGACTATCTGTATCAGAAAGATCTTTACTTACCGTTAGGTGGGATAGCAAAGAAGCCCAAGGACATGGAGGATGAAGAATGGGAAGTTCTTGACAGAAAGGCTCTTGGGTCTATAAGACTGAGTCTGGCCTCCACTGTGATATCTAATTTGTCACAGGCTAAAACTATGGTATAGTTAATGACTACGTTAGCAAATTTGTATGAAAAACCCTCTGCTTCCAATAAGGTATATCTTATGAAGCAGTTATTTAATTTGCATATGCAAGAAGGTGGATCTATTTCTAATCACCTGAATGATTTCCATGGTATTGTTAATCAGTTAAGTTCAGTCAATATTGTATTTGAAGATGAAATAAAAGCTCTTTTAATATTATGTTCTTTGCCTGAAAGCTGGCATGGCTTGGTAATGGCAGTTTCTAATACTGCATCTGCTTCAAATATTTTGAAAGTAGAGGATGTTGTTAGTGTTATTTTGAATGAGGAAATTCACAAGAAAAACACAGAAGAGACATCTGGGAATGCTTTAAATCTCGAGAGCAGGGGAAGGCAAAAAGAAAGGAGCAAGAGGAGATCAATATCTAAGTCTAAGGGAAGAGGCAGATCCAAATCCAGGAATGGCAGAAGGCCACAATGCTGGAACTATGGAAAGTTGGGGCACATAAGCAGAGATTGCTGGTCAAAGCCTAAGGAGGAGAATCAGCACGAAGGAAAGGAAGAGGAAAAGGTTGCAGGTATTGCACAGGATGCTCTTATTTTCTCTTTGCATAATAATATAGAATCTTGGGTATTAGATTTTGGTGCATCTTTCCATGCTACCCCTAACAGAGAATATTTCAGTGACTATATCCATGGAGATTTTGGAATAGTGTACTTAGGGGATGATGAGCCTTGTAAGATTACTGGCAAAGGTAAAGTGCAGTTGAAGATGCAGAATGGCAACACATGGGTGTTGAGAGATGTGATGCATGTTCTTAGTTTGAAGAGAAATTTGATTTCTGCAGGTAAGCTAGGGGATGAGGGTTGTACAATAACTCTCACAGCAGATTCTTGGAAGGTGACCAAGGGTGCACTTGTTATGGCCAGAGGTAAGAGAGAAGGTACTCTCTATTTGTGTAATTGTGTTACTAACAAATCTCCTTCCGTTTTATCTACTTCAGATGTGGATGCTAAATTGTGGCACTCAAGGCTTGGCCACATGAGTGAGAAGGGGATGTCAATTCTTAAGTCTAAAGGTATGCTTTCAGATTTGAAAAGTATGGATCTAGAATTTTGTGAGCATTGTGTATTTGGAAAACAGAAAAGGGTTAGTTTTCTCAAGACTGGGTCTACTAAGAAAAGGTAGAAGTTGTAGCTTGTTCACACAGACGTGTGGGGACCGGCTCAGGTAGCCTCTATTGGAGGATCATGGTACTATGTTACATTCATAGATGATGCCACAAGAAAGGTATGGATCTACTGTATTAAAAAGAAATATGATGTTTTTGAGACTTTTAAGATTTGGAAAGCTATGGTTGAGAATGAAATAGGCAGAAGATTAAAGTGCTTGAGATCTGATAATGGCGGTGAGTTCTGCAGTCTTAAGTTTAACTGGTATTGTTACACTCACAGAATTCGTAGGCAAAGGATGGTTCCAAGGACACCTCAGTAGAATGGTATTGCTAAAAGGATGAACAGAACAATTATGGAGCGTGCAAGATGTATGAGATTGCATGCTGGGTTGCCCTTAGAGTTTTGGGCAGAAGCAGTTGACACCGCAGTGTACCTGATTAACAGAGGACCCTCTACAGCTCTGGATGGTGGAATTCTAGAAGAGTCATGGACAGGTAAAAAGGTAGATCTCTCATATCTCAAAGTTTTTGGTTGTGAAGCCTTTGTGCACGTAGATAAGGAAAATAGAAAGAAGCTTGATGCTAAGTCTATGAGGTGCATGTTTATTGGCTATGGCTCAGATGATTTTGGTTTCAGATTTTGGAATCTAGGAACTAACAAGGTAATTAGGAGCCATGATGTTGTTTTCAATGAAAGAGTGATGTACAGTGATCAGATAAGGAAGCTGGATCAATCTGGGCAGAGCAATGGTGAGTTGGACGAAGTTATGGTCCAAAATGAGCTCGCGGGAAAAAGAAATAATCACTTACAGGAAAACACAGAGACCGACGTCGGCAGGTTAGGAACCGGCATCGGCAGTACATAAATTGATGTCGGTCATACAGAGACCGACGTCGGCAGAACAGGCACCAACGTCAGCCAGGAAGAACCGGCGTCGGCCAGTAACAGGTCTACAGGTGGCTGAGGTTGGTCACTGTCAGAAAATTTAGATGGACAGCGTGTTGAGAACGAGTCCAAGACACCCATTAGGAGGTCAAAAAGGGTAAGTAAGCCTCCAATTAGATATTCTCCTTCCTTATATTATTTATTACTAACTGATGGTGGAGAACCAGAGAGTTTTGAAGAAGCATTACAGGTGGAGTCCAGGAGTAAGTGGGAGCGTGGCATGGTTGAGGAGATGGAGTCCTTAAGAGAGAACCAAACATGGGATTTGGTTGAGTTGCCAGCTGGTAAGAGAACACTGAAGAACAGATGGACTTACAAGTTGAAGGAAGGTGAGGATGGACAGATGAGATATAAGGGTAGATTGGTTGTGAAAGGATTTGCACAAAAGCCAGGTATTGACTTTGGTGAGATTTTTTCTCTTGTTGTTAAGATGACTTCTATAAGGGTTGTATTGTCTTTGGTTGCTTTTGAGGATTTGCATCTTGAGCAGCTAGATGTTAAGACATCGTTTCTTCATGGAGATTTGGATGAGAAAATATACATGGAACAGCCAGAAGGATTTGAGGTCAAGGGTAAGGAGAAGTTAGTGTGCAGGTTGAAGAAAAGCTTGTATGGCCTCAAGCAAGCTCCTAGGCAATGGTATTTGAAATTTGACAGGTTTATGACTGAGCACGGCTACAGTAGGTGTCAATCTGACCATTGTGTATATTTCAAGAGATTTGATAATGGTAGATATATTATTCTATTGTTGTATGTAGATGATATGCTGGTTGCAGGATATCTCTGAGCTTAAGGTGAAATTAGCTCAAACGTTTGCTATGAAGGATTTGGGAGCAGCAAAGAAAATCCTTGGCATGAGCATTAAGAGAGACAGGAAAAATCACAGGTTGATATTATCTCAGGAGGATTATGTGGACAAGGTGTTGAAATGGTTCAATATGTAGGATGCTAAACCGGTAAGCACACCTTTGGCTGGACATTTTAAGTTGAGTAAAGAACAATGTCCTAATTCACATGATGAGGTAGAGTACATGAGTAAGGTTCCATATTCTTCCGTGGTAGGAAGTTTGATGTATGCAATGGTGTGTACTAGACCGGATATTGCCCAAGCAGTGGGAGTAGTAAGTAAGTATATGGCCAATCCAGGAAAGGAACATTGGAAAGCAGTTCAATGGATCCTTAGATATCTGAGAGGAACCAGCAGTAGACACTTGTGCTGTGGAGGTTCAGATACTTCTCTACATGGTTATGTAGATTCAGATATGGCAGGTGATTTGGATGGTAGAAGGAGCACTACAGGTTATGTTTTTACTGTAGGTGGAATGGCGGTTAGCTGGATATCTAAGTTGCAGAAGGTTGTTGCCTTGTCAACTACAGAAGCAGAGTATATTACAGCCACAGAAGCTAGCAAGGAGATGATATGGATGACACGGTTCATGGAAGAGCTTGGAAGGGAGCATGGGAGTTGTAGATTATATAGTGACAGTCAGAGTGCAATCCATTTGGCTAAGAACTCAGCTTTTCACTCAAGAACCAAGCACATATAGCTAAGGTACCATTTCATACGGCAGGTATTGGAAGATGGTGAGTTGAAGCTGGAGAAAATCCATACAAATAAGAATCCTATTGATATGCTAACAAAGCCAGTTACTAAGGAGAATTTGAATCTTCATTCAACTTCTATTGGTCTTCATGATTGAGTTGAAGATGGAGGAGATAGAAGATGTTGCTGTACAGGTACTGGTGCAGCTGTTTATCTCCAAGTGGGAGATTGTTAGGGTGTGGAGCTAAAAGCTTCACCAAGGAGCATACTAAATAGGTTCAGGTCTACACAGACACCGGCATCGGTCAGGAGTGACCGACGTCAGTCAGTTGCAGTTGCAGAGGTGCCGACGTCGGCAGTAGTGTCGGCCAGCGACGGTCACAGGCGAACAGGCAGGAACTGACGTCGGTTACCTGTGTGTCCAAAAAGTGATTTTCAAGGACAGAAGCGAGTGTTTTCATGATGAGTTTGAGTTGTAGACTTAAGCTCGCGTCTCTATTATTAGCAATATTATTTTTAGAGCCCTTGTTTAAGAGGCTTAACTGTTTGTTGTAAGAGCATGCTCAAGTTTCCTAATTCTATATGTAGGAAAGATCTTCTTAGCTTAGTATGTTGAATGTGTGAGTATGAGTAGAACATTGTGAATGTTTAAAGGATAGTACTGAGTTGCATCAATCCAGGTTGTTGGATTTGAGTGTACTTGAGAGAGAGAGCTCTTGAGGAATAGAGATCTAGTGAGAGATCTTGTGTGCATCTGAGAGAGGTGTGGAAGAAAGAAGTTTCTTCATTGTATTCCTTTTGTAAAGAGTTTTAATACAAGTTTTTAGGGTGTTTTCTTGTATCTCTTGTTCTGTGCTATTTATCATTCCAGTTACTTATCTATCTGATTTATTTCTGCGTTTATTGCTTTCACAAGTGTAATCCATTGTTGGTTGATCCCCAACAGAAATGAGATTTGAAACACTTCAATAAAACTCCATAGTTATTTCAACCATATGTAGAGCTCATTAAGTGCATTTTGGATGATCATGCAATGTTGTATACACCTCTCTAAGGTGTCCATGGATTATTCTCAGATTTATACAAACACTTTCCATTTATAACATTCTATTAATAAGTTTGATACTTATAATAATATTTTATAAAAACACCACTATATGTATTATAGTATTTCAGGTTACCAAAATATAACACATTTTAATAACAATATGTTGTAACTAACTGAAAACCATGGATGTTGTTATGTCTTCTTTCCTAATGTTTTACTTTGAAATGTGGGGAATGGTTGTAACACTTCTCATATTTTGAAAATAAGTTGGATTGTAGTTGTGATCCTATTAGTTAGTTTATTTTAGGTAGAGTTGTAAGATTAAGACAATGTCTTTGTAATATTATGTGGGTTCAAAAAGTAAGAGAGAATTGAATATTGTAAGCATAAGAATGTGTTAGATATTTTTTCTAGATTTTAAACTTATTAAAAAATCAATGAAGTTTTGAATGTTCCTAAAAGATTGAGTTTAATTTAGATCATGTACCATGGGAGAACAAGGTCCCAATCACCCAAGGAGATAAGACTTTTTGTGTGGTATTTTTTTTATTTTTATGTTATTTTTCATTTAATCCTTTCAAAAGTGTTTATAATATAAGTGTGATTTTGTTAACTACAGTTATTTCTTTGTGCATGCCTTTTAAAGTTTATTTTCCAAAAGCATTTCCATTTTAATTAAATTTAATTTTTCAATTAGACTAAAGTGTGTTTTTCTTTTGATCAACAAATGTGTTTGATTATCAGTATTTTTCCCTTCATAAGCAAAGAGTGTTTCCATTAAAGCAAGTGTGTTTACTTCAACATTTTAATTTTACAATGTGTTTTTTATTCCAAGTAATTAGATAGATTTCAATTGATTAGATTAGAAATTTAAATTTAGTTGATCCATAAAAAACCCTAAAACACAATTATTATCAATAGATTGTATACCTTATTATATATAATAATTAGACACTGGCCTTGGTTTGAATGACATCAACCAAATGAATTTATTAAATGAATGGATTAATGACACCAATCATTTTTGACACATTTTCAGGGACATTTTAGGTGTAAGGTGTAGATCATAATCTAAAAATAAAAACAACTTCCCTATAGATATATGATCATACCTAAAAACTCATAGGGAAGATTCATTCTAAAAAACTCTCGGAAAGATACCACAAGTTCTCAAATAAAATCACACTTGGAGAAAATGGAAAATTATAAGAAGAGATCAAAGGGTCTTTTGTAACTATTGAAGAAGAAAACAATTAGCCCCACCTGAACCTTGGGATCATTCTCTAGAAGAAGGTGCATCATTCCAAAGGAAATTAAGGTTAAAGAACATTATAAACCAAAGTAGTGAGTCCAAAATAAGTATCATTCCAACCACATATGATAACTCACCATTTATTAAGAACACACTTTACAACATTTATTTGGAATAAATGGGAGAAAACATAGGGAATGTATTAAATCTTGATGGAAATGTACAAAATAGGGTTAATCCACTCGGAAGGACCTTTATCTATCCCATTATGTTAGAAGATGATGATAGAAATAACATGAAGAATATTTCTACATCTATCCTACCCACCTTTAGAGGAAAACCTATAGAAGATCTTGATCAATTCCTATTTTAATTCAAAGTCCTATGTCAAAATTAAGATTATAGAACTGATAGTCAAAAGTTGAAAATTTTCCCTTATACACTCAAAGAATTAGTCATGATATGGTTTATGGGATTGTAACCAAAATCCATTGTATCATGGGAAGAGATGGAGACTAAATTCCTAGATAAATACCAGGACTACTATAGTAGAAGAGACATAAAGGAGTAATTTTTCAAGATTAAACAAAATGACTATGAAAACATAGAATATTACCTTGAACACTTTCAATTTTCAAAGGAAATTTGGATATTAATTGAGTGAGGAAGTCTAAAAAATAGTTTTATTAAAAGATCTTGATGACGATGGTAGGGAATCCTTCAACTTTATGGGGAAAGGAGAGATAAACAAGCTTGATCTCAATGCCATAACTAAAATGTGTAAGAACTACTCAAGAACTAGAGGGAGTGTTAGAAAGCTAAAAATAGGCAAGAGTGGTACTAATGTAGGTCAACTCATGAAATAATTCTCCAAACTCAAGACATATATTTTAGTGAAATTGAACACTATGATAGATGGATTACAATCCAAGGCCAATGTTACAACTAAACCACTAATAATGTATTTCCCTAAATTTAGGTTGAAGCATGTTATCCAATATTTCCCTTCGGACAAAACTAATATGTTTGGATTATGTGATGGAAATGATCATCCTACCAAGAATTGTGCCCTCTTACATGTCCTAAAAAATCAACTAAAATAGGCAACCCAACTAATAAAAGATCTCAACTTTATACAAAGATAGGGAAACCATTTTTACCACAATAAAAATCAAAACCATTTTGGTCCTTGAGATCCTTATTGTAGAGATGGAATCCCAAGATAGTTAGATCAAACATTAGTCAAGAAAACTCAAGAAAATGCATAAGAACATAACTATCTAATCCAACTTATTCAATGGGGTTTGGAAAATGATAATTAAAAGCTATTGAAATAAATCACATACACAATACCTTCCAAAGAGAATCCCATTCTCCAAATGTGACTCAAAACATGATTTTCACCTTAATTTGGTGCTCAAGTCTTTTTCAATGATTCAAGGCAAAACTCCTCCATCATCTCAAGTGCACCAACTAAACTAGGCTCATGATATGAAATAAAATTTTTGCATATCAATTAATCTATCATATTATAAGTTAAGCATAATAACACTACATAAATAAAGGTTGTGGAGATAATTTTGCATAATAATTTTACATAAATGAAGATTGGAAATGGTGGCCTTGACCCTCTTTGTTATAGTTTTTTTTGTAATTGATCAGAATCAATCATGACCATCCATCTTGAGAGCAAGATGTGTGGCCATGAATTAATTCAATTTTGGAGGTAATATCCATAAATATCCCCATAAATATTTGGAAATAAAGGGCATTAAAGAGAGATAGGAGGCCTTAAATCTAAAATTTGTTGCATTTATGGTTTATGGATGATACCCCATAAATGATGTCATTTGATGATACAGATATTAAAAATCAATTTCCAATAATGAAATATTCAATAAATTCATGAAATTTCCACATAAGGTCTTAATTTGGATTAATTTGCCTATGTGACATTAATCAAATTTTATGTAATTATTTGGAAATTGGTTGCACACTATTAATCAAACTGGTTAGAATGTCATATTATTGGGTTGTAATTTTATTGGAGTGGAATTAGAAGAAGATGTTAGTTGTGTTATAGACCAATACTACATTTAGGACATTTTCAACACAAAACAATACATGCATGTGTCATGTGCTTCCAAATTAGAAGAATTTAGTGGTTTTAGAGTGTCAAATTGCATTTTTATCATTTTGACTCGAAATGATTTGAGAAAAGTTAATAATCACATAAAATGCATTAACCCATTTAGAGATACATTAGCCTAAATTAGCACTCATATATGATAATATCAAAACATTTAGTGAATTTAAGTGATTTTGGCCTAAATTATGCATTTTCACAAATTTTGAGTAAGATTGACAATTTCAACATAATGGTGTTAGGAATTGGATGTCTAAATCTTGCCCCTATTTGAGAAGGCATGGTGAGACATTTAAGTAAAGCAACACATTTTCAAAGAAAAGAGTTATCAATAATAAGTTGGAAATAAATGATCCATGATGCCCCCTCAAGAGGACATATAAGGATGAAAGAGAAGGATAGACTCTCAAAAAGAGAGAAAAAGTGAGATTAGCCCATGGGACAAATTAAATCTATAAGAGATAATTATTTCATGAATTGATTCCATCAATGGTAAAAATATAATTATAATGTAATGGGCCCCAAGGATTGGGAAAGGGGAAGGAAACAATCCAAAAATATAAGTGACACACTTTGAACACACCCAAACCTAAGGTACAAGCTGTGCGCTTAGGAACTGATCAATCTTGGGACAAGTTGCACACTAAAATATTGATAGAATGAGGGAAAAAGTATGTAGAGCTTGGAATTAAAATAAATAAGAGAACATTGATCCTGAGAAAGGAAAGAATAGGGTACTCCAGTAGATCATATTTGATTGGTTGATAAAATAATTTTGACCCAATAGGGCTAATTTTGATCACTGATAACTAATTGTGCCCATATAGGGATGATTTAGATTTGTGATTGATTCAAATTTTATGCCCCAGTAGGGTGAATTAACAATCATATATCAAGGATATAACCTAATGCATAGATAAAAATATGAGTGGGTACAAACATAGATGTGATGGTATAACACAAAAAACCAAGCATACAAGGATGCACAAAGTGATGAAAGAGATGAATATAAGAATGAAGGTGGTCGAGCTGACCTGAGATACATCATGTATCCAAGCACTACCTACATAGTCCAAATGGACCTTAAGTCAATGTAGTTCACCCAAAAGTGGGAGAATATGGAATGAGGAATGAAGAAAATAGAAGAAACAAACCACGGTTCAATTAGACTCATAATGTATGCCAAGAGATGCACATATTTTATAGATTCAGGTGAATAAACCATAGGTGCCTAGTTTTATTGGTTCACTTGAGAGATGATCATCAAAGCTACATTAAATTTGAGACTTGGATCCCAAGCACACGGTGCTTGCTATAACAAAATAAAATTATGCATCATAAGTATGAGTAACCTATAATGACATTGCATTTCCATTACGTTGAACTGGTTGAAATGTGAATATTAATAGCTAAGGATAATGATAAAATATTACAAAGACCAGAGTTACAACTATTTACATTTAAACAAAAACAAACAAAGAAAAATAAAAAATAATATATAAATGTAACTAACTCAAAATCAAGATATGAACAATAAATTTTTTATTAGGAACAATAATGTATAAAAATAAAGTAAGAGAAACTTAATAGACAACATGAAAGTAATATATGAAGTAATCAAGCTCCATTTATACCATCAAGATGTCCTTAGAAAACAAAGCAAAATAACAAGACCAAATAGTAAATCAAAAGACCAGAATAACCAAGAAGAAATAACAAAGGAAATGAAACAAAAGAAACCATAAAAATAAAATAAATGAAGAGATAAGAAATCACAACAAAACACCAATAAAAATTAAATAGTCACACACAAACAAGAGTTAGTCACAATTTTTTGCACACATGAGTAAAGGTGTTACTTTTCATAATAGTGTAATAATAAAATAGAATGGGGGGGAAAAATAAAAGGAAGGGGATCGCTGAGTTGACCCCAGATGTACAAGACAAGTGGATGCTACCTACATAGTTCCATGGATGCAAGGTCCAACATGAAATTTAGGCCAAATGTAGTTCTCCTAGGAAATGGGATATAAAAAAAGTGATGATAAGAAAATATGATTAATATTATAGAATAAATTATGAAATGGGCTCGTAAAATGGTGAGCACATAAAATGAGTCTTGTAAAATGGTAAAAGCATGGGATGAGAATAAACAATAGTGAAGACAATGTTTTTATTTGTTTAGGTCGATCATTTTCTAATGTTTTTTAAATAAGCAACAAAAATAAACTATTCAAAAAAGGTCTAGGTAATTACCTAGATGATGAAATGAACATCCATAGGTAAGAGTTCAAACAATAGCTAAAACTAGTTGTAACGGCCCATGCTCATAAATCAACAAGAGCAAGATCCTACCAAGGTAAAAATGCCTACCAAATAACATCAAAATAAGAATATAATAGTATGTGATCTAGATAACTTTGAAGAACCCTGTAGTAGGCAAAAATTTTGAGCTGATGTATCCATGTTCATTTATCTATAAGAAGGAGATGTAAACTACCATCTAGGCTGAACTGATTTAGAGAATTGGCATTGAATGTGTCCAAAATGCCTATGAGTCATAATCATGATCATAATTAGTTAAGGGATAAAAGTGTATAGGTTACAATGGCCTAGGGTGAGAAAATAATGTGTAACTAAAAAAAATAGTTTAGAATGAATAGGGTCCAAAAGAGGATGGTCTAGGGTAGAATAAAAGGAGTCAAGTTGGAATATAAATGATCCAAAGCTTCAACTATCTAGAGTCACTAAAAGAATATGGTTCTCATAAGAATGGTCTAGGATATAATGATATGATAAAATAACTTCAACACAATTTTCCCCCAAGTAAGGGGGTCTTTAGACAATGGGTCAAAGGGTTGTCAAGCGTAGCATCTCTTAAGGTGCACAATGTTCATGGGCTCTAAAATTTCTTTGCCATTTATAGTAGCTAGTCAGTATACCCCTGATCCATAGTTTGTTGTGATCACATAAGGGCTAAACCAATTGGGTTGGAACTTACCCTTTTTCTTATGTTCAACATTTGTATTCTTCTAGTTCTCTTTCAAGACCAAATCACCAATCTCAAACTCTTGAGGGAGACTGCACTTGTTTTAGCTTCTCCACAATCTATTCTGATAGTCTTGTAAGTTTTCTAGGGCATCCAAATGCTTACCATCAAAGAGTTCTAGTTCTTGCAACCTTGAAACTCTATAATCTTCATCATCTTCAATATGCTCCAAAGATACTCATAATGAAGGTAACTCGATCTCAATTGGGATAATAACTTCTGTGCCATAAACAAGAGAGTATGGATTGGCTCTTATATAGGTTCGATGACTAGTGCCATAATCCCAAAGGGTAAGAAAAATTTGCAAGTGCCAATTATGGCTAGCATTATTGATAATCTTATTAAGAATAGCCATAATGGTTTTATTTATTTCCTTAGCTTGACCATTGCCTTGCAGGTTATATGGTGTGGATTTATTGTGCTTGATTCTAAATTTTTGTACAAAGTTCTTTGACATCGATATTTATAAAAGATTCACCATTATCAGATATAATTTGGGATGGGATGCCATATCGACAGATGATATGGTAATGAATAAACTTGGATATCTGCTTCTTATTGACATAAGTGAGGAATGTCCTCAATACACTTAGTAAAATACTCAGTTGCAGTCAAAATATGTTTATGTCCATCAGAAGATGTAGGGTTTATTTTCATGATGAAATCGAGGTGCCAAGTAGAAAATGGTCATGGTGTAGTGATTGACTATAGTGGAAAGGAATGTGTGTGTATCAAATTTCTATGTTATTGACAAGGAAAACACTTTCTCAGACAATTTCAAGCATTGATCTCTATTTTTGGCCAATAATAACCTATTTCAAGGATATTTTAAGCTAAGACTACATCATTGGTGTGGGCCCTACACATTCCTTTATGAACCTCCTTAAGTGCTAGTTTGGATTCTCCCAAAGATAAATAATGAAGTAACATTCCATCATATCCTTTGCAATAAATCATGTTTCTGAGGAGGGTATAATAGGCTATGTGGTGAAAGAAATTTTTCTAATGATTGTGAGAAAGGTCAAGTGGAAAAATGTGATCATGGAAATAATTATAATAGTCTTGAAACCAAGGCAGTTTAGGTGGGAGATTAGGACTAAAAATGATGCATAATCTGAAAGACATGTGCAAGCTACAAAATATTTTCAATGAGAAATTGATACTCTTTATCACTGCTATCAATCTTTATCATGGACCCAATTATTTCCATTACATTGGTAGATATGTTGTTTTCCCTTGGTACTTGTTCAAACTATAAGGATTTAAAATGAGGCTTGAGATTATCCATAATATGTTTGTAAGGAACAAGCTTTTCATCTCTATTTTGATATTGATATGTGGTTTGATTGATAATCAATTGGGAATCACCATAAACCATTAAGTGCTAGATATCTCATTGTACTGCAAGATGAATTCTTGCAATAAGTGACTCATACTCGATCATATTATTGGTATAATGAAAATTGATATGAAAAAATTTGGGAATTAGATTCTCTTAGGTGTAATAAAAAAAATGATGAATCCATTTCTATATGATGTAAAGGAGTCATAAAAATATATCCTCCATTATTCAAGTTCTTGGGTCCTTCTTCTATTATCATAATATAATCATTTGGAAAGTCAAATATGAGTGGTTGAGTATCTTTAATAGGGGATTCTACAAGTTGATCAACAATAAATTTCCCCTTGATAGTTTTTTGATTTTGATACTTAACATTAAACTCACTGAGGAGCATGACCCATTTAGCTATATGACATGTGAGAGTTGTTTTAGATAATAAAATTTGAGAGAATCCACCTTAGTAATAATAATGGTTTTATTTTTTAGTGTATAATGTCATAACATTTGGGAAGTGAACACCATATCTAAAAATGCCTTCTTAATTGGTGTATAATTATGTTCATAAGCCACCAATGTACAACTTAAATAATAAAATGCACACTCTTTACCTTGATCATCATATTGGGCTAAAAGTGCCCCCAATACATGATCATTTGTTGAAATATAAAGTAACAATGGTTGTCTTGGTGTATTTCAAGATTGGTAGGTTAGCCAAATAGGTCTTGAGCTTCACAATGCTAATTGACAATCTTCATCCCATTGAAATGTGACCCCTTTCTTCAAGAGATGTGTAAATAGGTGACACTTATCTTTCAATTATGAAATGAACCTATGTATAGATTGGATCTTTCCTTGCAGGCTTCAAAGTTGTTTAAGATTTGAAGGTGGAGACATTTGAACAATAGCCTTAATATTAATAGGTTTGAATTTAATCCCTCTTTATGATACAATAAACCCCAGTAATTTTATTTAAGTGACACTAAAGACACACTTCTTAGGATTTAGGTAGACTTTATACTCATAAACTCTCTCAAAGATTCTTCATAGAATGTCAAGATGTATAACATGTATTATTGATTTAGGTAGGATGTCATCAACATAGTCTTATAAAATATCATGCATCATGTCATGGAAGATGATAGTCATAGCACACTGATAAGTGGCTCCAACATTATTTAATCCAAATGACATAACTTGATAATAGAATGTTCCCCATGAAGTGGTGAATGTAGTCTTGTGCTGGTATTTTTGGGCTATCTTAATTTGATTATATCCAAAAATCCATCCATGAGGAATAACATCTCGTACATAGCATTAGATTCAAAAATCATGTCAATTTTGGGCATAAAAACATCATCTTTAGGGCATGCTTTGTTGATATCTATAAAATAATTACAAAGGCATATATCTTATGGCTTTTTGCTAACTAGGACTATGTTTGGCTTTTTGCTAACTAGGACTATGTTTGATATCCATTCAAAATAGTCTAGTGTTCTAATGAAGCCTACTACTAATATCTTCTCCTGTTCTACTTTTACCAAAAGAGTGATGCGTGGATGCATCTTCCTCAATTTTTATTTGACTGGCTTGGCATCTGAATGAACAATAAGTCAATGGACAACTAATTCAGAGTCTAATCTTGGTATGTCAAAGTAAGACCTTGAAAAGATGTCAATAAAATCCTTCAAAATGGATATAATGTGTTATCACTCCTCATCACTAAGAGAAGCTCCAAGGTAAACAATTTTTGGATCGTATGTTCCCAAGTTCCCTTCTGTAGTATTTTCCACAAAGAGTGTGGAAACATCTTTTAAAATTATAAGCAATATGTGATCATGATCTTCTTCTTCTACTATAGTTTCTTGTTGTTCCTCCCAAGGCTTATGATAATGGGATGAATCTAAATATGACAACTTAGGTAATGGCCAAGTAGCAAAAATATCCATAAACTCAAGAATAAGATGCTCAAAAATTTGTTCTTATTTTGAAGTGATGCTTGTATTGGCTATAGAGCTAGGACTTGATGGACCTTGAGCATATTTTAGGGATGTGCAAAATTTCCCATCCAAGATTACCTAAAACAAGTTTTCACTCAAGGGCTTGTCTTTTTCTTTACTTTTTCCCTAATCAATGAGCACCTTAAAGAGGTTTTCACCCAAAGATCTCAATGTTTTATCTTTTTCACGACCAAATTTTTTTTATTGCTCTCTAAAGTAGGTATAAGGATCCAATAAAAAATCAAATCCTTGTTTATGATCACCAATGGGCCATCCATATCTTAGGCCCATATACTCTATAATTAATTCTTCATTCTAGAATTCATTAAGGTATATGGCCAGATTTTTTGGTCTTAATCAATGAGTTCAGGATGGCAAAGGCATAAAGAACAATGGGGTGTTAAGTTCATACTGACATTTAAATAAAATAAATATGTGTTAGCAAGCTCATCAAAAAGGCTATAATGGGATGATACATCATTGCTAGGAGTCTTGTCACTATTCAATTTAGAAGAATTAGTATCGAAAGTCATGAGGTTACCCCCAAATAGTATAAATCTAAGACCATGATTCAAATTAGGTATACTAGTTGATAAAGGTTCTAGGAGTCCTTGCACTCATGGGCCAAGTCATTTTCCTATATGATCAAAATTGTCCACAATCTAATTAGGGATAGGATTATTTGGATTCTTAAAATAATCAGAAATGCCATCAGAATATAACAAATATCCTTTAGTGAAAGCCTCTCAATATTTTTTGGGTGAAGTAGCAAGTACAAATACTATTGGTGGTTTTTTCATTTCTTTCTTCTATTTCCAAACCATGTTGGGTCTGTTAGGGCTTTGGAAGGTTTGGATTTACCACATGTTTTGGGAGAGTTAGAAAACTTAGAAATATGGAAGGCATCCTTAAGATGGTATGTAGAAATGACCACATCTTCTATAACAACCTATTTCGCAAGAGTTACAATAAATATATCAATCAAAGTGGAAACAAGGTCACTAGGGTTGATATAATTGGATTTTGGTGGATGTGAATTGGTTTAATGCAATGGAAATGTAATTTCATTATAGGTTACTCATACTTATGATGCATAATTTCATTTTTCTATAGTAAGCATCATGTGCTTTGGATCTAAGTCTTGAAGTAAATGTAGCTCTGATGATCATCTCTCAAGTGCACCAATAAAACTAGTCACCTATGGTTTATGCACTTGACTC
Organism: Torreya grandis; assembly: GCA_037957365.1. Classification (NCBI taxonomy): domain Eukaryota; kingdom Viridiplantae; phylum Streptophyta; class Pinopsida; order Cupressales; family Taxaceae; genus Torreya; species Torreya grandis. The sequence goes on along the minus strand of JARHVA010000328.1, from coordinate 4,431,218 downwards.
TATGCAATATGTGCATCTCTTGGTATACATTATGAGTATAATCAAATAGTGGGTTGTTTATTCTATTTTATTCATTCCTCATTCCATCTTCTCTCACTTCTAGGTGAACTACATTGGCTTGATGTCCATTTGGACTATGTAGGCAAAATTTGGATACATGATGTATCTCAAGTCAGTTTAGACACCTTCATTATTCTATTCATCTCTTTCATCACTTTATGCATCTTTGTATGCCTAGTTTTTTGTGACTTTATTTAGTCATTAGACTATCACATATATGTTTGTGCCCACTCATATTTTAATCTATGCATTAAGTTATATCCTTGAGTTATGTTTTCCAATTATCCCTATTGGGGCATAATATTTGAACTAGTCACAAAAATAAATCATCCTTATAGGGGCACAATTAGTTATTAGTGATCAAAATTAGCCATACTAGGGAAAAATTATTTTATCAACTGATCAAATTTTCTCTACTAGAGCACCTTCTTATTTCCTTTCTCAAGAGTAATATTCTCCTATTTCTTCTAATTTCAAGATCTGTGGAATTTTTTTCTTGTTCTAGTAATATTTTAGTGTGCAACTTGTCTCAGGATTGATCAATTCCTAAGCATATAGTTTGTACCCTAGCTTTGGGGGTGTTCAAAGTGTGTTGCTTATATTTTTGGATTGTATCTTTCCCCTTACCCCATACTTGGGGCCCATTACTTTCTAATTATGTTTTGATCATTGATGGAATCAACATGTGCAAGCATTAACTCTTATAGATTTAATTTATCCCACCAATCATGCCAAGATGTAGATATGGATCTAAAGATAGATAAATCTAACATTAGTCAAGAAAAATCAATAAAATTCATAAAAACATGTTGGCCATTTTGGCCCACATACCAAGCTTCTACTTGGTTTAAATAGATGAGCAGGGTCCTAATTGATCAGTGGATCAGGTGGCTCAGAAGTAGGCTCAACATTACAAATGGAGGGATCCAAGTAGATTTTCATGATGCTGATAGATGAAGGAGTAGGTCTAAAAGGAGCCTAAGTTTACACTTTTCCAACTTTTGGCCAAGTGTATCATTCAAAATTAATTTGGAGGAACTATTCCACACAAATCCCACAACAAATGTACAAGGCTTAATTCTTTTGGGACTTTGGTTTTGAGCTTTTTATTTAAGTACTGGGAATTGTTTCAGACATTTTGTTTTAAACAATTTCCCTAAAGGGTCATTTATTTAAGGAGGGTCCTTTTTAGAAGTTTTGAAGGGCACTTTTGAAGCCAAGTGTCTAAAACACTTTTCTTTAAGGATCATTATTTGAGAAAGTAGACCTTTACAAAAATATCAAAGGATATATTTTCTAAGCAAAGTGGCCAAAACAATTTCCCTAAAGGGTCCTTTCTCAGGAAAGTGTCCCAAACTCTTTTTTTTAAAGGGTATTTTTATTCACCAAATGGCCCAGTTAAAGGTTTCCAAAGGGTCTTTTTATTTTGAGAAAGGGTCCAATGCAAAAGTTTTGAATGGAAATTTCCAAAGGGCAAAGGGATATTTCAAAAGGGTCGAAGGGCCATTCTAAGGACACAATTCCTTTGGGAAAATTATTTGGGATAATTTCTCGAAGGTATATTTATTTCATATCTTTTTTCCTAAATAAAAATACTAAGGTATAATTCTTTCAGACATTTTATGTGAGATAGAGACCCGTAACACATGAATTCTTTCAGATAATTTGTCTGAAAGAATTGCTCAAGGAAAATATATAACAAGATATTTCCTTTAGAGGAAGTGGCTGAGACACCCCAAAGATAAGGTTTCAGATGGAAGGAGTCAAAGATATTAATTTCTCATAATGCCTTTTAAGACACTTTGAATTCACTTAAAGTGTAAATTGCCAATTACTAAGGACATGGCTAGATTTGCATAACCCCCATAGGATGCCAAGAATGCTTGGAGTGGATTTGAAGTGCATGGGATGTATCTAGTTCTTCATTATGTTTATTATGACACTTTCCCATACTTATCAATTTTTAAGGGAGATCAAATTTAGCCAAATGGATAAATTGAAGATGTTACATCTCATACATGTAGCAACTTCTAGAGGAATTGATCAAATGGGTCTATTCAATTTTGAGCCTAGAATGTATACACTAAGTTTTAGGTCCTTAAAAAAAGTGTGAATGGAGTTATGCATGTGAAAAGTTATATCCTTTGTCATATTTTTCCAAGTTTCCATACTTATCCATTTTTTGAGTCAAGACGTCATGCAAGATCAAATGGACTAGTCAACTTATGCACTTACTATCTTCACTTGGAAGGCTCTCAAGACTAGCAGATCAAATGGGTTCATCCCTTTTGGTAAGAATAATATCTCTTAAAATTTTAGTGCCTCCATTAATTTTTCACTTCAATTTATAAGCCTTGAAAGTTGGTCAAAAGAATAAAATGTTCATGCTCACATCAAGTTAGAGCTCATGGAAAAATCTATATGTGATTAAGTTTGACAATTTGCAAGACATCATTTACATTCTATGAGATGAAAAATTATGGTTGACATAACGTCAAATTTAAATATAGATCAAGATAAATCATATTGAGCTTAAATTTGAGGTTGCACAAATTTCAAGATGATCACATGAACGTCATTTGACAAGAGTGAGGACATCAATTTTAAGATCATGAACTAGCCATTGGATTTCAAACAATGGATCCCATTAGATTAATGATTGGCATTTGATCAAGCATCTAGGATCAATAACATGAGATGGGTCCAAGGTTCATAGAGATTGAGGGGTTGACACATGGCACAAACATGTGAGGCTATAGACTGACAGTAAGATCTTAAGGATTAACATGTATTTACCAAGTGGAACTAGTGGGGACAAGGTTAAAAATTCAAAGATAGATATAAAGGTTTACAATTTTTCATACCTAGAAAATACAAAAGAATGATTTGAGTCAAGAGGTCAAGGATTCGAGTCAATTCTCGATGACCAATTAGAATAAAGGAGAGCCCAAATGACTTAGATGGAGGTTAAATGTTTATTTTTTAACCAAGGTAAATAGACATGAGTGGATCCAAGCTTGAGCATGTTTTAGTTTGAATTAGGAGTGGATATTTCAAGATTGGATGATGTCATTAAGAACCTATAGAGGTAGACATGTAGAATTCAATGATCATTGCCAAAGCTATTTGCATGAAAATGACCCTTCTCCCCACTTTGGCACACATCAACAAACCAATCATGAGCGGTTTCACATTAGGAAAAAATGAAATCAACTTTATTCCACCATTTCAGCCACTATGGAGCATCATATAGAAGATATTGTAATGATACAATGGACTGGAGTGACCTGAATCAATCAGGAAGGGCTTGAATAAACTTGATTCATAGAGGTAGTTGTCATATATTTTTAAATGAATTTGAACTCATTTAATTCCCTTTTGAGTAGTAAAAATCTCCCTCTATCTTGGTTCTTTTTTGCTATAAGTATAGATTTTGAGCTATTATTTTGGATACCTTAGGTTGGTATTACTAGACTTTGCTAGAATTATATTTTACACCTCTTGGAGTAGTGCATAGAGTATTTTTATAGTCTTTTGTTATTTTGTATTTAGTGTTCTATGTTTGTTTAATATGAAAATGTGAATGCCATCTTACTTTTATATGTTCAAACTCAACCTAAGTACTAGAAACTTTATTTATAGGTCATATAGTGTGTCTCTATATTGATCTCTCAAAGATATAATGGACAAATGAATTTAAGTGTCTTTGACCAGACCTTATTTTCATTACTTCCTAGTCTAAGTGTATCAAATAGACCTCTATACAAAATACTATTGCATAGAAATTATAATAAGCATTGCATTAGCTTCTATCACAGTTCATTACTGTGTTAAAGAGTTTGAGCTTATGAGTGGGTCTATTAAATTCTTGGTGCATCACCAAAAATTAGAATAGGTTTTATTTCATGCAAACTCCTTAACTCTTTTCACCCCTACCAATTTTTAGGTTTTAAAATAAAAGGTCCTAATTATAAAATCCGAAGAGTTAGCCTCATAAAAAATCCTAGAGGTCTGGTCTAGTTATATGCAACCCACAACCTTAGACCATTCCCATGTTATTCCAAGTATGGGTCAGACTTGAATGAATTTGACCCTTATTTAGGGTGCTATCTGGATAGCTAGCAAAACATAACTAGATAAGCTGACTCCTTTGATGGGGTTCAGAAAATGACAATTAATATATATTGAAAGAAATTACATATACAATACCTTCCCAAGAGCATCCCATTCTCCAAATGTGGCTCGAAATGTGATTTCCCCCTTGATTTGGTGCTCAAGTATTCGTCAATGATGCAAGGTAAAACTCCTCCATCATCTCAAGTTCACCAACTAAACTAGGCTCATGCTAAGAAATTATATCTATGCCTATCAATGAAGCTATCCTATTACAAATTAAGCATAATAACACTATACAAATAAATGTTGTGGAGAGAATTATACATAATAAGTTTACACAAATGAAGCTTGAAAATGGTTTGGAATTGATCAGAATCAACCATGATCATCCATCTTGATATCAATATGTGTGGCCATAAATTAATTAAATTTTAGAGGTAATAGCTATAAATATCTCCATAAACATTTGTAAGGGGCATCAAAGAGGCATGGGAGGCCTTAAACCTGATATTTTTTGCATTTATGGCTTATGGATGATACCCCACAAATGATATCATTTGATGATGCATATATTAACAATCAATTTCCATCATCTCAAGTGTACCAACTAAACTAGGATCATGATATGAAATCAAATATATGCCTATCAATGAAGCTATCCTATTAAAAATTAAGAATACTAACAATAAAAAAATAAAGGTTGTGGAGAGAATTTTGCATAATTTTACACAAATGAAGATTGAAAATGGTGGCCTTGACCCTCTTTTTTTATAGTTTTTTGTAATTGATCAGAATCAATCATGATGGTCCATCTTGAGAGTAAGATGTGTGGCCATGAATTAATTCAATTTTGGAGGTAATATCCATAAATATGCCCATAAATATTTGGAAATAAGGGCCATTAAAGATGCATAGGAGGCCTAAAACCTGATATTTTTTGCATTTATGGCTTATGGATGATACCCCACAAATGATGTCATTTTATGATGAAGATATTAAAAATAAATTTAAAATAAATAAATCTTCAATAACTTCCATGGAATTTCCACTTAAGGTCTTAATTTGGATTAATTTGTCTAAGTGAGATTAATCAAATTTTATGTAATTCTAAGGAAATTGATGCACACTATTAATCAAACTGGTTAGAATGTCATATTACTAGGTTGTATTTTGACTAGAGTGGAATTATAAAAATAAGTTAGTTGTGTATGGATCAATACCCCATTTAGGACATTCTTGACATAAAATAACACATACACGTGTCGTGTGATTCAAAATTAGAAGAATTCATTGATTAAGAGTGTCAAATTGCATTTTCATCATTTTAACTTGAAATGATTTAAGAAAAGTTAATAATCACAAAAAATGAATTGACCTATTTAAGGATACATTAGCCTAAATCAGCACTCGTATATTATAAGCTTGAACCATTTAGCGTGTTTAAGTGATTTTAGCCTAAATTGTGTATTTTCATAAATTTTGAGTAAGATTGACAATTTTAACACAATGATGTTAGGCATTGGATGCCTACATTTATTTCCCATGGATGGATGCCATGGGCTAGACAGGCACCTTCACAGGGATGGGGACCTCCATCATGAGTTAAACAAAAGTAGACACCACATCTATGAATGCCTCAACCTCACCAACATCCTTGAATACCCCAACCTAGTGATCAACCATGGGCAAACAAACAATGGGATCCTCATCATAACTTTAATCAATAAAGGAGGTTTTCACAAAAAAATTATTGATGCTTATAAATACCACTCAAACACCACAAATAAAACAAGTGGCTTATCCTAAAATACCTACACATCCTGTAGTAAATCTAAAGAATAGACAAGAAACTCTTGTATATGGAACTGAGTAAAAAGGAACCTTAGGAGTTGGTGCCATTAATTATGAGAATGTGAAATTGATATTAGGTAAGACATTAAATAATCCTCTGATCACCATAACATAAGTCATAAATGATAAACCAAACCCTCCTATTTATTCAACTAAAGATAAAATTAATGAGGAAAAGTAAAAGCATCAAGAAAAAATTATAACTACTCCAGCCATCCCATTTCCTAAAAGACTTAAAGAAATAGAGAATAAGGGTGAATCTAATTTAGTCCAAGATTTGAGCAAGATAAACATTGAAATTCCATTCATTCAAGCCATAATATATATCCAAAACTCAATAGAGTAATTAAGGGTTTGTGCATAAAAACTCTAGGTAGAAAAAGGAAATATCCTAAAACTATACAAGTGGATGTAAAACTTATTGATTTATTGGAAGGTAAACTCCTTCTACCCAAGTATGAGGATCCTAGAAGCCCTTTTATTTATATGACTATAGGAAAGGAAATACCCAATATACTTGTGGACCTAAGATCTGATATTGATGTGATGAAAATAGATACTCTAAAATCCTCATCCCATATAGGGGTGCAACTTGCTTCTATAGTTTTCCAAATAGTAGATCAGTCTATTTCCAAACTAGAAGGAACCACATAAGATGTCTTTGTGATAGTGGAATCTTTGGAATACCCCATAGACTTCATCATACTCCAGCCCAAGAGTAAAAAACTTGGATATCTATTATTATTTGGAAGACCTTGGTTAGCCATAGTTGTAGCATTAATAGACTACGGGTCAGGAGTCATGACTATATCAAATAGAATAAAATTAAAATGGATTTATTTATATCAACTGTAAAACTATTTACAAACCCATGGGTTGATGAACTTGAGCAAAATAACAATAATCTCTCACCATTGGCCATAGTAAAAATTTAATAACACATGAATGAGTTAGAGGAAGAACTAATGTGGAATTCAGAAGAGCCTAGTATAGCTCCATAGTTTGACAATCTAGCTCCAAAGTTTATCAAACTAGCTCTAGATTTTGAAAATCAAGCTCTAAAGTCTATCAAACTAACTTCAAACTTTGATAATCTAGCTTTGATGTCTAATAGTTTGGCTCCATAACCTATTAGATTAGCTTTGGAGTCTATCAATATAGCTCCAAAGTATGGGATTATTTCCTCTTAACAAAAACCAACTAGCTCATCCACTCCTAATGACATGTATGACCATACACCCATTCAATAAAGCATTGTCATATGGGTACAAGATAGACATGATACATTTTTAACAACTTTTTGTTGTCCATTATCAAAATTAATTACACAAGGTGAGAATTTATTTAAATATGTCAATACATTCCATATGATATTATCATATCCTTTCCCTCTTAACTCTTTGATGAGCGAATTTAGGCAGGTTGGCTACATCTACCCAGAGACTAAGCAAATAACCATCCAACCTGGAATAATGCTAAACATAAATAGTCAGTTGGATAATGAGCAAGAAACTAAGGTTTTTGAAATATTTAATAACCATACAAAATCCTTTTCATGGGATTATAGTGACATGAAGGTCATCCACCCAAATGTGTTCACTCATCATATATATATATATATATATATATATATATATATATATATATATATATATATATATATATATATATATATATATATATATATATATATATATATATATATATATATACTGAAAACACTAGACCTATGAAATAACCTCAAAGAAGCATTAACCCAACACTAAGAGATATAGTCAAAGAGGAAATATAAAATCTATTATAAGTGGGATTAATTTACCCCATAAGTGATAGTCAATGGGTCTCACCACTTATGATAGTACCTAAAAATAATGGAAAATGGAGATTATGTATAGACTACTAAGAACTAAATAAATCCACCATAAGAGATTAATTTACCCTGCTTTTCATAAAATGGGTGTTAGATAATCTAGTTGGGAAGAAATATTTATCCTTATTAGATGGGTTTAATGGTTACAATAAGATAATGGTATCCCTAGAATACTAGAACAAGATAACCTTTACATGACCTTGGGGAACATTTATCTATATAGTGTTACCCTTTGGCCTCTATAATGCACCTACCATCTTTCAAAGGATAGTTTTGGCTATCTTTGTTGATATAACCAATGATTTTGTAGAGGTATACATGGATTAATTTATTGTTCATGGTGTATTTTTTGATGAAGCTCTAAACAACCTAAATTTTTTTTTAACCAAATATGAGCAACATCAACTATATTTGAGTCATGAAAAATGTTTAATCATGGTTGACCAAGGAATTGTTCTAGGACATCACATCTTATCTCAGAGAACACAAGTGGATCTTAAAAATATTGAAGTCATTTATAATTTTCCCACTCCTAAAAATTAGATCGATATCAAAAGTTTCATATGACATGCAGGGTATTACAGACATTTCATAGAAGACTTCAAAAAAATAGATGCACTTATATTTTTGTTGCTTACCAAATATAGTGAGTTCTTATGGACTAACAAATTCCAACATTTCTTTGAATAAATAAAGGAAAAACATATTTATACTCCAAATTTGAGAGGTCCTAACTGGTAACAACCTTTCCATATCCATATAGATGCTTCCAATAATGCTATAGGGTCAATTCTAAGACAAAAACACGAAGGGAAAATGTATGTTATCTACAATAGACACCTCATTTTAACTACTTCAGTGTCTAAACTAAATTATAGAATGATTTTTTGTAATCACATGAAAATTCAATTAGAAGTTAGTATTAAACCTAATTTACCCACACGTGTATCATTTTAATCTAAAATTATAATGATGCATCCCTAATTGGGGCAATGGATCATCTCACAATATTAAATTGATAAAATACATCCATACCAATTCTAACCTTTACAAAAAATATCACAAGCTACTTAAATGAATATATTATGGTCAAAATAACACTGTACAGATCCCATTCTTCTAATTTCTAATTAATCTCTAATTAATTAGCTTAAACTTCCTCTAATAAGAAATTTTGTAACTTTTTGGAATTAGCTTATTTTCCTAAATCAAAATTGATTTATTACCTCACATAGGTGATGTCATTCAACAAATTCAACAAGAAAGAGTAGGATTTCAAGCAAGTTATTACACTTATCTTACACACTCTTCCCCTTACACCCCTTCTACACACTCCAAGAGGTCATGATTGCACTTCCTTCCAATCTTCCTTCCATAATCTAAAAAGGCCTTAAATGGCATATCTTACACACTCCATGTGTGTAATGATGAGTGTGAGGACTAATCCTCTACCATTAGTATTCATCTTGATTCAATGGTCATTAATCATCCTAAAAGTATATAAAAGTAAGGTTGAATGGCCATTATAGATAAGCTTTTTGAGTGTATTGTTATTATGTCAAAATATAGAAAGAAGCTTCACCTTGTCATCTCATGTACCAAGCCAAACCACAAGTGAACAATGGGAGATGTTTCCCATGAAGCACTAGTATTGGAAAATACTCCTAAATCACATTTCAAGCTCAACATCTACATATTAGTCATCAAGTAAGTATTCAAGGGAGGTAAAAAGGTTGTATGTATCCTTCCAATTACATTCCTTGTTTGGTACCCTTATATCTCATCCAAGGGAATAGACTTGAGTGGTTATGTCTCTAAGTTATTTTTGGTTAAGTCACTAATAATTGATTAATTTCCTCATGGATTTATAGTCTTCACAATGGCATGCCTAGTGAGACCCCAAGGATTGAATGCACCCACAAACTATTCTAGATCATTTCCCTTCTTCAAATTGATAGAATTGGTATTTTAACAAGCCATTTCTTTCTCTTTTCTTCCAAAAATCTGTCAAAATATGTTTAGGATCAAACATTGAAAAATGACACTATGTATCAATAAATTTGGAGCCTTCATTAGTAAAATCACTCTAAAAAACTATGAAACTCTTCAAAACAACAATAAAATCATCAAGAAATGGTGAAATCATATTAAATAGTTTCTTTGTGTGTTGTTTAATAGCCCTTATTAGTGCATTCAAAGCATGCATAAAAAAAATCACTAAGAACATTAGAAAAATCATCCCAAAATAATGAAATCACCAATATATATATTTTTGTGTGGCAATGTTATTTTCTAAAAATTTACAAAATTAAAGTATACTTTATAAAAATTGTTAGGGATAATAGTGCAATTTCTCAATATATTTAATGAAATCATGCCAAAATGTTGAAATCATGCCAAAATGGTGAAATCATTTTTACCTATTTCTATGTTGTGCACATTCTAACACTAGTGAAATTGATGACAATAATAATGAAATTATTGACCTAAGTTATGAAATCGCACAATAGAACTACAAAATTACATCACAAAGAAGTGAAATTCTTTAATAGAAAAGTGAAATTGGAATACATATTAGTTAAATCTCTTGAAATGGTGAAATTATTCTTTTACTATTTTTATGTGATATTTTTCATTCTACTTATCAATGAAATTGCATGATAGAGAAGTAAAATTATTTTGACTAATTTTTTGTTCTATGTGTGTAGGCGTTAATAGTGAAATTGAATGAATTATCAATAAAATTAGTCTGTGTAATGATGAAAATGTTCTTTATTGAGGTTGAGACTTAAATAAATAAAAAATTCAAGATCCTCTTGGCTCAAAACTAGTTGTTTCAAACTTATAATCAAGTTATGATTATAAAACCTTGGTCAAGGAGTGGTTTTTTGAGTTAAAACACTCAATTCTCATTCAGATTTAAAAATTTGATGTTTTAAAACTTATTCACATTTATAAATTGGTGATTAAGAAGTAATAAACCATACTTTATTTTGTGATCTTAAGAAAATTTTACCTTGTGTTATTTTTTATATAGTTGTGTTCTTTATCGTTCTTGTTTGATTGCTTGTAAGTCAAAAATTAAAGAAAATCACGTATGCTCTCTCCTTATTCCTAAGAACTTGGATGACTTAGAAACAACCCTTTCTTCCTTTATTTTTTGTTTGACTTAGCCAATAGGAGTTCATATCCTCCTCATAATTCCTTTATGGGTATATTGACATAGGGTTTTATCTCCCAACATCATACCAAACCCATTTCTCTAGTGGGGTGTACAAATTAGGTGTGCCACTTAATTGGCCAGTGGTTGAATGGTTAACCTGACAAGTCAAATGGATCCCTAGAGTATGCATGTTTTAGAGATCACACTTCAATGAGTAATTGAAGGATGAAATGGTTTCAAAAGGGACAAGACCCTTTCATAAAAATCTAGAAGGTTTTTCATACACTTGATGGATATTTTGTTATGCCCAAGTACTCTTTGATACTTTTTGACCATCTAGAAATCCAATTCAAAAGTATTAAAATGAGAGACCCCACTTGCCATGGATTATCTTACCAATTCCAAAATACTTTTTCACTCTAATTTCCATGCAATGTAAAAGTTCTTGAGAGTTTGAGGGAGGATAAACACTCTACCTTCATGTTTTTTTATTTATTGGATTAACACTTAATTCCTCTAAAGAATGGGTATATCGATGGAATTTAGTGGATGCAAACCTTGTGTCAATTATTAAACTAGGGGCATATACTACATGTACTTTCTTGAGTTCAAAATTGTTTTGCACAAACAAACAAGTTTAAAAGCCTCTTAAACCAAATTTGAAATCCACTTTCAAGTTTTGATCTAAGCATAATTAATTTTCACTTGAGTTACTTCGTATCACTTAAGCTTGAGTGGTTTACTCTTTATATTTAGATTATCTTGCTTGGATTAGATTTCAATTTGATTTAAGAGATTTACCTAAGTGAAAGTTCAAGTACCCATTCTAATTTCCCTTCATTTAAAATTACCAAACAAACCAATTCTTAAGTTCAAGTGCCCAACTTCTTTTCAAATGTTTGCAATTTTACCATTTGATTTAGTTTAAAACCAAGTTCCAATTCCAATTTTCCTTCTAGTTATAATTTCAAACTTTCAAATTCTAAGTTCAAATTTGAGTTCCAATTCTAGTTTTATTTATTCCAATTTGAATGCCTTTTAGAGGATTAAGATCTAAACCAAGTTTGGATATTGATTCAACATTTCAAGACCAAATTTGTACTTCTTATGCCAACTTTTACACATTCCAAGGTCCTAAAGTGCCTCAAATCAATAAAATCTCCCTTTTTTGTTTAGAAGGTCAATTTTCTAAGATCTAACCTTTCAAATCAAGACCAAAAATCTGAGCCCTTATCTAAACCATACCGATGTGTTATCCATCTAGTTACAAATGTAGTTCTAGTTCCAATATAAGGTTAAATTTAAAACCAGGTTTAAAAACAAAATTTTAATGTATTATCTAAATTATGCCATCCAATTTAAACCAAAACCTAATTTAAAATGACAATTCTACTTATAAAATTCCAATGGTTTGGCCAAAGTAAACATTTACAAAACTATCCTATTGACATACCTAATTTGAGCATTCAATGTCTATCAAAGTCAAATTCAACATTAAAATTTATGAAAAAATAATTATGCACCATGTCAATAAAAGACAAATATAGTTCATCTTGAACCACATAACTAACTAATTATGTATCATTCCAATGTAATTATCTACCATGATAGTGCAATCTTGTACCATTTTAATGAAATTCTATACCATTCCAAACCAATTTTGAATTAATTGCATGACACTTCCAACCATTTCTTGTCTTTCCATTCAATTTCCTACACTTTTTGGTTGGGAATGACAAATTCATAACATCCATCCTTTATTTCATTTGAATTTAATATATGTGGTAATTTACCTTGCTTAGGGCCAAGCAAAGCTAATTCTACCAAATTAGGACCACCCTTTTTAGGGCCAAACCATTCTAATATATGTCAATTTTCTCTTTTTGGGGCCAATACTATTCTAATTTAGATTGATACCACCCTTTTTGGGGCCAAACCATTTCAATCTATGCCAAAATTCCCCCTTTTAGGGTCAATTTCTATTGATCCAATTCCCCTTACATGAATCTTTACTTAGGGGCATTAGTCTAAGGTTAATTTGAGTCATGGAATCTCATAATACTATACTTGTACTACCATGTTCATCCCTACATCAGGATGAAATAGATCAAATCACTCATCTTAGTCAAAAAATATAATACTTTACATCTATTTTAGACACTATAGCCATTCATCCAAGGTCTAATCTAGTATTATAGTCACAACAAAGCCAACCAACCATTTTACATCAATAATGCCTCCCAAATATTTCATCTAATGTAGATTATGAATAAAAACAATTTGATTAACAACTATTTGACAATAAAGATGAATATCTTGTTAGATTGTGATAAATGGGTGCCAAACTTCTGGATGGATTTCTAGTAGAGGATTTACACTATTTGATCAAAACTCCTAAAGAGATTCCACATTAAAGCCAATGGTCTAGACCTATTATACCTTTACCAAACCAAGGAAATTTATCTATTAACAAGCCAAGTGTGCCCAAGTTTGATAGTTACTTGATTGGGATATGTCATGATCCCCTTACCAAACTTGATCATATTTGTCCACTTCCAAAGCAAGATCAAAATATTCAAACCATTATTGACATTTTTGTTGAAACACCCATATTTAAAATACTTATTATTCTTGAGCAAGAGACCATTATTAAATAATTACCAAAATTCCCCCATTTTAAAAAATTTATTTGTCTCAAAGTATTCATTTCTAATCAAAAGGTGAATAAGGTACTTGGAGACAACACCATTCAATAGACCCCCTTTTTGGCTACTTCAACATCAGAATCAAGTTATATTCTAGAACTCATATCAAAATTGGGTTATATTCTAGAACCAATATTAGATTTAGCATTAGAATTATAATCAATGTAAGTCTCAACATCATATTTAGATCCTCTTTAATTAGAGTTAACTTCAAAATCAGAATATATTAGTGGATGTTGCGATAATGGCTACACATTTTTGGCATATCCAATTGAAAGAATTTGTGATCCTTACACAATAATCAAGGATATTTCATTTAGTATTAACACAAGTTATTCTAGTATCCTCTACAATAATTGTGTTGCCTTTTACCCTTCCATTGCCATTACACATGCCTTTATCAATAACTAGTCTAGACATTCTATTGACATACCGCCTCTCACAAATGTTGATTGGGACTGATAGAATCCCACATTATTGAACTCTTTCCATGGTGACATCTCAGTGGTGGAATTATTAGGGAAGCAAGACATTATCAAATTAGAAGAACAATCTATAGTGAAACTTAGTTTGAGGCATTAGGGGACAATCAAAGTCTAAAATCATTAGCTTATAGTAAAACCTTATTTGAAGTGCTAAATGATAATAAAAAATAGAAGCCTTTAATGAAAACTTGATTAAGGTGCTAAAGGAAAATAAAAATAAATTATCAAAATCCCTTAGTGAAACCTTATCCAAGGCATTATTGGATAATTCAAATTAGAACAATTAATAATATTTTATTGGTGAAAAACTCTTCGAGGTGCCAAGCACTGGGTCAATTCCTCATTGCTTGATGAAGACATTATTGAGGTTAACATTGGTCCCACAACAACTAAAATTAAGTTAAATCTGGAATCAATAATAATGTGTATGACTAAAAATCCTAATCTTTATTATACATTCCATTCTAATCCTATTACCCATTCAAGAACTATGATCTATTGTCTAATTAGACCATTTATCTTATTCTAATCCTTCATTATCCTCACTAGAAACACTCTTTTTTATAGAGGCTATGAAGACATCTTGTTTAGAGGCTTGGAGGAAGTAGAGTCAATAACCAAAGAAGATCAAAATAGTGTCTGTCTCATTTATATTAGTAGCAGGATTCAAATAGAGATATCATTTTAAATAGGTATTAGTCAGATAAAAAAGGTCCATATTATGCATCTTGTAATCATCCACTAAGTTGAGATGCTATAAAAATCCAAAAAATTCAAATAAAAATATAAAAGAACTAGAGAAATAATTTATTATCTACAAGTACCTTAACACTTGGGGCTAACCTTATTCCCATTGAAGACCAAATAATGTACCTATACCATCTTATCCAATCCTATACCATTTGGGACAATTCATGTACCATTTTTTCCATCTTATTCCATTTATTATATTCTAGTACTAGTTCCCATGTTCTATGCCATTCATATGGCATTTATGTTTCCAACCCTACTATTGACTAGTAGTAATTTATACTAGGGTGAAACTACATTAACTTGAGGTCCATTTGGCCTATATAGGCAATGCTCAATTTTTGAGGTTAGCTCAGTCACCTATTTCCCATTCTCTCACCATTTTATAAGTAATTTAAGCAATGATCTTTCCATTTTATGAGTTAGCCCATTATGTATCTCATAATCCTCTATTGAGTTGATATGCCAAAAATCCTAAATTTTTGAAAATCCTAAAAACAACCTAAAATTAAACAAATTTAGAAAAAGGTTTAAAATCTCCCTGAGAGATATTAAGCCATAAGTTTTTTTCTTGTTTTGTCATCTTATTCTCCAGTGGTTTTACCTATGTTATGGGTGACACAGTTTATGTCATTTATCGTGTTATATTTTGCACTCTTATTACCATATAATTATTCCTCTTTTTTGATAAATGATCTCATCATTTTATGAGTTTGCCCATCCTATTATTCCTCTATAATCACTTTCTTACTTGTCATAATTTTTCTTATATCCCATATCCTTGGGAGAACTACATTTGGATTGAAGTTCATGTTGGATCCTATATCCATGGGACTATGTAGGTATCATCCACTTGCCCAGTGAATTTGGAGCCAACTCGACCACCCCTACCTATTCTTCTATTTCTCCCCTCTTATTCTAAGTTACCCTCTTGTCTTGACAAAGTTTCCAAGTGTAACACCTTAGGATCACACGCCCACAAATGGTTGACTAATTTCTTGTTAAATTTTTATTGGTACATTTGCCTACCATTATTTATATTTGATTGTTCTTTGTGCATTCCCTTTGACTAAGACACTGGATGTTTTATATTATTTTTATTCTAGTTTGTGTTTACTTATTTCTTTGTATTATTTGTTTCTTTTATCATCACCTTGAATTAGTCTACTAAATTGACAGGGTCATCATCATGGTGCTTCTTTTTACGTAGTTGTACTTGAGTCCATCCCTTGACATTCATCATCATTACCATCATGATTTTTATCATTGGTGTTGTGTTATCAATTATCTATTGGATCAAGGGTCAGTACTTATGCACATTATAGATGGGTCAACATGGTGATTTATACCATGGTGTATACTATTTCATTCTATATCAAAAATCTATATCTGGGAGTTTAATCGACAATACTACAACACAAATTCTCTTTATTCACATAATCCCCATCAAATTATCCACCATAACTAATTTATATGCTCCAAATGATACATTTGAGTGTATAAAAAAAGTTATAATAAGCTTTCTTCTAAACCAATCATGTCATTCTTCTAACATTATTTATTCAACTCTCTCATGAACCATTTTATGATCAAACTTTCACCCTAATTTGGAAAACCTATCTAGAACAATTAACATAATTTATATCTACCCTACTAGGGTAGAATCAGTTAGTCACTGATCATAATCCACCTTACTGGGGTAAATTCTTCTAATTCTAAACCTACAAATTTCACCCTATTTTAAGGTAGGTCAAAGTGTGCCTCTTATTTTAGGATGCATCATTCCCACTTCCCTTTATTTTTTGAGATCCCATCCATATCTTTCATCCTTGTATGTCTTCTCGAGGGGGCATCATGGTTCATCTACTATTTCTCAGCTGATTTTGATAACTTCTTAATGAATTTTTCATCTTTTGAAGATACGTTATTGGGCCTAGTGTCTCATAAATGCCTTCTCAAATAGGGGAAAATCTAGACACCTCATTTTAACTACTTTAGTATCTAAACTATAGTTTGGAATAATTTTATGCAATCACTCAAAAATTCGATCATAAATTAGTATTAAACCTAATTTAACTACATAATTGGAATTTTAATCCAAAATCATGGTGACACATCCCTAATTTGGGAAATGGATCATTTCACAATATTAATTTGATCAAATGCATCTAATATTAATTCTAATTGTTGACCAAATTTGACTTTCAAGTCAAACTAGGGGCACCCCTAGGTAAAAACTTGGTTTTATAGATGTTTTGTGGGGTATAACATCTTTTCATGAGATTTTTCATAGGTCATTTAATGTTATTCAATAATATATTAGCCTTGGTCATAAATTTCATTAGCCAACATATATTTTTGAGTCATTTTAAGGGTAAAAAAGGTGCATTTAATGATTTATACAAGTTTAATGGGAAATGTGAAGGTGTTAAAAGATAATTTCATGCCCCATGTGTATAATTTATGCCTAACCAATTGAGATAACTTAAAAGTGGTAGGTTGTTCAGAAGAAAAGGCATTTTTCTAGTGAAAGAAGAAGAAAATGGCACTTGTACAAATTCCTTGGGAAGTGTGCCACATGGAAAAGGATAATAAAATTTCTCTTAAACTTCCCCATACTTAGTTACACATTTGAGATGATCTGAAGGCACCATTTTTGGCTCAAAATAGTTCTATTCCTTTTCACCCTTCTTGGCAAGCAAAAGTGACTTGTAGGTTTGTACTTGGTACGGTCAGCACAAGAGGTTTTAGGAAAAATTATCTTGGGGGTGTATTCTAAACTCACTAATATTAAATTTTATTTTTTTTTAATAGGAATGGTGGTCTGAGCTTTATGAATAATTCTTAAGAAGTTGACCTTTCAAATTTGCCTGCTAATCTATGTACCCTATAAGTTTTGCATTGGTTTGAGTATTTCCATATAAATTAGTTTTTAATATTGGTTAAATATTATGTTAAATTACACATATAATTTTTTTAATATTATTTTAAAGTTTAAAGTTGATTTGATGTGCAAACCATCTCAAATTTGTAGGCTAGTATTGTGTGATGATAGGCATGTTTTTAAAATTTCTAGATTTTCAAATGGATCTAGGGGGTTTTGATAAGTCCAATATCATGTTTCAAACATAAATTAAATCTCATGTCATCTTATTTTCTCCATCCAAATCAATCTCCATGGAAATATAGTTTTTGAGTGTCATACATTCATGTGACAGAAAA
Organism: Torreya grandis; assembly: GCA_037957365.1. Taxonomy (NCBI): domain Eukaryota; kingdom Viridiplantae; phylum Streptophyta; class Pinopsida; order Cupressales; family Taxaceae; genus Torreya; species Torreya grandis. The sequence continues at coordinate 4,412,996 of JARHVA010000328.1, read as the reverse complement.
GTGAACTTTCAGTTACTTTCATGGAGGTTTCTGAAATGTTGAAAGGGAGGTGTTAATTTTTTTTTAATTATTTTAGAATGAGGATGATGTATTTTATAGTATTTAAAGAGTTATAAAACTCACAAGAGGTCAAGGTCATAATACCATTTCCCACACTCCCCTTCACTGCCTACATACTAGTCAAGATGCACATACAAGCATTTCATGATGATGTCACATAATAATGAGGGATTAAATAGTGTTTTCAAACTATATGAGAGATAAATAGTTCATTTTAAGATATAAATATAATCCTATAACTCTTTGGGGGTTATAAAAACATGCACTTTGTTTAAAACTCCATACTTGATGCTTGTATATGACTCCATTAGTACTTACAAGAGAGCAAGAAAATACCAAGATAGAGTTTTGAATCTTGTTTAAATTATTTCATGATCATGGATTTGTGTTTTTAAGGCTTGAAAATATCTAAATACTAGTGAAATTATACCACCCTTACTACTACTCATCCTCATTTTCATTGACTGTACTATGAAAATCACCATCTATAAGTGACTTGACAGAGAGTGAAGAGGCTATTTTGAAGTGTGAAATAAGTGCTTGAAATATTCTTGAGGGAATGGTAATATTTAAAAATCATGATAGATATTTTTTAAGCTATATATGTCTAAAATAAGTTTTAATCACCTTTAAATTATGTTGACTGAGTTTTTAGGCCCACAGTCCCTAAAAATGCAAACAAAGGTTCTAGCCATTCTATGATTATCTTATTAAGGTGTTTTAAATAATTTTTAAACTTATAAATTCCATTTATTTGTTACCATATAATATGAAAATATAATTATATATAATGAAGGGTAGAATAGGAATGGAGATTGGTTTATTGAAGGTCCAAAGTTGCCTAAAAGATACTAAAAATAGTCAATGTTATCTATAGGCATGATTTCAAAAGAGACTATCTCTTTCCAAAATTTGTAGATTTGATATTGATAACATATGGAAATGGTTTAAAAATTTATAAGAATCATATTTTACCTAAGGTATCCTAAAAAATACTCATCTACTATGTTCTAGACCCTCATACGCACCTTCAGTTTGTACACAAGTCATGAAAACATGCACCTACAACAAGACAAACTAATAGTGACCTGAGTAGGTGGTTTTGAGACTTTAAAAAAAATTAAAATGAATCATTAAAATCATGAGGTGGTTTAAATATATTAAAAATTTTCTTTAAAATTCATTTTAAAATCCAAGCTAAACAAATGTGCACCTATAGAGATCAAACAGTTAGAATTCTCAATCAACAAATAATAACATAAATGAATATTGTTTAAGCATTAATAATACATAGGAGGTGATTCATTTGATTTAAAATAAGAATGGATGACTCCAAATAACCTCATAATATTCAAATATATCTTTATCATGAGTCTTGAAGATAGAGGCCACTTATAGTATTCCCTACAGTCACCTGTAGGTGACTATAGGCAAATAGTCAATTGAGAAATATATTTTGTAGGTGGTTTAGGCTAGTTTCAAGCTTGAATGAAAGTAAAATAAACATAAAATGAATATTTTGGTTCCATAGGAGGTTATGAACATGGTTTTGAATTCAGATCATGTATTTCTACCTATAAGCATACTCCAAAGATTAGGAGCACAGTCTAAGAAGCATACAATCCATTCAACCTGGGGTCTATTTAGGTTATGTGGATGAGTTAAGAGATGATAGATCAATAAAGGGAGTTTATTTTATGTTATTAAAGAATTTTAAAGTATGTATAAGCATATATAGGGCTCAATACAAGTGTTACTCAGTATAATGTATAAACCCTGCATAGTCAACTTTCATATAATCTGTCTTAGAAATGGAGGGAGTTGGAGGGTCTAGAAGCCTAATCAGGGGATGGAATTTTTTAGAGAAAGTATTTGAAACCTAAATAAGCCTCTCCAATAGTTATTTTTTTGAGAAAATATGGGAAGTACCCCCTATTTTGTTTTAGATAGGGGTACTTCACCTCATGCACAAACCTAGTAGGTTGAAGAAAGGAGGTGATATGACTCACCAAGAGCTGTTTGGACATGGAAGGAAGGTGTAGAAAGTTTTAAAACACCTAGGAAAGTATTGTTGATAAAAAAATGGAAGGACACCAACATAAGGGACCAAACCATCAAATTTGTAGATAGGCTCATCAAACATTGTTATGCCTAGCATACAAACAAGAGGTCATTCCCACTTTTTGATCTAAGTTAACTTTCCAAGTGGTTGGATAATGTTTTTAAGACCATGAAAAAAAGTGTTTAGGCATATATTTTATAGGTTAAATAATAAAGAGGTCATCTTAGGTCTTGAATCAATACATGCATATTAAGTATGACTAGACCTAGTGCCCAAATGGGGAGTCCATCATACTTCCAGCATGAAACATGCTTTATAACCTATTGAGACATGTTCATAGGATCACTAAAGTGGTGGCTAAGCCATTGGAAGGTAGATAAAACCAAAATAAACCATTTTTATTGGGTCCAAAACCAACACTAGCATGTAGGAACAATAAGAACAAGTTTGATATCCTAGGTTGAAATGCTTAGATCTCTTTGAGGGATTTTCATGGGAGTATAAGAAGTTTGGAAGAGTTGATAGTGGTTGAATTTTTTTGTAGATTAGACATGAAACCTTTATGAGCCAACCTTAAGAGTAGAATGCACCTAAAACCCTCCTAAACCCTTGGTATAGACTCAATGTAGAAAATGAAGGTGATAATGCATTAAAATGGAATAGGTTTCCTAAAAAAAGGATTGGGTGTTATTTATTACTTAGTCAGGCTACTCCCCATCAGAATGAGTTGTATGGAATTATAAGGATGGGGTGAGAAATAAGGGTTTCTTGACCATTTTTTGTGTTGCACAGGATATAGGAAGAGTCAAAAGATGAAATAAACTTTTAAGGGAAGATTTATAATTTTTTTTAACTCTTTATGGTCATTTAATTCCCTGAGGAAACTTCTAAGTGTCCAAACTAGGTGCTTCAACTTAGCCAATCAAAATTGCCATATTGGACAAGCTAGTGAAATGTGTGAAAACTTCAAAAGGAGGTATTTTTAAGGTGTCCCTAATGATTATAAGGCCATGAAAGGTATTGAAATGTGTCATCTACTCCCATGGATTCTCATTAGAAAATAATTCCAATTTTGAGGCCAAGTATGTAGGGTGCATCGAAGAGCAATTTTCTTAACAATAGATGATTATTGCTCCTTCCCAAGTGTTTCTAGACGACCAAGCCTATAAAAATTGAATGGAGAGGCATTTATTTTTTACTTACACTTTATTATAATAAGTATACCTGGTCCTAATAAATTATAAGGCATTCAAATAAAGCTAATCATGCAGGCAATTTTTTTGAGCTAGAATGAGGAGTTTCTTGCCACTTTTTATGAAGTTTATGACTTGGATTGACACTTGTAGATCCTGACCTTAAATAGTTCATCACACATCCAATTATCATTCATAAACAATTGATTTTATCATCTTTACAAGTGTCCTTGTGACCCTTGGACTTTTCTCTTCTCCTCTCTCTCTCTCAAGTTCTATAAGGAATAGCCATATTAGCCATTGTATGGATGCTCCACCTAAGTATGGCAAAGCCCTGCTCAAATGTATACCTTTTGATCAATAATATTACTGATGTTTACCTCTTCCTTGACTATTCTTAGTGTGTTCATTTAAAATGTTTTGATTTTTCATAAGTGAATATATGGTTTCCTTAGCATGTTATTTCATTCTATCATCTATTTGCAGTTGGAAAGCTTCTTCTTGCAAGGCATGTGAAGTGTTCAAGGAAATGTATAATATTTAATGAGTTATCCTATTCATTAGTTCCCTCATCGGCCTCTTTTCTAGTCCTCCTAGATTAGAGAAGTGTATGCTTAGTTTGTCCTTTGATTTCATATGTAATATGCATATGGTTGGATGTCATCATGTTATTTGGTGTAAAACCTGCCTTAGATTAGTTTTATTTCAGTTATCTTTCTCCCTTTTCGCCCCCAAGTTTAGTTTTAGTTGCAATCCAAAGTGGTACATCAAGGGAGCTAACCCTATCTAGAGATTCACCTCATCCTTAGGATTCCCACAAGCCTAGAGGTGTTTCCATTGTGACACTTGGATAAGGAGAGATTTTACATCTCCTCAAATGGTGTAAATCCAAGTGACAACAATTTTTGGCACTCCTGGTGGGACTCTTGGTCTAAGAAGTTAAGATATTTTTTGTGTTGTTTCTCAACAATCAACCTTTGGAGGCATCTATCAAAGTACCATGGCAACTTTAAAGATACATCAGCTAGTCAAGTAGCCTAGGTTATACTTTAAATATTATTATCAATGCATTTCTTTATGTTCTTGTTTTCAATGAAGTTTCATGGCTGAATTTGGTGTTGAGTTTTGTTCTCTACAAGTTGGTGAGACATTGAAAGATTTTGCCATTCCCTATCAATATGAACAAGTCCTTGGTAAATCTTGTCATGATCCTTACCATCCTCAATATGACTTTCATCAGCTCCAATATGATCCTTGTTATCCCATGCATGAAGTATATCATTCCTATAACCAGCCTCATCAATGTTTTTATCTTCTTAGTCAACCTAGCTTCTTCTCAAGCCAACCCATTTCCACCTTCAAGAAGACACTTTTGGGATATGAGAGGTACATGTTGGATCTTGACACACAAAGAGGATGTGGTATATAGGCTACTAATAATGTCATTCATAAGGTGATAGAAGCATTAGAGTCAGTGAAAAGAGAGTGGATACCTATTGAGAGAGCCAATTGGTAAAGGCTTACAAGTGAGATGCTTGATGTGAGTGGCCTAATTTCTTCTTTAGAGCATAGGCTAAGGGTTCATGAAAGGAAATCTCACCAAACCTATCAGCCTTAATATCAAATCCCCCAAGTTTCATAACATCCATATATGACCCATAATCATGAGCCACATCAAAGATATTAAAGTCATCATTTTCCCAATCAGTTGGAGGAGAGAGTTGAAAGAAGAAATCTTATGTTCAAAGCTAATCTTGATAGGAAAATTGAGTTGGATACTATTCATTTGCATAAGTACATGTTATCAACCAAGGAAGTGGAGTTCAATCCCTCATTTCCCTCTCACATTGCATCCCCACCACCTCAAAAAGAGACTCATAGTCCCAATGTCCTAAGTTAGAATGAGATAAGGAAGTCATGGGGAAAGAAAGAGGAGAAAAGTCTTGAAAAAGAGTGTGAAGTTGAGAATAATCTTGATCCTATACAAACTCTTCCTACTATTACTCAATAAAAGGCTTATAATCATAACATCCTAAGCTAGATTAAGATAGTGGAGTCATGGGGAAATAAATAAGATATAAGTTTGGTTGATAAGGAGTGTGATGTTGTGAATGAAGTTAATCCTTTGTAAGTCCCTCCCACCCTTCCTCAAGATGCTTATTGTGTTCCATGTTAGCCCTAATACATTATTTATGCTCATGATGATTCGTATGATCTTCAAGAGAGACTTTTCCAAGAGAACCTAGACAAACAAATTGAAGAGTTGCAGTCAAGGATGAAGTTTCCAAGTCAAGGTGTGATGGAAGGTTTAGACCCAAAGAAAGATCCTATGCCTAAACATACCCAATATAACCTCCTTCAAGAGAGTTCCCAATATGATTTTGAGCCCTATGTTCCACATCCACCAACTAATTCCTCTTGTCATCATCCCATCACCCTTTACATTGATGGACCTATGGTGTGGGATCCAAAGGAAGAGTAGTTAGTTGAGGAAAATTGAGAACTCTTTCTCAAAGAAATTACAACTCCTTAGAAGCCTTACTGGGATAGGTCACCAAATTTCAAGTTGCCTAGTCTTAGCATCACCATGAAGGAGATGGAAGACCTCACAACCCTTGATAAACAAGATTATATTATGATAACTGAGGTACAATTTGAAAACCCTTAAGAGGTCCTAAGGGCTGAAGAAGAGGTGAGTTCTTGTGTTAAATCTTTGTGTTTGGTTGATAATAAAAAATGCCTCCTTGTGGTAAAGAAGAAATCTTGGAAGAGGAGCCTATCTTTATAAAATCAAGTGAAGAAGAGTAAACTCAATTCATGGATGATCAAGAATACCTCATGAGTGGTTAAGAGAAAGAGATTACCATAAGGACTCCCCTTAGTGAACAAAAAGACAATTCACAAGATTTTGCATCCATATTTAATGGGATGTGTATCCATGAGTAATATGGCCAAGACTTGAAGAAAGAGTTACATGAATAAGACTCCATGTCTAATCATGAGGTTGTGGATGACCATTTCAAGCATGAAGTGGAGTGTATTATCAAGGATGATTGGAAGCTAAAAATGGAGTTATTTCAATAACTTAAAGAGCTTTGCCAAGTTGAGGTCCAAGTGTATGACAAAGTGAATAAAGAATCTTCCATGGAGGATAATGATCAAGATTGGATAGAGTATACTAAACTCCTTAATAATCTAGAAGAACTTGCAGCTGAGAGGAAGCCCAATATTATTGAGAGGACTATGGAAGATAAGAAGGTATGCCTTGTTGAATCACCATTTGAAGCTATAATGGAGGATCCACATGAAAAAGTTGAGGATTTTTGGATGAAAGATGAGTTCATTTCCTTGGTCAACTTGTTTGGAGTTGCTTGGTTCTTATTGAACATCATGCCAATAAGGTTGGAAAACATTATGAAAAGGTTGGAGGCATCAATGCTAAAGGACAAAAGGCTATATGCCTCATTTAATCCTTAATGTCATGAAACAAGAAGAGTCTCAATATTTCCTTTTGATCTAGGAGGTAGGTATTCTTAGTTTCTAGTTATACATAATAGTTATTTTTTGATTCCCCTAAGTGATTTGAGCACGTGTGTTTGCTCTCTTTATTGTGTATGTCTTTTGATTTGTGTGGTTGAGGTAGTCATTAGTTATCTTGTCTTTGTCAATGGTCAAATGTTTCCTTTTTGTCTCAAACTTTAGATGACACCTAAGCCCAATGGACTGATAAGACCGCTGGTCTAGATAGTATAGCAGACATACTACCCCTATGAGTCACCAATTTATTGACCAAACTTGACTTTTAGGTCAAATTAGGGCACCCCTAGGTAAAAAATTGGTTTTATATATGTTTTAGGGGGAATAATATCTTTTCATGAGGTGTTTCATAGGTAATTTAATGTTATTCAATTATATATTAGCCTTGGTCATAAATTTCATTAGCCAACATATCCTTTTGAGTCATTTTAGGAGTAAAAAAGGTGCATTTAATGTTTTGTATAAGTTTATTGGGAAATGTGAAGGTGTTAAAAGATGATGTCATGCCCCATGTATCCAATTTAGTCTTAAACAACTAACACAACTAAAAAGTGGTAGGTTGTTCAGAAGAAAAGGTAGTTTTTAGTGAAATGAGAAAAAATGGCACTTGTATAGATTCCTTGGGAAGTGTGCCACATGGAAAAGGATCATAAAATGCCTCTTTATATTCCCAATTATTATTTACACATTTGAGATGATATAAAGGTACCATTTTTTGTTCAAAATAGTTCTATTCCTTTTCACCCTTCTTGGCAAACAAAACTGACCTGTAAGTTTGTACTTGGTACAGTCAACACAAGAGGTTTCAGGGAAAATAATATTGGGGGTGTATTATACACTTAGTTATATTAAATTTTATGTTTTTTTAGAGGGATTGTGGTTTGATATTTATGAACCATTCCTAATAAATTGACCTTTCAAATCTACCTACTAATCTGTGTACCCTATAGGTTTTGCATTGGTTTGAGCATTTCCATACAACTCAGCTACTGATATTGGTTCAAAATTATTTTTAATTAACATTATAATTTTTTCCATGCTTAGTTTCAAGTTTCAAGTTGATTTTATGTGAAAACCATGTCAAATCTGTAGACTGGTCTTATGTGTGATAACAGGCCTATTTTCACCATTTCCAAATTTTCATGATTTTCAATTGGCTCTATTGGGTTGTTATAATTCCAATCTCATTTTTTAAATGTGATTTAAATCTCATGTCATCTCATTTTCTCCATCCAAATAAATCTCCATGAAAATATAGTTTTTGACTGCCATACATTCATGTGACATAAAATTGAACTTTTAGGTGCTTTCATGGAGGTTTTTCAAATGTTAAAATGAAGGTGTTAAATTTTTTTTCAAGTATTTTAGAATTAGGATGATGTATTTGAGAGAATGGAGAGAGTTATATAACTCAAAATATGCCAAGGTCACAATACCACTGCCCATACTCCCCTTCACTATTTACATACCAGTCAAGATGCACATACAAGTATTCCATGATTATGTCACATAATAATGAGGGATTCAATAGTGTTTTAAAAATATATGAGAGATAAAGAGTTTATTTTAATATATCAATATAATCCTATAACTCCTTTGGGGTTATAAAAACATGCACTTTTTTTACAACTCCATACTTATTGCCTGTATATGACTCCATTAGCACCTACAAGAGAGAAATAACATTAGGATAGAATTTTGAATCTTGTTTAAAGTATTTAATGATAATGTATTTTTGTTTTTAAGGATTTAAAATGTCCAAATACTAGTGAAAGTCTGCCACCCTTCCTAATTCTCATCCTCATTTTCATTGACTGTGCTATGAAAATCACCATCTATAGGTGACTTGATAGAGAGTGAAGAGGCTATTTTGAAGTGTGAAATAAGTGATTGAAATATTATTGAGGGAATGGTAAGATTTAAAAATAATTATAGATAGGTTTGAAGTGATAGATGGGTAAAATAAGTTATAATCACCTTTAAATAATGTTGACTGATTTTTTAGGCCCACAGTCCCTGAAAATGCAAACCAGAGGTTCTAGCCATTCTATGATTATCTCATTAAGGTGTTGTAAATAATTTTGAAACTTATAAATTACCTTAATTTTTTAAAATATCATAGGAAAATATCCTTGTATATAATTAATGGTATAAGAGGAATGGATATTGGTTTCTTGAAGGTCCAAATTTGCCTAAAAGATACTAAAAATAGTTAGTGTTATCTACAGGCATGATTTCAAAAGAGACTATCTCCATCCAAAATTTGTAGTTTTTGATATTGATAACATATTTAAATGGTTTAAAAAGGTATGATAAACATATTTTACCTAAGGTATCTTAAAAATGACTCATATAATATGTTTTAGATCCTCATATGCACCTTCAGTCCATACATAGGTCATGAAAACATGCACCTATAGTAAGACAAACTAACAATGACCTAAATAGTTGGTTTTGAGAGTGTTTTAACCATTTATATGAGAAATTTAAATTATTATGTGGTTTATATGGCTTAAAAATGGTATTTAAGAGTCATGTTCAAATCCAAGGTAAACAAATGTGTACCTACAGAGATTAAATAGGCAAAATTCTCAGTCAATAAATAGTAACATAAATGAATATTGTTTAAGCATTGGTAATACATAGGAGGTGAGTAATTTTATTTTAAAAAATAATTTATTAATCCAAATAACCTCATGAGGTTTAAAATATATATTTATCATGATTCTTGAAGACATAAGCCACTTATAGTATTCCTTGCAGTCATTTGTAGGTGACTGTAGGCAAATAATCAATTGAGAAATATGTCTTGGGGGTGGTTTAGGCTAGTTACAGATTTAATTCAAGTAAAATAAAAATAAAATGAATATTTTCATTCTATAGTAGGTTATAAACATGTTTTTTAAGTCATATAATGCATTTCTACCTATAGGCACACTCCAAAGAGTAGGAGCACAATCTGAGAAACATATAGTCCATTTAACCTAGGGTATGTTTAGGTTATGTGGATGAGTTAAGGGATGATATATAAATAAAGGGATGTTATGTGATGTTATTTAGGATTTTTAAAGTATGTCTAAGAATATATATAGGGATCATGATAAGTGTTACTTAATATAATGCACAAACCCTGCACAATCAACTTCTATACAGTCTATCTTGGAAATGGAGGGAGTTGGAGGGTCTAGAACCCTGATCAGGGGATGTAATTTTGTAGATAAATTATTTTAAACCTAAATAAGCCTATAAAATAGTTAGTTTTTATGATAAAATATGGGAATTACCCCTATTTTATTTCAAATAGGGGGTACTTCCCCTCATGCACAAACTTGGCAAGTTGAAGAAAGGAGGTGATATGACTCACTAAGAGCTATTTGGACATGGAAGGAAGTTGTATAAAATTTTAAAAAACCTTTGAAAATATTTTAAACCAAAAAAAAATGTAATTATACCAACATAAGGGACCAAACCATCAAGATTTATAGATAGGTTCATCAAACATGGCTATGCCTAGCATACAAACATGAGGTCATTCCCACTTTTGGATCTAAGTGAACTTTAAAAGTGGTTAGGTCATGTTTTTAGGACCATTATAATTTTTTTAAGGAATTGATTTTTTAGGGTAAATCATGAAGAGGTCATCTTGGGTCTTGAACCAATACAAGCCTATTAAGTATGACTAGACCTAGTGCCCAATTGGGGAGTCCATCATACTTCCAGCATGAAAAATGATTTATACCCTATTGATACATGTTTATAGGATCATTATAGAGGTTTATAATCCTTTTTAAGGTATATAAAACAAAAATAAACCATTTTTTTGGGTCCAAAACCAACACTAACATGTAGGAAAAGCAAGAACAAGCTCAATAACCCAAGTTGAAATGCTTAGATATCTTTGAGGGATTTGTATGGGAATCTAAGAAGTTTGGAAGATTTTATAGGGGTATTGGAAACTTATTTTGTGGAATTTTATTTTAGATTGGATCTAAAACCTTTATGAACCAACCTTAAGAGTAGAATGCACCTATAACCCTCATAAACCCTTGGTCTAGACTCGATGTAGAAAATGAAGGAGCTAATGCATCAAAATGGAATAGTTTACCCAAAAAAATGATTGGATGTTGTTAATTACTTATTTAATCTACTCCCCATTAGAATTAGTTGTATGAAATTGTACAGATGGGGTGAGAAACAAGGTTTTATTGAACATTTTTTGTGTTGTGTAGGTTATAAGAAGATTCAAAAGATGAAATAAATTTTGGATGGAAGATTTAGATTTTTTATAACTCCATATGGTCATTTAATTCCTTGAGGAAACTTATAAGTTTCCAAACTAGGTGCTTCAACTTAGCCAATCAAAACTGGCATATTGGACAAGCTAGTGAAATGTGTGAAAACTTCAAGGGGATATGTTTTTAAGGTGTCCATAATGATTATAATGACATGGAAGGTCATTATAGGTGTCATAAACTCCATATAATTTATTTACATGAGCAATTGATTAAAATTTTGAGTCCAAGTATGCAAGGTACATGGAAGAGTGGTTTTCTTGATAACATATGATGATTACTCCTTCCCAAGTGATTCCAGATGACCAAGCCTAAAAACATTGCATGTAAAGTCATATATTATGTCCTTAAAATTCATTCCAATCATCATACCTGGTCATAATTATTTATAAGGCATTTAAATAGAGCAAATCATGCATGCTATTTTTTTGAGCCAGAATGAGGAGTTTCTTGCCACTTTTCATAAAGTTTATGACTTGGATTGACACTTGTATCTCCTAAACTTACATGGTTTTTACCAAATCTAATTATCATGGACAAATAGTTGATTTTATTATCTTTAAAATTTTCCTTGTGACCCTTGGACTTCTCTCTTCTCCTCTTTCTCTCAAGTTCTATAAGGACTAGCCATTTTGGCCATTATATGGATGCTCCACCTGAGTATGGTGAAATCCTTCTCAAATGTATACATTTTGATCAATAATACTATTTATTTTTACCTCTTCCTTGAATATTCTTAGTGTGTTTATTTGGAATGTTTTTATTTTGCATAAGTGAAGACTATGGATTCCTTAGCATGTTATTTCATTCTATCATCTATTTATAGTTGGAAATCTTCTTCTTGCAAGGCATGTGAAGTGTTCTAGGAAATGTATAAGATTTAGTGAGTTATACTATTCATTATTTCCCTTATACTCATATAGTCTAGTCCTCCTAGCTTTGTGCATTCATCCATAACCACACAATGTAACATTGATGTGAGAAGATGAAGATTGGAGAAGTGTATGTTTAGTTTGTCCTTTGATTTCAAGTGTAATATGCATATGGTTGGATTAATCATGTTATTTGGTGTATCAATTACCATATATTAGTTTGTTTTTAGTTATCCTTCTCCCTTTTCACCCTCAAGTTTAGTTGTAGTTACAATCCAAAGTGGCACATCAAGGGAGATATCCCTATTTCGAGATTTACCTCATCCTTAAGATACCCAAAAGCCTAGAGGTGTTACAATTGTACCACTTGGATGGGAAGAGATTTTTCATATCCTCAAAGGGTGAAAATCCAAGTGACAACACTAACATTTACAAACATTATCACAAGCTAATTAAATGAATATTTGATGGGCAAAATAACACTGCAAATGTTTGATTATTCTAATTTATAATTAATCTCTAAATTTTTAGCCTAATATTATTCTAATAAAAAAATCCATGAATTTTTTGAATCATCATATTTTCCTAAATCAAAAGTTATTTATTACCTCACATAGGTGATGTCATTCAAGAAAGTCAATGAGAAAGAGTAAGAGTGAAAGAAAGTTCTTACACTTCTCTTAGACACTCTTCCTATTACACCCCTCTTACACACTCCAAAAGATCATGATTGAACTTTATTTAAATTTTAATTCCACACTCTATAAAATCCTTGAATGGCATATCTTACACACTCTATGTGTGAAATGATGAGTGTGAGGACTCATCCTAAACCATTGATCTTCATATTGATTCAATGGTCCATAATCATCCTAAAAGTCTATAAAATCAAGGCTAAATGGACATTATAGATAAGATTTTTGAGTGTAGTGTTATTATGTCAAAATATATGAAGAAGCTTCACCTTATCATCTCATGTGCCAAACCAAACCACAAGTAAACAAGGGGATATGATACCAATGAAACACTAACATTGCCAAAGACTTCTAGTTCACAATCCGATATCAACATCTATGTCCCAATCATCAAACAAGTCTTTAAGAGAGGTAAAAAAGTTGTATTTATCCTTATAATTATATTCCTTGTTTTGTACCTTCATATCTAACCCAAAGTATTGGATTTGAGTGGTCATGTCTCTAAGTTATTTTTGGTTATTTCACTAACAATTGACTAACTCCCTCTTAGATTTCTATTCCACATCTGCTATATAAAAAACAATATTACCCTTACTAAAATAAATTATACCTCCACTAAAAAAGAATTCCTATATGTTACATATGCAATGAATAAGTTTGGGCACTACATCACTAGATGCAAGATCTTTATTTACATAGATCACTCAACCATAAGATATTTAATGAAAAAACTAGTGGTAGGAGGTAGAATCATTAGATGGTTGTTAATTTTATAAGAATTTCAAATCACTATTATTGAAAAACCTAGAAAATTTATTGTGGTTGATAACTTTTTATCAAGGTTGAATGTTTTAGGGAAAGATAATCCAATGAAAGACGCATTTTCTAATGATTAGCTATTTGCAGTTTCAACATACTCACAATGGTTTGTTAACATGATAAACTACTTGGGCACATGGAAATTTCCTTGTAACATTAATCATAAGGAAATGAAATGCTTAATTAGATATAGTTCTCATTTTAAATGGCTTAATAATGTTTTATTTAGGTGTGGACCTGACCATGTGCTCTATAGGTGTGTAAGAGAGGATGTGACCTATGACATCATAAGTGCTTGTCATGATAGATATGGAAAAGGCCATTATTCATCCAATAGGACTACTTATAATATATTATGAATGGGTATGATTGGAATTCAATTTATATAAATGTGATAATATATGCATGGTAATGTGATCCTTCCCAAAGAATGGGAAATCCCACATTGTCCAATGAAATTCCTCTCCATCCTCAATTAGTTTTAGGACCTTTTGAGAAATGGGGATTGTATTTTGTTGGCCCTATTTACCCACCATCTTAAATAAAGGAATACTTACCTGTATATGCAAATTATGTCACCAAATAGGAAGAAGATCAAGCTCTCCCATTTATAAGAAAAGAATTAGTTTATAATTTCCTATATTACATAATTATGAAATGATTTAGAGTACCAAAGGCCATAGTATCTAACCAAAGTACTCAATTCATGTCTATGTGATCAAAGACTTCATAGATCACTACCAAATAAACCATTGAAAGTCATATCCATATCATCCATGGTCTAATTAAAATGTTAAATATATCAATAGAAAGTTGTAGAACATCTTAAACAAGATATTCAACATCAACAAAAAGGATTGGGCACACAAACTACCTAAATTATTATGGGATTAAAATACTAAATGTAAATCCACCATAAGTTTCTCACCTTATGAATTTGTGTTTATAAAAAATCCTCTACTTCTCATATAATTTTAATTATAGACTATGAGAACAATAATAGAAGTGGGAATAGATCTTAATGAAGCACAAAGAGAGAGAATTCTTCAGCTTAAAGAACTACATGAAATGATAATATAAGGTTTAAAATATATAAAACTTATATAAAATTAGAGAAAGTAATTACATGACACCCATATCAAATAAATAAAATTCAAAGAAGGAAACTAGGTTTTGCTCTTTGATTATAAGTTTAAACACTTCAAAGGGAAACTCAGGACTAGATGGTTGGGACCTTAATAGATAAATAAGATATTTGATAATGGGTCAATTTAGCTTTTGACAATATATGGAAACAAGAAGATAATATTATTCAATGAGCATAGACTAAGACTCTATCAGTAGCCTCTAAGCAAGGAGGATTTTTTCAAGCAAATTCAGCCTCAAAATGAATTTAGCTATGGGAAAGAATCTTGTTTTTCCATCATAGTCAAAGGATGAGGATTGAAGCCCAAGTGAGGAGAATTATTGAAAACCATAAATGGTGGTCTTCCTCCCAATAAAGGGGAAGTATTAAAAACTATAAATGGTAGTCATTTTCCCAAAAAGTAAAAATAAAAAAAATAAAATTAGAAGTTGAAAACTAGAAATGGCAGCTTCTCAAAGAACAAATCAATAAAATCAATGTTTATAATCTATTATATGTGATCCTCAACTAAATGATATGATATAATCATTATAGGACAAGTGGTATCCTAAGGAACAAAGACAACATCATATTAGGTTGAGGTGGTTTGTACTTTATTTTTATATGTAGGATTAGACTTAAGATTGTTAAAATGTCATGTTTATTCATCCTTGAAGGAAGGTTACCCAAAAAAGGGAAGGTGTCCTAGAAAGAGGTCCATAAAATGGGATAGTTACAAAAAGGGAAGTGTCCTTTACATGGAAGGATACTATGTCAAGGAAAATAGATTCTTTCAAAAATAAGGCATGATGTCAACTTCTTATCATGATTAACAATAATGAGAAAATAACATTTGGAAGTCATCATTACAAAATCTCAAAATTAGACATTTTAGGAATCAAATTTGGGGGTTGATAATACAACCCAAGTGTCAAAAAGGATGGAGGTACATACCAAATTATTGATTGTAGACATACCACACACGACATTGATTTTTTTCCCTCATAATGGTCACATTCAATTAAAATCTTAAGCTTCAACCATATCTTGAAAAGTAGGATAATCAATAACAGGGTAAATGTTACATGTGCCAAATTATTTAAAAACCTATCCAAACATATAAAAAATTTAGTTGTTATTTTAATATCCTCTTCCTTACAATAACACTTTTGATAATCTATTTTTGAACTCATACAAGTTCTAAAACTTCTCAAAATGGGCTAAAAGAAGAAATCTGAGCCTGAGTCTATAGATTATTGTTAGAGGATAAAGCAATAGCTATAATTTTTAAAGTAAGGCAGAATGAGTTCCTAAAGAAGTTTTAGGGGTATGATAAGTGGTTAGTTAAATAATTAATTTCCAATTTCTAGGAAAACTATACTATAGTGAGAGGAGTAATAAGTCTAATTACTAGCCAAGCAATTAGCAAGCTAGCAAACATCCCTAATGAAGGTGTACAAATAAAAGGCATATCTAATTTTAGTGACCTAATCCATATATTCCATGAGTAAGGGAAATTATCTCTAGATTTTATTCTAAACCCAAAGGATTTTTAAAATGAATCAAAAGAGAAAGCATACTTGAGCCATGTAGGATAACTATTTTTTAGGTAATAAAGTATCTGACATGTGATGGGCAGTATGGGTCATTGGGTTGTGATGCCATGATGATTACCACATATTGAAGTCAAGGTTTATGTAAAAATAAATATAGGGTGAATTTTACTATGTTATTGATGTGAGACATAAAATTTATGGCATTAAAACATAAAAAATAAATAGCTTCTATCAAACATCATGGGCTCATTCAGCTCATCTGCAAATAGCACTTCCTAAAAAATTTAAATGGAGAAGCTACTTGGATAGAATTATTGAAGAATAAGATGAAAATATAGCCTAAAAAAATACAAGACCTCTTTATGTAGCTAGGATGCCAAGGTCCAGTTCTAAAGAGGGAACTTCCACTGAAGGACCAACTCTGAATACATTATAAAAGAAGAAATTAAGACCAATAGTTTCACATACAAGGTTTGAGGTTAGTCCAGAGCCAACTAAGAAGTTGGTACAAAGAAGGAAGTTGAGACATAGGGTTTCACAAGAAAGCTCTAAAGTCACTCTGTAATTGGATTCACCAAAGATCATAAGGAGATACTTTTGAAGAAAAAGAACTCCATAAGAAGAACCCAAACCTATTTTTCCACCAAAAAGAAGAAGAAAATTAATCCTATAGGAGGATGATGAACTAGAAAGGTATGTACTTGAAAAACTTATGAGTTTTAATAAAAAATCCCCTATGGATATTCTAAGTGCAAAAGTAGATCCCGCAGTTGAAGATGTTGGAGAGTAACTTGGATTAGGAATTGAAGAATTGGTAGATATGGAAGAAGCATTTAAGGAAGCTATAGTAGAATTTACTCCACCTTCATCTCCACCACCATCATCTAAAATAATTCTTGACAAAGGAAAATCCATAATTGTATAATAAAAATAAGAGGTCCATTCCTCTAGTCAATATGAATAAATAAAGTTCCAATAAGCTCTCCTCCTCTCCAAAGCTGAAGCCACCATGAAGCAACAAGTAGAAGAAATTGTCTTCTTTAGAATGTAGTTATAAGGTAAGGAAAATACCATTTCTCCTTTGAAAAAATAATTATAATAAGTAAATAATAAATATATGGAAAAATATAATGATATAGGGGTGATTAGAGAAAATATAGTTGAGATAAAAATAGTATTATACCAAGAGGTTCAAACACATCCAAAATAATAGGTAAACAGAGGATTCCAAACATTGTTGTATTATAATGATGTCATGGCCATTTGGAATGAAACCTACAAAAAATTAATGAGTCTTAAATTAGAAAATAGGAGACTCAAATAAGAAAATAAAAGATTAATAGAAGACTGTGATAAAGAAAGGTAGCAAATGTTGAAATCCAGGGCACCTTTCAAGTAACTTGTGAGCTAGGATAGAAGTTTTTGGCATGTAGAAGACCTTCCTCTACCTACAACCTTTTACTTTAAGAAAAATTATATATATGGAAATTTTTGAGTATCTCTTGTGACTAGAGCCATGAGATAAAGGGTGAGGAAGAGTTTTTGGAAATTTTTGTGAATAGTACTCCAAAACATTAGGATATTTTATGTAATTTTATTTATGTGATCTCATTATAGTAAATATGTCTAGATTCTTGGTCAACCTTTTCATGGAAAAAATACAAATCAAATCTCTCCTTTCCAATTTTATAAATCAATTTACACGGGAACAAAGGATTGATGAATATTTTCATAGAGTAAATATAGTAGGAATCTGTATCAGACCCTAATTTACTAGTGTACTTAAAATTCTCACAGAATTCAATGCTCAATATTTATAGAGCATGCAAGATCATTACTTGTTGAACCTATAATAAAACATTTCAAATTTTGAAATATTTACCCAACACAATTTTGAAAGAGCAATATTAGCATGCATAAAAATATGGGATACATTAAACATCCATTTGAAGAGAAGGATGTAATATCTCCCACCGATCTATGATGGTGTCTCCATAGGGATAATGTTGTTATACAAATAATTTCATAAGTCATAAATCAAGGTGGAAATATACCTTTTATTGATATGAGGTTTAGGCTACCACTCCTTCTCAGTCCTATGTTACCATCGTATAATGTAACACCCTAGTCCAATGAGTAGTTTGAGATATGGATGTCATTTTTTCTTAGGGAAATGGGATTTATACATGCAACTAAGGAAAATTGGGGCACTTAATATGATCTATATGATATCATATAGATATTGGAGTATAGATTATTTAACTCTGAGGAAAGAAGGTTGTAGTTTACAAGAGGACCTACGAAAGGTAATGTGTGAGGGAAATGATGAGTCCATTAAATGGATCATTATATCCATATAATAACCCTATTGTTACCACCTAATATACCTTCTTGAAATAAATATTATATGCATTTTATGACTTATTTCTAGTCTAAAGTAGAAGATAAGTACTTATATCTTAATTTGTATGTGTGAGTTAATTTACTTTCTTTACCACTAAGTCCTAACTTTTTGTATGGTTAGTCCTCAATTTTCATGTATACATGATATGAATGAACTATAATCAAATCATATGGATTTTTGGAAAGTAACTTGACCCTTGAAGGCAAGTTAGGCATATGATGGAGCTAACCAATGAATCTCCAGAGTTTGTCAATCAAGCTCTAGAATGATACAGGCAAGTTCTGGAGTACAATAGTAAGCTCTAGAGTACTATAATTGAGTTATAGGATGCTATAAACAAGATCCAAAATACATCAATAAAAATACAAATTTATTCAAGACATATATAGAGCTTGTCAAAGGCATTTTGGATGGTCATGCAATGTTGTATACACCTCTCCAAGGTGTCCATGGGTTATTCCCATATTCATATAAACACTTGCCATTTATAACATTCTATTTATAGGTCTAATACTTATAGTAATGTTTTATAAAAATATAAATTTATGTATTATGGTATTTAAGGTTACCAAAATTTTTGTAAGAAAATAACAACCATGCATGTTTTTACTTCTTCTTTCCCAACATTTCACCTTGAAACATAGGGAATGGTTGTAACACTTTTCCTATTTTACAAATAAGTTAGATTGCAGTTGTGATCATGTTAGTTTGTTAGTTTACTTTAGGTAGTAGTTTTAGGAACATTGTAATCTTAAGACATCATCTTCCTATTTTTTTGTGGGTTTAAAAAGTAAGAGATAATCGAATATGTAAGCATAAGTGAGTATATGTTAGATCTATTTTCTAGATTGTAACCCTTTCTAGAAATCAATAAAGCTTTGAATCTTCTTAAAAGATTGAGTTTGATTTATATCCTATATTAATGGAGAGAAAGGGCCCACTCACCCAAGGAGATGGTAATTTTTTTGTGGTATTTATTTATGTTTATGTTAATTATCATTTAATCCTTTTAAAAGTATTTATAATATAAGTGTGATTTTGTTAACCTACATGTTTTTCTTTGTGCGTGTCATTTAAAGTTATTTTTCTAGAATTTTCCTTTCCAATTTATATTAAATTTAATTATGCAATTATATTGAGTGTGTTTTATTTTGATAAAAAAAATTGTTTTATTATCATCATTTTTCCCTTCACAATCAAAGAGTGTTTCCCTTAAAATAAGTGTGATTACTTCAGAATTTTAATTATGAAATGTGTGTTTCATTCCAAGTAATTAGGTATAATTTAATTGATTATATTAGAGATTTAGAGTTATTTGATCCATCATAAAAAAATCCCAAAACATAATTTTTAGCAATAGATTGCACACCTTATTGCATATAACCATTAGAAACCAGCCCTGGTTTAAATGACATCAACCAAATAAGTTGATTAAATGAATGGATTAATGATACCAATCACTTTAGATGATTTAGAAACGAAATTGAGTAATATATTGATAAATTTTAGCATCCCACTTAGTCAAGGTTCATGAGTTTGGGCTCAAAGATCCATCTGCCAAAGTGTTGTGGACCATTGAGATATTGACAAGTGGCAACATCCCACTTAGTCAAGGGATTTAGCTTTAAAATATTTGATTCATGGATTTGAAATGTGACTAAGTCATAAAACCCTTAAATGGTAAAGTTTAGTTTCTAATATCCATGAATGAATTCCACATGTAAAATTGCATAAGTCAGCATTTGTGGGAAAAGGAAACCACAAGTCAGTCTACTCGATTTTCATGAAATTGACTAAGTATAAAATTTGGATAAAGAAATCAAAAGGCATATAATTTAGTAAGTTCATAAAATCATTTTTTACTAATCTCATTATCAATTTATCCTAGTATAAATAAAGTGACTATGTCTAAAAATTAAGTGATATGAGCACTTAATCAATTGAACTCAAAATGAAGAAATAATAGATCAAATTGCTAAGAAAATGATGTGAAAAACTCTAGAATAAAGTTAGATAATTTGCATAAGTCTAAGTCAAATTGTTAAAAATATAATTTTTGATACATTTAAAAACATGTTTTAAAATAACTAAGACTCATTAAACTTAGGCAAATTCAGATAATTATTACAATGAATTCCTAGATGTGATTTTTAGACCAAGTGCTTATAATGAAAATTTCTCGCTCACACTTAGTTAAAACAAAAAAGCATTTATAAAATCCTAATTTAAATCTCTATGGAATTTATCATGTTAAATTGATCATTTAAATAAGAATAAACCATAAAATTCCTCCAAAACATAAGAACATATTCCAAAATAAAATGATGGTTCCTTGATTTCTGATGAAATGAAGGCATGTTGTGTAAGCAACAACATATGGTGACTCTAATAGAAAATGGTTCTAAGCATTTTGTAAAGAAATAAATGTGTCTACAAATATAGAATCTCCAATTGAGGTTAGGCATGGAATATGAATATATTTGAGAGAAGATAAGATAGGGATGGCTAAGAGACCAAATCTGACATTCTCATTAACCTAGTGTGTGAAAATGAGTTACATATCATTTCTTATAACCTAAAAGGACTGGATGTTATGGTTTTAACCATTAGTATAATTAATCCTCCCTTAATAATTCTTAGTTATACATTGTTCCATTTCTATCCAATCATCCATATCCCTGACATATTTATCTTTGATCCCCCTCAAGGCCTTGCCATATTGTCAGTCAGGCATCTATATCCACATTAGAGGTTGCCCAAATCACCTAGGAATTGAGTGTTTATGAAATTGATTTTTATTTTCTTTATCTTATTTTATTTTTTATTTACATCTCAATTATAGTTTGGGGGCCAAAGTGGCAAGCAAAAGGAATAACTATATATTTTTCACCCTAAATATTCACTATAGAAATTTCATTCAAGAAAACCCATAAACCATTAAGATATGATTTTATTTCTTGGTTTCAATAAAATGCTTTTATTTTACCGAATATTTTATCCAAAATTATCTAAACATGAACAAATTCAAAACACACATGATAGCATAAGCTTTTGAAACTAATTTAAAAATAGGATCCAATGCTATAAACTACTGAGAGTACTTACGCACCATAACATCATTTGTGTCACTTACTTATAAGACTTTCATTATTCATTTTTTGACCAATAGGGGAATCCACATGATAAAATATATAAGTCAAACAA
Source organism: Torreya grandis (assembly GCA_037957365.1). Classification (NCBI taxonomy): domain Eukaryota; kingdom Viridiplantae; phylum Streptophyta; class Pinopsida; order Cupressales; family Taxaceae; genus Torreya; species Torreya grandis. The sequence goes on along the minus strand of JARHVA010000328.1, from coordinate 4,391,176 downwards.
AAAAGAGATAAATAATGAGACCAAACAAATAATGAAAAGTAAGAAAAATAATAAAAGTAGATTAAACTAATAATAAATTAGGAAAGGGAAAGAGAAAGTATGTACATGACCTACTAGGGTAATTCAATCCTAGAAGTAGAATTTGAGAAACAAATCATTGATAATCAATGGGATTTTTGACATTCATTTTGGAATGCACCAACATATTAGGCTCACCTTTCAGCTTACCTCTATTGAAAGGATGTTCTGGGGAAGCTCCCCAAGATTTTTATCTATCAAGTCATGGTGCACTAATCTTCACTCAATTGTGCAATATGATAGTTCCAATTTAAGGGGCCTATGCTAGTGTGAAACTTTGTTTTAGTGGTTTTTAAATTGATTGAAAAATGTAAAATATTTATGTTTATTGTTTTCATTTTAAATATAGATTTTGTGCATGTTGACAATGCCCAAGTGTAAATTCATTCACTCATCATTTGATAGGAAACCAAAATAGATACACATTTAAAACATGCCTAGATAGAGAAATTGGCTAGGTAGAATTTTGTTTAATGAGTGTTATGGATTATTTTAGTGTGAATTATTTGATTTATTTAACATTTAACAGTGCAATAATGAAATGGAGAAAGGAAAGCAATATTAAGATATCCATTTTACCAGATTTATTTCAAACCATAAGTTAACCATTAATAAAAAATAACAAGAGATAGGGAAAATAGAGAAATAAAAGCCCTAAAATGATGATAAAAACATGAGTTTTTTATTGTAACAACTCTTTAAATTAGCTACTGAATCAACCAACACATGCATAATTGCACTTAGACCAATGCAAGCTCCCAAGAAGATCAGACAAGAACATAGCCACACCAAACAAATTCATGCATAATGAAGTAAATAATTCCACAAATATTTATATTAATCAGTATTCATCATTTTGAGAATTGTAATAGAGTCAGTTAAAATAAATACCTTGAGATTTCACTATCATAATGGCAAAGAGAGAGAATGAGGGATAAATTATACCACTACATGAAAATAAATTATTATAAATGAAAGAGGGAAGGCTTTGAGTGTTTTGGAGCAACAAAAATCCCACCTCTTTCATCAAAAATTGATCTAATATATAGCAATTTGGTCCTCCATGGGGGATATTTTCCCCTAAAATCCTTAATAACCACCATCAATGCCCTTAGCTACTCTCTCCATGCCAATTTTACCACTTTTCGCTTGCCTGCAAAGACCAAAAGTTGAATTAGAACTTGTAATTTAAAGAAATGAATATTAAAAATGACACTAAACTATGAGAATTTTTTTTGTAAAGGCATAATCAGATGAAATTGAAATTTCTAGAGCAATCGTAATAATGTCACTATTCTAAAACATCAAACAAATCAAAAAATTGATGTTAAATTCTCAAGTTATGATCAAAAAACCCAAAAAGGCCTAAAAATGGCATGTACAAACCAATTTGGGATTTAGAGTGGATTAAGCTTATATTTGATCATTACTATTCACATTTTTAAACCTCAATGCTAATTGGTTTTCAACCTTTCCAAATAACATTATAAACCATGATATGCTCTTGTTTATAGCCCTTCACTATTTAGGATTTTGGTTTACAGTTAGCACATTGAAATCAGGATTCAAGGGGGCCAAAAGGGTGCAAAAATAAAATGGAAAGTTGAGGAAAATATGTGACTCACCTTGGAAGAAAAATGTGAAAGAAAAAATGTGACTTGTTTAAAAACATGACTCATTAAAAAAGTGACCATTGAAAAATGTGACTCACCAAAAAGTGCAACTTGCCAAAAAATGTGAAATCAAAATGACTTACCTGATTTCTTGAAAATTTGAGGAAAACTAAAAGGCAAAGGTAAGTTTAAAATAAACTTAGAATTTGACACTTATTTCAAAAATGACTTGACTATTAGCAAAATAAATTCCATGACCCTAGCATAGATATTGAAATAAACCACAATACTTTTTAAGTTTAAAGCAAATTTGCATGTTCAATTTTGATGCTCACATATGAAAGCTTGGACTAAATTTGGAGAAAATACAAAGGCATTATAAATAAACATGCTCAACAAATTTAAATTTATCACCTAGAAAACTATCACAACCTCAACAAAAAACACTTTAAACCAGACAAAACATAGCTCAGGAAATATAAAGAGGGTCCCTATTTTCATCATGAAAATGAGATATATTATGAAATAAAAAACAAATGACATCTCCTATCGGTAGATACTCCTATGTATCTAAAAAAATCAAAATCTTAGTTCTTAAATATGAATAACAAGCATTAACTATCAATGACAACTTGAGACAAAATCAAAAACATAAAAGCACTAAATTCTACCTTAATGTGTGGCATACTCAACTATGAACATGTTAAAGACCATTTATGTGTGTTTTGAGTGATCAATTTATTTAAAGTTTACATGTACACACAATAATTCAAATTTGTCTAAATGATCAAAGCTTATGAAAAGAACATATTTAGCTATTTGTCATGGTAAAATGACATGAGAAGTGCTCTACTAAAAGCCATGCATCTATAGCCCTAATAGAGATGCCTCTGGTCCCTTTCTAAGGCCTTGATTCACTACCAAATAGGACAAAAAGCCTATGGTTGAGGTTACCAAGATAACCCTTTTGAGGAAAATTTTAGATTTTAGATTTTAATTAAGATCAAATTATTTTAAAGGATATTTTACTTTTTATATTCTTGAAGGGTTGGTGACCAATCCATGGGTTCAGAAAAAATCAAAAAGTTCATGATCAAGTAAGGTATATCAAAAAGTACAATGGTGCATTTTATTTATATGTTTTACTTAAGTGTGTATATGGATTTAAGAAATAAAACAAGAATTTATAAATCCACACATTCTATTTTGAATCATTGGCATTTATAAATATAAAAATGCACATGAGAATCATAACAATTCATGCTAGTATTCCAACAAGGTTATCACTCATGTTCTTGAGTGTCATTAATGCTACTTACATAACCTACCTTTCATTTCATTTCTTCATTGATCAATAGGGGACCTTAAAGGCAAAAATATGTGGGCCAAACTAAAAATAAGAAAATATTGAGGCTAGATCAACAACTAAAAGCAAGAAAAGTATGAAAAATCAAACCTAAACTAATAGCAAAGTAGGAGAGAAAAAAACTAAATAGGATAGTGAAAGAGAAATTATTTATAAGAGTTTTCTAGGATATTCAAGCCTAAAAGTAGTTTTTGATGAACTTACCATTAATAAGAAATGGGACATCCTCTCCAATTATACACCTTAGGCATAATGCAATCTCACCCAAGATATTGGAGATTGGTAAGGACCTAGCCATAGGACATCAAACTTTTCATGATGTCCCCTTTTCTCATGAGCCTTATCATAGAGGAAGACTAGGTCATAGATTCTAAAATATTTCACCTTTGCTCATTTTAAAAATCAACATATGATGACCTCTTATTGTTTATTGAAATATAGCAGGGTTGCATCACATTTTTCCTCAAGTTGTATCAGATTAAGAAGGTGATATTCTATCTTATCATCAATTCCCAGGTGATACCTCATGAACTATAACATGGGGATTCTTAATATAAATATGAATATGAGGTCTTGGGCATAAACTAGATATAAGGTGAGGTTCCTAGGGAAAGTTTAACTCTAGTCCTATTAGACCACAAATCAAATTTTAGAACATTGTTCCAGTCCCTAGGGTTCTTCGCCAAGATTCTATTAATTACATCAAGCAAATTGTTATTAGTTGATTCTCTACCCCATTAATCTATATATAATCATTAGAATAGGACTTTAGGATTAAATTATTTTCATAGGCCCATTCCATAAATTAAAGAGATGAGAAAGTGGGACCATTGATATAGACTATAGTAGCAAGCATCCCAAACCTAGTGACAATGTGTTCTTAGGGATGTTTATTACCATGTCAATTTTACTATTCTTTCATACTATAGCTTTAGTCCAATGGGTACAATAATCAATTTTTATAAGTATGAACTTATGTCTTACTGATGAGTTATCATTGATGGTACCAACAAAGTCTAACCCCTACTTCGTGAATGTTTGGATCTCAATGATCAGATGTAATGGCATAGTGGGGATACTCTCTCTATGCATGGAAACTTAGCAGGTGTGGTAGATCTTGACATAAGTGTGTGAATATTTGAAGACATGTAGCCAATAATACCCTATATTGAGTCTATGATGAGTTGTATCACTCCCTGATCCATGACCAGTTCTATATTTCCTATGAAAGTCGATGAGTACTATAGCTAATTTTTGCTTGCTTAGGCATATTAAATATATGCCTTCATGATTTATTTTGTAAAGTATGCATGATTTTATCATGAATTTTTTACTTTTGAGACATAAGGATCTCCTTTGTGTTGAATTCAAGTGGCATGGGAGTTTATTATTCAACAAATAATAGACAACATTTTGGTAACAATCATCATTAGTGATATCTTGAACTTTGTATTGCTGGTAGACTATTTATGGGTCCACTTTAGCCATGGATTTACTGAGTCATTGACCTATTAAAATATTTATTAGTTGTAAATTTGTGTCAAGTTCTTGGAGGACAGTCATCCAATTTCCCCTTTATTCATCTAGTTTATTTTGCATTAACATAGATTTTATTACTAGGTTAGGCACCACTATGAACACCTTCCTACAAAGAATATATTGCCTAAACTTTTTGACTACCTCGATCAAGGCAAAGGCTCACTTATCTATTATTTAATATCTAAGCTCATAATGGTGGAGTGGAAAGCTCATAAATGAGATAGGTCTCTCATCTCTAGATTATTTTCTCTATGTCAAAACACTTGCACTAGAGTGTTCTGAGGTGAACGAGTAGATTTAGAATGGGTGCATATAGTCAAGACTAATAAACATCAATGTGTTACAATTTATTTATTTATTTATGCAAAATTTGATTATTATTGAGCTATCCATTCAAATTTGGCATCATTATTTAACATATTATTTAGTGGTCAAACTATCTCTACAAAGATAGAGATGAACTTCTTGATGAAGTTGATCTTGCTGAAGAAGGAATTCATCTCTTTTCCATTGTTGGGTAATGGGATTTTTAGTATTGCATATATCCTCTCAAGATATATATATATATATATATATATATATATATATATATATATATATATATATATATATATATATATATATATATATATATATATATATATATATATATATATATATATATATATATATATATATATATATATATATATATATATATATTCCCATTTTTGATATAATGTGGCCAAGAAACTTACCCTCTATTACTCTAAAAATTCACTTCTTCAAGTTTAAAGAGATTCTATTATCTCTACATCTCTGTAGAAATGCCCTCAAGTCTTTCATGTGGTATTTTCTACTCTTGAAAAAGATAGTTAAATCATCCTTGCATATTAGAATGTATTTTTCAATAATATCCTTGAATGTAATATACATGGCATGCTTAAAATTTTCACCCATTTTGATCAGGCTTAATGGCATCCTCTTGTATGTGAATGATCCCCACTTAGTTATAAATGTTGTCTTAATCTGATCTTCATAGTTAATTACTACTTAGTTGTATCCTAAGTACTTGTCTAAGATGACATCATTTGTGAACCATTCTCTATTTTTAGAAATTCATCTAGTGAAGGGAGTAGGTAATTATCTTTATTTAAGTATTTATTCAAGTTGAAGAAATCAACACACAACCTTATCTCTTCAGTTTTCTTTCTAACAGGTACCAAATTGGCCACCCATGTGGAGTGCCTAATAGGGAAAATTATCCTTTCTTGTAGTAATTTATGTACTTCTTTGAATATGAATGGTTCCAATTATGGATTGAATGGTCATTGTCTTTGTCAAAATGGATTGAACCTAGGATTAAGAGGAATGGTATGCATGCTAATGGACATATTAAACACTTTTAAGTCCTCATAACTCCATGCAATAACATCCCTAAAATCCTATAAGGATTGAAAAAAGTATTATTTCTCTTCTTCAGTACATGACATACATATAAGCACATTTTTTAACTCATCTGCATTACCTAGGTTGTAATGCTAGTTCAGAATACCTTTGGTGGGGAATAATTTTTATTTCTCATCCTGGTAATCCATGTCAAACAAATGTTCTAATGAAACCATGCCCTTAGGTATACTATTGATTTTCAAGTTGATGGCCCTTTTCTCATCTAGTTCAATTTTTTTTTTGTCATTTTCATCTATGATCTATGATTTAAAGACATCAGTGTTGGTGATGAAGTCAATGATGTGCTAATCATCATTGAACATTTAAAATTTATATATATTATCAATAATGGAAGGAGTAGATACTAACTCCATAGAGAACCTTCTCAACCTAGAGTCAGACATAGGTTTAAGGATACTGGCATCTGTATCTAATGAATCCATCATGTAATTATTTCTTTGAGGTAGAGACTAAATATTGAATGCATCAAAATCCTTTATCAAATTCCACACTTTGCTATAGTACTTGGACAAACACTTGTCGTTACAATCATACTAACTTCTAACTTGCTTAACCACCAATTTAGAATCATTGAACACTTTGAGGCTCTTAACTTTATTTTTTAGTGCAAATAGGACACCATGAACTAGTGCCTCATACTCAGCTACATTGTTCATGTAATCTATTTTTAAGAAAAATTTAGATAAGTATGATTTCCCTTGGGGATTGATAATATCAACACCAATACCACATATGCTCTTGGATTTAGAACCATCAAATTTTAGTATCCATGGGTAATTTTTAGCTATATGTTTTAGATTATAAAGTGTTGGTGTTACTACAACATGGATTTTTTCTTTGATTTTATCAAAACCCAGTGGGCATACCTCTTGTTTGTAGATTGACAAGGACCTTTTGGCCAAGTTTTTAGTGGCCAAAGTGAGTATGGGGTTGTCCAAAATAGATGTTTTCTCATCACATGAGCTCAAAATTTTCTTTATTTCGCTCATATGAATATCATTAATCTTGATAATTTTTTATTCAACCACACCTAATACTAATAATAGATTCTTGTAGCCTTCCTTTTCACTCATATTTTTTGATCTCACCTCTTAACACATTATGGAAACAATAGGAAAAGAAGTGATTTTAAGTGCATAGAAGAAATAATCCTCATCAAGTTTATCTAGTCCCTTAGTTTATAAAGTTTCTTGTATGGATAAAATGTTAATGGATAATTTATTGTATGATTTAACTTCCTTTTCAAATGCATACACCCTAAGCTCTAACTCTTAAAATAAAATTTTATTTATTTTGTTGTATTATGTTATCATGTGAGTCCTCTTGAGCTCATGTTCAATTCATATTTGGCTAGGTATGCCTCTCCATGGGAGCCACATGTGGGAGAAGTCAGTAACCATGTAACCATTTAGTTTTATAGACCAATCCCTACTCAATATCATACTGTAGGCATCATATATGTCCACTACTTGAATAACAATGAATTGTTGCACCCTTAGATTGGAGGCCAATTATATATGGATGTGATTTAAGTTTCCAACTACTCTGGCCTCTGATTTTTCCAACTAAACCAATTTTTTATTTTATTTTGTAGGTGTTACACCCAACTAATAGTATATGGCATAAGGCATCATGTTTCCTGAAGCACCTGAATACACCAAACAATTATGCATTTTTTTGCCAAAAAATCATATTATTAGTAGGAAAGGTGGGGTTTTAGTTTCCTCTTTATAAATTTCCACATGGTAATTAACTATATTATGAGTTTCTTTTCCTTTAGGGGTAGCTAGTTATTTTAGTAATAATTCCTTTTGGTTTGAAATTTGAAGCAAGCCAAACATTGTGATATTTTCCATAGTTTTCTTCAGGTCATCTACAATAATGTATATGTGTTTTTTTGAATATAATAGCTTGTCATCTATAGAGGTGTGGAGTTTTTATTGGGTTGATATGATATAGTGGGTCCTATAGGGGGAAACAGGTTATTTATTAGGTTCTCATCAGGTGGAACTTGAGTGTTTTTTGGAGGAGTAGAAGAAATCAACATAGTTTGAAACTTGATCTTCAACTGATAGTTGTTTCCCCTTTGAAAATATCTAAAAGCATGAACCTCATCTAAGTTATCCTCTAGCTCATTTTCACTTTCAAATGGAAACTCATAAGTCTCTAGGACTAGGACTATTTTGGGGTTACCTCCACCTTGATTTGAGTAATTATTAGGTGCATGAACTATTTTTAAGGTGTCCATCTTTTTTTGAAAGATGTTAGATGCACAGATGAACTCTGCAATATCAATCTCAATATGATAAATTGTATTATATATCCTAAATTAGGTGGGAATTTCTAAATCAAATAAGTTCACTGCATTAGAAGCATTATTATTGTTATTATGATTGTTCTTATCTAGTGGACTAGGTACACCTCCATTATTTGCTCTCAGGTTCCACTATTTATTGGTTCTTTGGAAGTTAAAATTTCTATTTGGTGGTGGGTTATTTGCATTCTAATTGGTGTTTTGAAGCACTTGTCTTTGAAGATTAACCATGCCATTTGTTAACCTTTGGACCATCTACTATAAATTGGCTACTTTTGAGTTCACACTAAAATTCTATGAGTTTCATGTTTTTGGTTGTGGATTAGTCATATGTGTGTTAGTTTTTATAAATGTTGAGGCAATGGGATTTTCTTGGTTATTAGTTTTACTAACAGGTGTTTGGTTGTTTAAGAATGAAGGGACAACATATTTATTACTAGTGGGAGAAACATAACCACTAGTGTTGGGAAAGGAAATAATGTTTTTATATACAATTGGAACTAATCATTAGTTGTTAGCTTATGAAAAAATGTGATTAATAGGTGTATAAGGAAACCCACTAGGCATGTAATTCATGGGTGTTAGATTGTAGAATAGGTTTGGACTTGTATATAAGGCACATGGGATTGGATTCATCAATTGTGTTTGGTGATGAAGAGCATGAGTAATCATTATATTTGATTGTAAATACCCGATTGACTTAGTAAAGGAAAAGGACCCATTTTGTAACCCTATGGAACCATATATTGTTCAATATTTATAGCCTCATTATAAGCCAAGAATAATTATAAAAGTGTTACCAAGGTTCTTATGAGGAAAATGGATGTCATTGAGTCTAGAGCACTTAGGTATGTTTGAATGGTAGTCACTTCCATTTGAGTATAACGATCCTTTAACCTTTGTAAAACTTATGGAAGCATGCATTGAAAATGGTCATAGGCTCATTTGGCTCTCTTTAGGTAGTTGAAAAGTGATGATATAGGATGGTTGGATCAATATGTAGTCTAAAATTATTTATAAAGATGATTCCATAAATTTATGTATCCATTTGGCAAGTCCAAATACTAGGCATAATCAACCTCTCCCAAAGAATAAGGGAAGAGGTGAAAAACAACATCTTTGTGTTGCACTTGTGTTCAGATCAAGGCATCCTTAGATGCTTGAATGTGCTCTTTGGAAGATTGGACACCATTAGGTGTATATTTTAGGCATAATTTATCTATATTCTAAGGTAAATCATGGGTAAGCCTCATGGACAGGCCCTGAAACGTTCATAGGGCATCCACCTACACCAAGCCAAGTGGGATTAGATACCATTACTGGGTTTTTAGGGGAAATAAAGGGGTTTATAAATGGAGTTATAATAATAAAATAGATATTAACTGAGTGTAATTATCATGTCTTGGATTTCCCTTATTTACCCTTAATTTTTTATGTTCACTAAATTCAAAAAACTTGAAACTAGCTCCTATGGATTTTGACCTAGTGGGCATTCCTTGAGTTTCAAATTTAGATTTTAGAATCCGTGAGCATGGACAATGATCGCAAGTGTTTAAGTTTTAAACTTTCCACTAAAATTTTAGCTTTATGTTTTTGAATAGTTTTTTGCACTCCTTCTAGCACCAGTTCTATTGATGTGTGTTTTGGCATGCACCAATGTTCTAGGCTCACCTCTCTTTAAAGGATATTTTAGGGAATCTCCCCAAGTTTTTTGTCTACCAAGTCATGGTGCACTAATATTTGCTTAGTTATTCATTTTAATAGTTCCAATTCAAGGGGCCTATGCTAGTATGAAACTTTGTTTTAGTAGTTTTCATGGTAATTGAACAATGTAAAATCTATGTTTGTTGATTTCATTTTAAATATAGGTTTTGTGCATTTTGAAAATGGCTAAACATAGATATAAAATTTTCATCTAATAGGAAACTAGAATATACAAACACATTTAAAACATGCATGGTTAGAGAATTCAACCAAGTAGGGTTTTGTTTAATGAGTGTTATGGCTAATTTTAGTGTGCATTCATTCCATTTATTTAGAATTAAACAATGCAATAAAAAAATGGAGAAAAGAAATAAATATAAATATATCATTTTTACCAGATTACTTTCAAACCCTACGTTAACCTCTGATATAAAAATAAAAGATAGGGAAAATAGAGAAACAAAAACCCTAAAATGATGATAGAAAATACTAGGTTTTGATTGTAACAAATCTTCAAATCAACTATTGAGATAACTAACAAATGCACAATTGCACTTAGAGTCAATGCAAGGTCATAGAAGGATAATATAAGAACACAACTAAAACCACAAAATTCATACACATAATGAAGCAAATAATTCCCCAAATCTTTATATTAATCAATATTCATCATTTTGATAATAGTAATAGAATTTGTTACAATAAATCCCTTGAGATTTCAATAGCATAATGGAAATGAAAGAGAATGAGGGATAAATTATACTACTACATGAAAATAAATTACTGGAAATGAAAGAGGGAAGGCTTTGAGTATTTTAAGGAATTTATGGTAGTTGTTGAGGAATTTGGGGGGGAAATCTTCCCCATGGAGGACCAAATTGCTTTCCAATAAATACTTTTCCATGCCAATTTCACCACTTTTCATTGTTCACTTGCCTAAAAAGACCAAAAATTGAATTAAAACTTGCAATTAAAAGAAATGAATAATAAAAATGACACTAAATTATGAATAAATTTTTGCACAAGCACAATTAGACAAACTTGAAATTATTAGAGCAAATATAATGGTGTCATAACTATAGAACATCAAACGTATCAAAAAATAATGCTAAATTCTCAATTTATGATTAAAAAAAACCCAAAAATGGCTTGTATAGACAAATTTGGGATTTAGACTAGCTTAAGCTTATATTTTCTTGTTACTATTCACATTTTCAAAACCTTAGTGCTAATCGGTTTTCAACCTTTTTGAATAGCATTATAAACCATAGTGGGTTGTTTACAACCCTTCACTATTTTAAACTTTTAATTTCTAATCAACACATTAAAATTGGTAGTCAAGGGGACAAAAGGGTGCAAAAATAAAATGGAAAGTTGAGGAAAAGATGTGACTCACCTGGGAAAAAAAATGTGAAGACAAAAAAACATGACTCGCCAAAAAATGTAACTCATTAATAAATGTGACTCACCGAAGAACATGACTCACCAAAAAATATGACTTACCAAAAAATGTGACTCACCAAAAATGTAACTTGCTAAAAAATGTGACTTGCCAAAAAATGTGACTCACCAAAAAATGTAACTCGCTAAAATATGTGACTCGCCATAAATTGTGACTCGTTAAAAAATGCAAAGGTAAAATGACTTAGTTGATTTCTTGAAAATCCAAGGAAAATTAAAAGGGAAAGGTAAGTTTACGATAAACTTAGACTTTTAAATTTAATTCAAAAAGGACCCAACTATCAATGAAATAAAGTCTAGGGCCCTGGCATAGATATTGAAATAAACCACCAAACTTTATAATTTTAAATCAAATCTACACATCAACATTTTATGCTAACAAATGAAATCTTGGACTAAATTTGGAAAAAATGCAAAGGCATCATAAATAAATAGACTCAACCACTTTGAACTTATCACCTATTAAACTATCACAACCTCAATAAAGAACACTCTTGACTAGATAAAACATGGCTCAGGTCAAAATAAAGAAGGTTTTTATTTTCATTATTAAAATGGGGCATGTTGTGTAAGCACCAACAAAGATATCTTCACCAGTTAGATACCTTAGGTGAAATTCACTCTCACCTAGTATTTTGATGATTTGGTAGGGACCCAACCATAGGGCATCAAACTTTCCATGTTTTCCCTTTTTCTCATGAGCCTTGCCCCAGAGGAGGACTAGATCAAAGATGCAAAAGGCTTTCACTTTGGCTCATTTTCAAACCAATACTAGAAAACTCTTGTATGTTTGCTAAAGTGTAATAGGGTTGTATCACATTTTTATTCTAGTTGTATAAGATTTAGGAGATGATATTATTTTTTATCATTAGTTTCCATTAATTCTTTCATAAATTTAAAGGTTGGGATTCTCAAGGTCACAGAGTATATAAGAACTTAGGCATATAGTAAATGGTATGGGTAAGTTCTAAGAGAATATTTAATTCTAGTCCTTTTAGATGAAAATGTAAATTTTAAAACATTATGCCAGTCTATAGTATTCTTTTCCAAGATTTCATTAATTACATTAAGCGAGTTCTTATTTTTTGATTTAGCTACCCCACTACCTTGTAGGTAATAATTAGATGAAAACTTGAGGATTGCCTAATTTTTTTATACCCATTTAATAAATTATAATGAGGAAAAAATAAGACCATTATCACATACTAGATTGGATGGCATTCTAAATCTAACGATGATATTCTCTTCGAAAAAGTTGATTACCATGTCAATTATGCAATTCTTGAACACTTGGCTTCAATCTAATGAATGTAGTAGTCAATTTTCATAATAATGAACTTATTTCCTATAGAGGAATTAACATTGATATCTCCCATGAATTCCAAGCCCCATTTTGTGAATGGTCAGACCTAAACAATCAGTTATAATGCCATGGTATAGATACATTCCCTATGAATGATAACTTTGCAGGAATGACAAATCTGGATGTGGGCATGAATATATTTGAAAACACATGGCTAATAATAACCTAAAATGAGTATCTGATGGGCTATAACAGTAGTTGAATTGTGACCAATTCAATATTTCCTGTGAAAATCACTAAGTACTTCAACCACTTATTTTTTATTTAAGCATCTCAAATATATGCCTTCATTATTATTTTTATATAATATGCCTAATTTGATCCTGAAAATACTACTCTTTAGGCATAACACTCTTCTTTAAGTGGAGTTAAAGTGGCTTAGGCACTCATTGTTAATCAAGTAATAGATCACATCTTGATACCAGTCATCATTTGTGATTCACCATACACTACTAGAAAACTATTTGTGGATCCACTTCAACCATTGCTTTATTGAGTCCTTGACTTCTCACAATCTTCATTGTTTAGATCTCTATTGTCATGGTTTTTAGAAAGATAAAAACTAATGGAAATTCAATATTTTAATGGTTAATTTTGACTTGAGCTTGAAACCATCAAAATTTTGAGAAAATAGAAATTAATTAATTAAGTTTAATTAAATAATTAAAAATTCATGGGTAAATCACTTTTTATCCTAAGCTATTTTAAAATTCTTTTGAGCTCCTTGTGTAAAAATTTGTTAACCTTCCCCATAACTTATAAAATCCATTTAAATTTTTATAAATTGTGTAAACACATGTTACTTTTCCTAAACTTATGAAAAATGCCCAGACCTTTTTCAAATTCATGCGATTTGCAAATTTATTTTTTTCACTCCATGTAAATTATAATTTCCTTTTTCCTCTTGGTGCAATTTGCATTTTTTACAAATTTCAAATTAATTTTGAATTTTCATACAAGTTTTAAACTCATTTTGCATTTCTCCTTTCCATGCAATTCCAAATTCTATTTCTACCAACTGTGCAAATTAAAGTTGCACTTCCCTAGATCTTGCAAATTAAAAAGTACACTTCTCTAGGTCATGTAAATGTAAACTTCCATGTTATAATTACTTTTTTCAACAAACACTCCTTTTTTAACTTGCATGAAATTTCATTTATTTATTCCTTTGTTTGTGCAAATTTGGTTATTTTCTCGGGTTGTATTAAATTAGAAGCTTCTTCCCTTCAAAAAAAAAATTCAACCTACATGCTCAGGTTCTAGCCATTTAAAAAAATTAAATTAAATTTATATTTGTGTTTTTAGCCATTATTTTCAAGGATAAGTATGCCCCAACTCATGAAAGGGAAGTAAGATACAAAAAAGAAGTCATTTTAATATATTTTTCATCCATGAACATGCCATATAAAATAGAGAAGTGAAGATTTTTTAAAAAATCAAAATTTTGTCTTCATTCTACCAAGATATAAACTGTACATCGATGCCTAAGGAGAAATAAGAGTTTAAAAAAATTAGACTTTTGTCTTTTATCTGTCAAACACTAAATATACGACCAGTCATACAATCTATGTCAAAAGGGTGAAAGGTGCATGTTTTGTTCAATTTTCTTCTACCAACTAGCTATATGACCTGTAAAGAGGGGTGAATCTAGCAAATAAAATTTTAGTTTAACTTTTTCTTAGTAAATATTGAGTCATACGACTGATGTACGACTAGTCATATTTATAAAAAAATGTTTTTGAAGTTTTCATCCACCCACATTGAAAAGTATGGTCAAATTTCTATATAAACATGAAAAAAAGTGATAGAATTATTTTTAACTTATTTAGAGCAAGAGATAAACATATAGACTTGGGAAGGAGAAAGAAAAATAAAATTAAGAGAAAATTGTTCTTTATTTGCAAATTTGTAACTCTTCTTTGCTAAAATTTCCATTGTACAATAGCATCCAGGAGGAGACAAAAATGAAATTGGTAGATTGTAATAAATTTTTAAATTATTTTTCTTGCATAAAAATCCATGCAATTTACTGTGAGTTTTTAAAAGTTCAAATATTTTAGAAGCAATTGGCAAAACAAATTCTTGTCTTGCTTTGAAATAAAAATATAAAATGGGGAAGCAAACTTTTAAAATCAAGAGACGAAAATATACAAAATTTATTTTTGGCTCATTTTCAATTGTCAAGAAGATGTCTTATAGTAGTGAAGTGATTGATCAAAAAAGAAATCAAAACTGAGAACAGTAATTCAGTGAGAAAGTTGAAATTTGTTAGGTAGAATTTAAAAATGCTAGAGCAATTTACATGGATAAAATTATGAATACGACCTCGTTTTGCATTTAAATAACTTATTTTATCTTTAATTTATTTAATTTTGTCAATTTTTGTAAATAAGAAGTTTTTCTGCAAATATATCTTAATTATCAGTTTTATTATATAAGTTGATGTCTTCATCCTCTACTCTAAAAAAGGTGATTCTGAGTAAAGACAAAGAAACCATGAAATATCAATTTTAGGGTGTGACACCTCTCTCACCATAATATTCCAATGTCAAAAATATCACAAACACTGATCTAGGTCACATTGATTTAGATGAAATTTTGGAAATGATGAAGGTAGTGCATAAGATAGATTTTAGTCAAAGTATTTTTTATAATGGATTGGCCCAAGAAATAATGTTCATGATTTTAGTACAATCCCCTGAGCTAGTTTTGGTAATGGCAAATATCTATAGCTTAGATACAAGGCAAGTGAGAGATTCATAGAGGGAATTGGTAGTGAGTTTTGTTCTTGAGCACATAGATAATGTTTTTCACCTTCTAGATCATGAATATTTTGTACATCTAACTTATAAGTCCTCTCAAAGCTTTTGGGATAATAATAGTATTGTTTGTGCTAAACAAGTTAACAATGCATGGTTGACTAAGCCCAAACATTCCTCCATAGGACTTTCAAAAAAGATTGAAAGGTCTAATTTTAAGAATGAAATAAATGACATGATAACACTATTGCATAGGATAGTGGGAATCCAAATGGCTAATAAATTTTAAACATGGAAGTATAGATTCATTTGGATCATACTCAGAAATAATCAATATATCAATTGGGGATAGTTGATTAGCGATGTAATTCACAAACAACTAATGCAAGTGAAAGTCACATCAATGTTATATATGAGTTTGTATCTTATTTATGTTATAGTAAGCTAAAGATATTTTGATGGATTCTATATAGTAGGTGATTTTAGGGAGATAATGGTATATGATATCTATCCTCAACTGACATTGAATGAAAACACCCATCATTTTAAAAGGGTGAATGATTTTTTTGTTCATTTTGTCATTTAATTATTTGAAAAGGAGCTTTCCAACATGAAGATATCATCAACAGCCATCGTAGAGATATCTAGATGGGGAACATGGTTTATGCAGTTCCAAACTTTTAGTTATTTGAGAATCAGTGGTTAAGAGGTTGATCCTTATATGCTTCCATGATATGTCAGTGATAAATGGGCATTGATGAAAATGATGAGATAGTTTGTTGAAACACATAATTTCCTAACCAGTTGACATAAGATAGGAGTCAAATTTGTAATCTCAATTGGCAGGTATACTTATCCATCACTGATAAAAGCCAAGATAGTTGAATAATACATGTCTCATTATAATCTCAAGACTTTTGAGAGAAAGTTTACATTTGACATCAAGGGATTAATTGAGCATAATATTTCACCTTCATATCAACATCTCTCACATTTTAAATACATTGGATGGAATGAGATGATGATAAATTGGTAAAGATTAGGGGATATTCATGGTTTATCATGAAACAAATAGTCAAATTTGGCATAATGAAAGTGCCAAAGAAGTTGGTGGATGATAAGGTGACATTGGGTCCCATCTTTGAAAAAGAAAACATCATGATGAAGCCATTGATTGTAGTCCATTGGGATAAGAGGGAATCTACTTTTCTCAAAATTAGAATAAGAGAAATACTTGACAAAACTTTTAAATGGTTAAAGAACAAAGGAGTGGGTGTTGTAAATGTTGATTTCCATACACCTCCTAAGGAGGATGAATTTGGTAGATTCTACAAACAACATGATGGATCATAAAAAGAATATGAAGTAGGTCTAAGTGGTGAACCCATAATGATATAAGAGGTGCATGAATTAGAAGCTATTCAATAAGATGTTACACTAAGAATATTCTCAAGCTCAAAATAAAGAGGTTAGGTGAAAATGTCTCCTCTTCTCTTAGTCTTTCAATTCATCAAGAGATTCATGTTTATATTTTTCTGCATTCTCAAGAACTTTTAGATATTATGACCCAATGATTTATGGATTAAAATGATATGTTTTTCCCTATGTCATCTACTTTCCCATTGTAATAGATCACTCATGTTTCTTCATCTTCTCCCTTGAATCCTAAATTGCCTCTCATCTCCTCTCCAATAACTCCTATTAATAAAATCAATAAAAAAGAACAAGTAGAAACATCTTTCTAAGGTGACACAACTGAGAAAACACCTTCTTCCACTCTAGCTATTCTTGTTCCACAAGTCTCAACTTTGTTCCCACCTCCTTCAAGCATGAAAAAATTAGATTGGTTGTCCATGGTGGTGAAGAAAACAATGAAATTTTTTGAACTTGAGGAGATAGACTTTGGAATTTTGACAATCCCTTTCTTGAAAAGGCCAAAGAAAGCAAGAACAATTTTGTGAATGGTAACAGATGAAAAAGGAGAAAAGAATGTAGAAGTGGAAATTCCTACAGTCAAAAAGGATAAATTAAAAATCAAAATTGAAGACTATCAGGTATCTAGGGTTCATTTTAGAAATTCTACTAGAGAATGGATGAAGGGAGACATACAACTAGTAATTAGTACCATTTTTTAAAAAATGGATAAAGATAAAGAAATGAAGGATGAGCTGAAGGAAAAGGTAGAACATTTAAATTTAGTGATATAGATATTGATTGGACCAATCCAATCAACAATTCATTCATCAAGTCTTCATTTTAAGACATTGGAGAAAGTATGATAGGTAGGTTAGATGGGCAACATAGTGAAAGATTGGATTAGAAACTTTACTGATCAAGGAACCTTGGCAATTCTCATTGCAACAATAATGGTCTCTAAAATTTGGTCACAATGTGAATAGATAATTACAAAGGAAAGTGGATATGTGAAAGAGAAATAAAATTGGGAATAATTCATTCCCAAGTTAGTTGAATTCTAAAAATTTCCTTCTATTGATCTTATTGAAAAATGAGTCATCAATAAGGAAAAATTCATCTATCAAATTGAATTATTTTGGGCTATAAAATTTAGGATCCAATCTCTTCAATAGTGACTTAAAAAATTCAACAATGCAAGGTCACATGGAAGTGACGTGATGATGGAGATTGACATAGGTCAAAAATTTGAAGTGTCCTTTTGTCAATGATAAAGATCAAAATAGGAATCTAATTTTAAATGAAACTATGATTGGAGAATTTAAACAGCAAATTTAGGAGATTATCAATTCCATGTTTATATTTAGTCATGATAAACTTCACTAGATAACCAAATGCCAAGTGAATGGAGATAAGCTTAACATGAAGATAAACAATCTCCAAAATAAGCTTTAGGAAATGAAAGAGTAAGGGTGTTTCTCCAAAGATTTAACCATTTTTTGAAAGGGAAAGAATTATCCATAAATAAACAAGAAGATTAAGAAATTATTTTTAGTGTTTCAATGTTTTCTTCTCATGTTTCTTTTACACCTAACTTGTATTGTTGCACTATATTTCTCTTTGAAAATATGTGTTTTTATTCTAAAAATTATCTTTGTAATTTTTCCAACTTGCCTATTCAAGTTGTGAAAATTGATAATAAGATTTTGCAAGCAATGTAAAACTCCAAATGTCTTTCTCAAGTGGTGTTAAATGCTCAAAACATTTTTACACCATTTCAAGTTGTAATTTCTTGGTGTTTTTGCAGCCTTGTATAAAGGCAAAATAGGTGGTTTTTCACCATAACCACCCATTTTAGCCTATAAATAAAAGTTTGGATTTCATATTTCAAGTTTGAAACAAAAGGATTTTGGCAAAGTTTTGTAAAGCAAGATAGAACATTCTACTTTAAGAAGATCACTACTAAGAGGTGATTTTGAACTTTTTATTAATAACTCCTTGGATTATGTCTTTTTCTCTTAATTCAATGTAATATATCTTTATTTATATTGCTAATATTTCTATACTATTAAGACTAGGAAATTAAGTTGTAAATTTCATTTAGAGTTGTGATTTATATTTTAGATATATTAAGGGATCTTGGTGGGAATATGAATGACATTTTTGTTATTTCTACTAGAAAATACATATAATTACTCATATTTGTTATCTCAGCCAAGTAGTTCTTCTGGTATCTGTTTCATATTATTAAGAATACAAATATCTCTTTTTTACCCATTAAATGAGAGATATTTCCTCTTGAACATTAGTTTTTCCCTTTAATGTATTCATCAAGCTTCAGATTTTCTCTTAGCAAATCTATCATCTAAAAAACATCCATTTCTTTCCTCTCTCTCTATATATTCCTTTATAAAAATCATTTTCATAATTTTAAGTTAAAATTATTACCCACATAATTTATAAATTTTGTTTGTGAATAGTTTATTTTCATTAAATTTTTGGTTTTCAATAAAGGTAGATCCACCTTCTAATAGGATAGGGATTTCATTTACTATGTTGTTGATGTAATTTGATGATTTGTCCCCCTAACAAATTTTCATGACAACAATTTTTTTGCCTAGCATGGGGCATTATTTTTCAACTTTCATGCTACCCATATTATATTAGTCCATATGACTCTGCCATCATCTCAAGGACCACTCCATCAACCCAAGTTAGACTTAGAAAAATCTACTCAATTAGATATTATGCTAAACCTTAGACAAATATTCTAGGATTCTGACAAAATTTCTATAACTTAGTTTTGTTAGGTTGTGGAGCTAAAAGCTTCAACTGTTGCAAACATGGAGGAGGTTGCTGAGTTCTAGAGAGAGCGACATCGGCAGATTGTAGTGCAGAATGAAACCGACATCGGTAGGTGCGAGCTGAAGACAACCGGCATTGGTAGGAGGTCGGTCGACATCGATCACCTCCAGGCAGATAGGGACCGATGTCGGTCGCCTGTGTGTTCCAAAATTGTTCGTTGCACGAACAATTAGTTAGTTGAACTGAGTGTTTGCATGTTAAAGGCTAATTATAGTCTTGAGTTGCATGTCTAATTATTGTAATTATGCATGAGATCTATATAATAGACTCATGGGCTATATTGTAAACTAGTGCTAGAGAGTAAGAGAGCAAAATAAGCTCCTTCAAAGAGAGGAGAGCAATGGTGTGTTCCTCCTAGTGCCACAGTACCAAGTGTGGGTACTAGTTTGGAGAATCAGAAGGGTTCTTCATGTTTGTATGATCTTGGTCAGCAGGTGTGCATGGCTTCTTTTGGAGATCTACAATGGTGAGTAAGGTCTAGTGATTTGCAGGTAGCAGCAGAGAGCAGGAGATCTACTTGGAGTACGGTTGTGTACTTAGTGTACTGGCAGCATTGTTACTGACTGGTTGGAGAGGTGAACATCAATTCTATATTTGAGTTGACTGTTGGGACCGAGAGAGAGAGAGGGAAGAAGGTCTTGAGGTGTGTTAAGCCTTTGAGGTGGAAGAAGAAGTGGCATCTTCTTTATTGTATTTTCTTCTGAGTATTTAATATAATTGTGTATTGTCTCTCAAATCTTGTGTTGTTTCATATTTCTAGTTACTTATTCATTCTAGTATAATTCCATGTTTAGTTGCTAATACAAGGTAATCATATGTGCTCTAATTGAGGAGCAAGATCCTGACAAGTTGGTATCAAAGCTTTTGGTTGGGTTGACTAACAGGTGGTTTCAGATTTGGTTAGTGTTTGTTGATTACAGGTCACTCTTAGGGGTTTTAGATTGAGTGGGAGTATAGCAATGGCAAAATAAAGTAAGCTACGAATGGAGAAACTGAATATCACGAATGGTCTGATTGATGGAAAGAAAGAGCAGGTAAAGGAAGATTGCTGGTCGGTAGAAGATCAGTATGTAGAAGCAGATGTTGCAGGGGTTGTTGCACAAGTTGCTCTGGATAAAGTAGAATCTTGGTTTACAAATTCTTTTTCCTCTTTCCATGCAGCCTGAAATAGAGCATCTTTTCATGGGTATGTCTTTGGAGACTTTGGAGAGATTTATTTAGGAGCTGGAGAGCCTTTTCAAATGATTGGCAAAGGGGAAGTGAAGCTGAAATTACAGACGGATAACACACAGGTGTTGAAGGAGGTCATGCAGGTACCAGTCTTAGAGATGAGTCTAATTTCTTCAAGAAAGTTGGGTGATGGGAGATGCACAGTAACTCTCACAGTAGATGCAATTAAATTAGACGGTGGTAAGAAAGTAGGTATCCTTTATCTATCTACTTATATTATTGATTCACCTTCTGTTACAGAGATGTGGCTTTGTAGGCTTGGTTACATATGTAGGAGGGGAATGCATGTTCTTAAGCAGAAACAAATATCTTTGATAAACTTAAGAACTGGAAAGCCTTGGTGTTCATGGAGGAGATGACGGATATAGATTAGCGGAGGGGACTGAATTATTCTGAGTAGGGATATGTTAACTTGAATAGGGTTTTGACCCAAAAGAAGCTCACAGGTAAAAATTCATCACTCACAGGCAAACACAAGTACCGATGTCGGTCAGGAGGAACCAACATCGAACAGACAGGCACCAATGTCAGTCATGTGCAGATCAACAGAGTTGGTGGTATCAGGCAATAGGAACCGATGTTGATCATACATTGACTGATGTCGGCAATAGGTACACTGGCGTCGGTCAGGGGACCGACGTCGGTAGACAGGGTCAGTCGCAGAAAGCCGACGTCGATCAGGACAAGATTAGGAGATGGCTAAGATCGGTCACTGGAATGGATATTAGGCAGACAACATGCTGTCAACAAGTCTCAAACACCCATATGGAGGTCAAAAAGGGTAGGTGAACCTCATATTCATTGTTCACCTTCTTTATATTGCTTACTGATGGTCGAGAACCAAGAAGATGTGAAGAGGCAATGCTGGTAGAATCTAGAAATAGTGGGAGCTTGGCATGGATGAGGAGTGTGAGTCCTTGGAGAAGAACCAAATAGGAGTTTTTTGGTAGAGTTGTCAGCTGGAAGAAAGCACTGAGAAATGGATGGATTCCCATGATAAAGAAGAGAGTGGATGGATACGTGAGATGGAAGGCCAAGGTATATGGTCTTGAGGTAGTTGCAGGACAGTGGTACAGGTTTTGACAGGTGTATGACAAAGCATGGCTTTGGTCAAGGTCATTGTAACTATTGTGTTTGTCTTACTAGGTGGATGATGAGTCGCGACATTATCTAGTTACTGTATGTGGATGGTATACTAGTTACAGGTTTAGACATACAGGGATTTGTTGAGCTAAAGGTAAGGATAGTTCAGTAGCATGTCATGAGGAATTTGGAGCAGCAAAATTCTTTGGCATAAGAGACATGGAGATTTTGTGTCCAGTGGGAGTTGATGTGAATATGGCATTGGTGAGGTTCAAGATGCAGAATCAGTAAACACACAAAGGGCTGGACAGTTCAAGCAGAGCTTAGAATAGGGTTCGAAATCACATAAGGTCTAGTGTAGGCCTGAGTTTTCTCAAGCAGTGGGAGTTGTCAGAGAGTTTGGAGCCAATTTAGGGAAGGTAGATTCTTAGGTACTTGAGAGGGACTAGCAGTAGGTTAACATGTTATGCAGGGTCAAGGACTTCACTACATGGATATGTAGGTTCAGATGTGGCAGGTTACTTGGATGACAGGAAAGGCATCACAGGGTGTGTGATGGTTGGTCTTCAGGGTTGAGCTTGAAGAGGGATACAAGCCAAGAATAAATTAGACAGTGTACAGGTATAGGTACAGTTGCAGCTATTTATCTCCAAGTGGGAGATTGTTAGGTTGTGGAGCTAAAAGCTTCAACTATTGTAAACATGGAGGAGGTTGCTGAGTTCCAGGGAGACCGGCATCGATAGATTGCAGTGCAGAATGAAACTGACATCGACAGGTGCGAGTTGAAGACAATCAGCATCGGTAGGAGGTTGGCTAATGTCGGTCACCTCTAGGCAGATAGGGACCGACGTCGATCACCTATGTGTTCCAGAACTATTTGTTGCACAAACAGTTAGTTAGTTGAATTGAGTGTTTGCATGTTAAAGGCTAATTATAGTCTTGAGTTGCGTGTCTAATTATTGTAATTAAGATAGTATAATTATTGTATGCATGAGATATATATAATAGACTCATGGGTTGTATTGTAAACTAGTGCTAGAGAGTAAGAGAGCAAAATAAGCTCCTTCAGAGAGAGGAGAGCAATGGTGTGTTCCTCCTAGTGCCACAGTACCAAGTGTGGGTACTAGTTTGGAGAATCAAAAGGGTTCTTCGTGTTTGTATGATCTTGGTCAGCAGGTGTGCATGGCTTCTTTTGGAGATCTACAATGGTGAGTAAGGTCTAGTGATTTGCAGGTAGCAGCAGAGAGCAGGAGATCTACTTGGAGTATGGTTGTGTACTTGGTGTACTGGTAGCGTTGTTACTGACTGGTTGGAGAGGTGAACATCAATTCTATAGTTGAGTTGATTGTTGGGACCGAGAGAGAGAGAGGGAAGAAGGTCTTGAGGTGTGGCAAGCCTTTGAGGTGGAAGAAGAAGTGACATATTATTTATTGTATTTTCTTCTGAGTATTTAATACAATTGTGTATTGTCTCTTAAATCCTGTGTTGTTTCATATTTCTAGTTACTTATTCATTCTGGTATAATTCTGTGTTTAGTTGCTAATACAAGGTAATCATATGTGCTCTAATTAAGGAGCAAGATCCTGACAAGTTTCAAGTTGTTATAACCATTCTAAATCAAGAATTAGAACATGTAAAAATAGAAGAAATAATCCATGCATGAAGAGTAACCCATAGATTTCATTTAGTAACTCAAAATTAGTGAGCTCACACATGACCATTTTAGGCCTTCAAAATATAGACCATCAACTTGGTTTGAATTGGACTGAAGCTTTAGAGGAAGACCTAATTTGAAGCTTTCAATTGTTTATTTTTTACAATAGAAAAAACAATGCTCAAGTTAATACTATTAAATCAAAACTAGATATAGAATAAACATATGCTACCATTACCCTGAGAAATTTAAAAATTGCTTCAAGAAGACAAGTGAGGAGATAGATACAAAGACTAGTTTGTATAGATAATCAAAGACTTTCTGTAACCGAGGTTTCTTCTCATGACCATCTAGACAACTTAAGATCCAATCCTTCAACCTAATCTCAATTAAATAATGCAAAATCAAGAAGACATTTCATCAGATTTGAGAACTTTTACTTGGGATACTAGGACTAGTTCAACACATTTTCATAGAGCATTTGGAATTTTAGAAGAAGAATAAGATTAGGTCATTTTAACATAGAGAGAAAAAAAATTAGTTGCACAAAGAGTAAAACAAAGAAGGCTAGCTTAGAGAGTTTAAATTCAACCTGCACCTCAATGCTAGTAATTTTCATCCAAACTGAAAGAAAAGAGATTTACTAGAGTTAGTAAGTTAAAATGTGAAGTTGACTCTTTTTATCAAGTATAAGAACATTTTAGTTTCAAATTGAGCCCTTGACATCAAATAAAGGTCAAAATAATAATTAGTTTTCTATCAACCTCTAAGAAAAACAAACAACCTGAAGGAGTAACTTTGACAAGTCAAGCTCTTGTCTTATCAAGAACCGTTATTCCCCTATACGAAGTTTTTAAAAATATGGCATTATCATTGGGAAATGTTATTGGTCCATTCACTCAAAGACAATTACATAGCCTTCAAAAGGGATCAAGAAAGAAGTTTCCAAAATTATATGGAGATGGAAAACAACATCTAGATGAATAACTAATAGCCTTCAATATTGTGTGTGGCATTTGGGTGTTGAGCATGAAGATGTTCATGTCAGGTTGTTCATAAAAATGCTACATGGTGTGGATATAGATTGGTTACCAATTGGAATACTATGAAGAATAAATTTGAAAATAGATTTAATCCAACTGAAGATGACCATGCACTATTTTCTTAGCTTACACAAATGAAAAAAGAGGTTTATCAGCCTATGAGAGATTTTGTTGCCAAATTCACTAAATTGTTAAATATAGCTATCACATGACCAATAGATGAAAATAAAAAAATATTTTTTATCAATTATCAATTGGTTAAAGTAATTATCAATTAAGGAGAGCTAGGGTAGTAAATTTGAAAACAACCCAAGAATTGGCTATTGATGTCAAATACGACATGATAATGTTTGAAAAATTTAAAAATGAACCTTCAAAGAATAAAGCTCAAAGTTTAGGATAGTATTCAATATTAAAAAAATTACATAAGATGGATAATGATGTAATGGACTTGAAAAATCAAATACCTCAGAATACCATTACCGCTCCATACCAAGATATTCTAAAGAGGAACTATGTTCCTTTTCAAATAGATATCCCTAGATTGAAATTTCCTCAACCAAAACTTGCACTTGAGGCCCCTCCTCAAAAAAACACTAATACACTTGTAAATGCAGTCTTAGAAAATGAAGAGATATTTGGATATGAAAAAGTTGAAGAAGAAAATGAATAATAAAATCCAAAAGTTCAAGAATGTGAAATTGAAGAACCTAGTGGTGACTCTGTAGACACATTTCTAGAATGTAATTCAAATGAAGATGACTATGAAGAAAGTGTTGGGGATATGAATAGTCAATCCTTCATAGTTTTCACTAGAGCTTAGAATCAAAAAAATTAGTCCAGTGACTCACATGAGGAAATTCCAAAGGTTATCCTCTCATGAGGAACTACCCCACTGATGCAAATAAAACAAAAGCAACCACTAATAGGTAATTCATCTAATGCCAATGATTATCAACTTGTTGAGACTCTTTGTATCTATTTACATGATTTTTACATAATTAATCATGTCAACAAAACCAAAATTTAGATGTCATAAGATGTGTATTTGAGAACATACCCAAAGTAGTTGGATAGGTTAGTTGATTTCATTAAAGGAAAAAATCCAAATACTAAAAAGGCCAATTTCAAATCTATCATAAGTAACCCCATTGCTTCAAATCAAGTCAAATAAATGGTTGAAACTACTTCCAAATCCAATAAAGTTGATCCATTCTAAATTTTCCTATTATTCAAGGGATGCAAAGTCAATAATTGTATCATCAACATAGGAGCCTCAGATAGTGTCATGTTTGCCAAAGTTTCTCATGCTCTTGGCCTACCATGTGCTAAAACCTTTAGGCATGATTATTCCATGGAGGTGAAGCAAGCTCTTCTCATTACATAGATTAAAGATGCATAAGTGACTTTGGCATAATTTACCTAAAAATGAATCAAAATTAATATTTTGGTTGTAGACATTCCAACAACTTATGGCATTATTTTGGGTAGAATTATTTGTAAAAAATTGGGAGGTGGAATCTAATTGGATTTATCACATGATATGATTCTAATCAAAGGAATAAAACAACATCTAGATCCTAAATTAAAAACAAAGTACATAGTACAAAAATTTGATGATCTTAAGGTAGATATTTTGTATGAAGATGTGGGAATTAGTAATTATCTTTTGATGACATGGAAAGATATAGAGTTACTAAAAATCATGGTGATCGAATCCAAATGATGTTTGGGTGATGAAGCTTAATGGTAGTTTTTTGTCAATAGGTTTAGGTATAGGAGTGATTTTGATATCTCCATATAAGGATTTTTTTCCTTTTTCTTATAAGTTGTAATTTGATTGTACCAATAACATAACTAAATATGAAGCATTTTTATAGGGATTGTAAGAAACAAAAGAAATGGGAATTAGGAATTTAAAAGTCTTGGGTGACACTAAACTTATTGTAAAATAAGTCAAAATTTAATACCAATTGAAGAATGATCATCTAAGACATTATAGGAATAAATTTTGGGGTAATATAGAAATATTTGATGCTTTCTCTATCAATACAATTCCTTATGAACATAACTCTAAAGTTGATTCTTTAGTAGTATTAACTTCTTTGATGATTCCCCATGTAGATATTGGTACATAAAAATATATAATTGAACTAATATACAAACTAAGTGTACCATAAAATGTAGATAATTGGTAAGTTTCAATGATGATTAGTAGATTATTTTGTTCCTTGACAAAGTAGATATCTTCAAAAAAAATTATTTTGAAGGTATAAATTCTTCATATAGAGAATCTTTAGTTCATACCTCAAAAGAGGGAATCACCAATGAACAAGATGAATAAGGTGTTATTAAGTTGAAAGGAAATAAAACTCCTAAAGGCCTAATCTCTTTAGAATAATTATTTGATAAACATGATAGATTTTTAAAGAGTAAAATGCAAAAAGGAAATCTTGATTTTGTTGACTATGAAAAAGTAAACATTGGTTTAGATGAACCTCCTGGGTTCATCAATATTAGAAAATGTTACTCACCCAAAGAAAAATGAAATTTTTTTAGCCTTATCCATAAGTATATTTATATACTCATGTATTCATACATAAATCTTGTCTTTTCATCCCAGAGAAATGTAACATATAGTTACTCTAAATCCTGATGCAAAACCTTTCAGACATAAACTGAAGAAATATAATCTTAAAATCATAGGAATGATTCTTTTTGAATTTAAAAAGATGCTTGATACTTGTATTATCTTTCCAATCCACCATTCAACTTAGGTAGCTAACATAATACTAGTTTGTAATAAGTATGGTGAGATTAGAATCTGTGTTAATTTTAGGAACCTCAATCAAGCATCCTTGAAAGACAATTATCGACTGCTAGTCATGGATCAAGTTATATATGTATTAATAGGTTTTGAGATGATTTCAATGATTTATGATTTTTGAGGATACAACTAAATTGAAGCTAATAGAGAAGATCAACACAAAATGAATTTTACAATACCTTAGGGCACTTTTGCATATAAGTATATGACATTTAGTTTGATTAATGTAGGAGGTAATTTTTAAAGGGAAATAGACTTGGCATCAAATAATTGAAGAATGAAATCATTGTAGAGTATCTCGATGTCTTGACAATTTTCTTAAAAAAGTGAGAAGATCACTATGTCCATTTGGAGAGAGTTTTTGAAAAGTGTTATTTACATGAAATTTATCTTAAACCTAAGAAATATGTCTTTGGATTGATTGAAGGCAAACTCCCAGGTCATATTATTTCAAAATAATGAATAAGTATTGATCTAGAAAGGGTTTAGGTAATTCAAAAACTTTCCTTGCCTACAAGTAAACCAAGGGTACACTCCTTCTTTACGAGAGTAAATTTTTTGAAGTTCATTCCTAATTTTGCTAAGCTCACCAAAAATATTATAGACATGATGAAATTAAAACCTTATTTCAAGTGGAATAATGAAGGTAAAGAATCATTCAAAAAGATAAAGATTATTATTGCTTGTGCTAACATTGGTTTGTCCTAATCTAAGAAGAATTCATTATTTATTATTACTCTTTACATCATACACTCTCAACAATATTTATTTATAAAAATAATGAAGGTATAAAATCCATAATTACCTTCATGATTTGTAATCTCAAGGATTACGAGTTAAAATATTCTCTTGAGGAAAAGCATGCCTATGCAGTAGTGAAAGTAGTCAAACAATTCAGATATTACTTATTACACTTATAAACTATGGTAATTGTGCCAAGTATAGTAGTCAAATTAATTTTGACCAAATAGGAACCCAATTATAAATGACAGAATTGGAAAACCAAAGTTTAATAGTATGATCTAGAAATAAAACTTATAAAAATAGTTTAAGGGAAAGGACTATGTCAACTCATGGCTGAATAGGGAAATATTCAATCAAGATCCTCAATAGTTTCAGATGAATAAGATGATCAAGAGCTTCCTCTCATATTTTTTTGTTGATTTTACTAATAAATGGTTTTATCACATCACTTTCTACCTAAAGTATAGATAATGTCCTCCACACTTGAATGCTAAACAACATAGAACAATCAAACTATAGGCTATTAAATTTTTCATATGGGATGACACTCTTTTTAAGAAAAGCACTAATGGCTTATTCTTAAGGTGTGTTGATAAAGAACATCAGAAAAATTTATTACAAGCTTTTCATGATCAAACCTGTTGAGGGAATTTTTTTTAGGGTAACAACATATAAAACTCTCAAAGCCCATTTTTATCGTCCAACTCTTTTGAAGGATTCATATGAATGGGTGAGAAAGTGTGAGGCATGTCAGCAATTTGTAAGCAAACCTAGATTAACAGAACTTCCTCTTCAACCAATGACAATTGAAGAACCTTTTCAGTAATGGAGACTAGATTTCATTATAACATTGGACCCTCATTCGAGTGTAGGTTACACTCACATTATCAAAACAACATATTACTTCACTAAGTGGGTAGAGATGATTCCCATTAAGCAAAAAAATTTATATTCCATTTGTAACTTCATCAAAAAAAATATCTTGGTATGATATGGAATCCCACATAAGATTATTATAGATAATGCCTCTAACTTTTCTTCTTCATATATGATTATATTTTTTTATAAATACAAAATTTCTTTGTCTCATTCATTAAATTATCATCTATAAGGTAATGGCCAGGTTGAATCAAGCAACAAAAATCTATTCACAATCATGTGCAAAGTAGTAGATGAGAATTAAAAAATTGGAATAAGAAGATATATGATGCTCTTTGGGTAGATCATATAACACCTAAAATGGATATTGGGATGTGTCCATTTTATTTTATATGTGGAATATATGGTGCAATTCCCATAACTCTCAAGTTACCTACCCTGCAATTCTCTAGATCTATTGAGAATCCAAAATTTGAAATCCCACTAGATAAAAGAATTTTTTAACTACAAAAACTGGAATAAAAAGGACACATGTAGTTGATATAATTACAAAACATCAAACTCATGTCAAATTTCCCTTTGATAAGAAGGTAACGAAAATAAAATTCCAAGTAGGATATCTGGTTTTACTCTGGGATAATCATAGAGAACCAAAAGGAAGTCATGAGAAGTTGGATTTACTTTGGATGGGTCTATTTAAGATTTAGAACTTATGTGGTAATAAACTTTATACTTGGCATATCATGATGAAACTCATCTACCTTTTCCCTTCAGTGGGAAATATTTCAAACACTATTTCTAGTAAGAACCAAGTGACCCTCTTTTGTATATATGTAAATACATTTTTGGTTGTGTTTCTTTCCTGGTCTTTCTTTTTAACTTATGTCATTATGTTATTTCCTTTCCCATTTTCCCCCTCTTTGTTGCTTTATCATGTTGAGGGTTTATATCTTAAGTAATCTTTGCCATTTTACCTAAGCAAGTTGGTCAGTAACTCTGTATCCAAATAAGTTGTTATTACATGAATATTATTATTCATATCTAACCTTCTCTCATTTCAAATGATGGTTCACCTTGAATCAAATCATTCTAAAAATTCTAGTCTTGTATAAAAGTGGATGTCATGGTCACTTATCCTAATTCTTGGTAAATTTTTTATTTGAAAATTAATCATAAAATATAAAAGACACTTCTCTCCAAAGTTTAGTTTATGTAAAAACACATGATAAAAATGCCCTTGCATACACTATATTTTTTGAATATGTGATAACACCTATCAAGTTGAGTACATGATACTCAAATACACTATCTTTCAACAATTGATAACACCTATTAGGATAAGTACGTGACCCTTACATACTCTATCTTTTGACATGTGACAACTTTTGAGTGACTTGAGGACCCATCCTTTCATTGAAGATTATATATTTTTTGAATTGTTGAAAGTTGCTATTGAAGACTCCATTACCTAATGGATAAAATACCAGCCTATAAAACCAAAGAATCCAAGTTCTTTTTGTTCCTTACAATTCAAAATCCTAGTCAGAGCCAACTATTGTCATAGTTTTTGGAAAGATAAAAACTAGTATAAATTCAGTATTTTAATGACCAATTTTGACTTGAGATCTAAACTGTAAAAAATTTGAGAAAATTAAAAAAAAAATTAATTAATTAAGTTTAATTGATTAACTAAAAATTCATGGGAAAATTGTTTTTTTAATCCTAATTCGTTTTAAAATGCTTTTGAGCTCCCTATGTAAAAAGTTGTTAATCTTCCCCGCAACTTGTAAAATCTATTTATTTTTTTATTAATTATGGAAACGCATGTTAATTTTACCAAACTTATGAAAAATATCTGAACCTTTTTAAAATTCACATGATTTTCAAATTTATTTTTCCACTCCATGTAAATTACAAATTCCTTATTTTGTTCGGTGTAATTTGCATTTTTTATTTTGCATTTCATACAGATTAAAAATTTGTTTTGCAATTTTTTACAATTTGTAAAATCAATTTTTTGTTCCATTCAAATTAGAAATTCATTTTGCATTTCCATACAATTTGCAAATTCATTTTGCATTTTCCCTTTACGTGCAATTCCAAATTCTATTTCTGCCAACCATGCAAATTGAAGTTGCACTTCTTTGGATCATGCAAATTAAAAATATACTTCTTCGAGTCATGTAAATGCAAACCTCCATGTTGTAATTGCCTTTTTAAAACTTGAAAATTACCATTACAAGTTTAACACTCCTTTTTTAACTTGCATGTAATTTTATTTATTTCTTCCTTTGATCTTGCAAATTTTGTTATTTTCTTAGGTTGTATTGAATTGGAAGCTTTTTCCCTTCTAATTTTTTTTTGTCGACCTACATGCTTGGGCTCTAGAAATTTTTAGAAAAATAAAATTGAATTTCCATTTATTTCTTTATCTACTATCTGTCAAAAGAAGTATGCCCCATCTCGTGAAATGGAAGTAAGATATAAAAAAGAAGTGATTTTAATTTCTTTTCTAGCCATGAATAGGCCGTATAAAATGGAGGAAGTGAAAAGGCTTTAAAAAATTTAAAAAAAAATCCTCATTTTGCCAAGATATAAATTGTACGGTGATGGCCAAAGAGAAATAAGAATTTTAAAAAAATCAAACTTTTGTCTTTTATGTGTCAAACACTAGCCATATGACCAATCATATGATCTATGCCAAAAGGGTAAAAGGTGTAGTTTTTTATTCAATTTTTGATTCATTTTTCTTGTTTCTTTGACCAACTAGCCATACAACATGCAAAGAGGGGTGAATCTATAAAATAAAATTTTTGTTTAACTTTTTCTTGGTAAATATTGAGCCATATGGCTAATGTAAGACTATCTATATGCCCAAAAGGGAAGCAGGTTTTAAAAATAAATTTTATTTTTGAAGTTTTTCATTCACCAACATTGAATAATATAGTCAAATAGTTGGATAAACATGACAAAAAAGTGATAAAATTATTTTTAACTTCTTTAGAGAAAGAAATGTACGGACTTGGGAAGGAGAAATAAAAATAAAATTAAGAGAAAATTGTTCTTGATTTAAAAATTTACAATTCTTCTTTGCTAAAATTTTTGCCATACAATGGCATCTAGGAGGAGACAAAAAAAATTGGTAGATTGTAATAATTTTTTTTTTTTACTTTCATAAAAATCCATGCAATTTCATGTGAGTTTTGAAAAGTTCAAATATTACAGAAGCAAATGGCAAAAAAAAAATTCTTGTTTTGGCCTAAAATATAAATATAAAGTGGGGAAGTGAAATTTTAAAATCAAAAGATGGGAATTTGAAATTTTATTTTTGGCTCATTTACACTTGTCAGGAGGATCCATCTTATAGCAATGGAGTGATTGATCAAATAGGAAGTCAAAACTAAGAATGGTAATTTAGTGAGGAAGTTGGAATTCGTCTGGTAGAGTTTTAAAATACTAAAATAATTTACATGGCTAAAATTATGAGTATGACCTCTCATTGCATTTAAATAACTTATTTTGGATTTAAGTTATTTAATTTTGTCTATTTTTTTAAATAAGGATTTTTTATACAAATATCTTCCAATTGTCAATTTTCTTTTAAAATTTAATGTCTTTGTCCTCTACTCTAGAAAAAGTGATTCTTAGTAAAGACAAATAAATCATGAAATATCAATTTCAGGGCATGACACCTCTCTTGACATTAGATTCCAATGTCAAAAATATCAAAAACACTGATCTAGGTCACATTGACTTAGATGAGGTTTGGGAAAAGATGAACACAATGTATAAGACATATTTTGGTTGAATTATTTTTTATAGTGGATTGGTGTAAGCAACAACATTTCCTATTTTAGTATAGTCTCCTAAGCTAGTTTTGATTGTGATAAATAAATATAACTCAGATACAAGGGAAGTGAGATATTCACAAGGGAAATTGGTAGTGAGTTTTGTTCCTAAGCACATAGACAATATTTTTCACCTTTCAGATCATGAATCTTTTATACATCTGACTTATGAGTCCTCTCAAAGATTTTATAATGAAAATAGTATTATGCATGCTAAATAATTCCATAATGCATGATTGATGGAGCCAAAACATTATTTCACGTGACTCTCAAAAAATCTTACAAGATCTAATTTTAAGAATGAAATAAATGACATGATAACACTATTGCATAGGATAGTGGGAAGCCAAACAACTATGAACTTTCAGACATGGATGTACAAATTTATTTGGATCATCCTCAAAAATAATCAATATATTCATTGGGCATAGTTGATCAATGATGCAATCCATAAACAACTAATGGAGCTAAAAGTCACATCAAAGTTCTATGAATTCATATCTCATTTATGCTATAACAAGCCAAATATATTTTGACTAATTACATACAATAAGTGATTTTAGGAAGACAATGGTATATGATTTCTATCCTCAACTAATATTAAAGGAAAACATCCATCATTTCAAAATGGTGAATGATTATGTTTTTCATTTTGTCATTTAGTTATTTGAAAAGGATAATTTCAACATGAGGATATTAGTAGCAGCCACCAAAGAGGTAACCAAATGGGGAACATGGTTCATATAATTCCCAAATTTTAGTTATTCAAGAATTAGTGGTTTTGAGGTTGTTCCTTACATGTTTCCATGATATGTCAATGATAAATGGGTGTTAATGGAAATGGTGAAACAACTTATTAAACATATAAGTTCCTAATAGGTAGACATAATATAGGAGTCAAATTTATAATCTCAATTAGTAGTTATACTTATCCATCACTAATAAAAGCTAAGACAGTTGAACAATGCATGTCTCATAATAATCTCAAGAATTTTGAGAGTAGGTTTGCATTTGACATCAGGGGTTTGATTGAGCATAATATTGGACTTTTATTTTTTATAGTGGATTGGTGTAAGCAACAACATTTCCTATTTTAATATAGTCTCCTAAGCTAGTTTTGATTGTGATAAATAAATATAACTCAGATACAAGGGAAGTGAGATATTCACAAGGGAAATTGGTAGTGAGTTTTGTTCCTAAGCACATAGACAATATTTTTCACCTTTCAGATCATGAATCTTTTATACATCTGACTTATGAGTCCTCTCAAAGATTTTATAATGAAAATAGTATTATGCATGCTAAATAATTCCATAATGCATGATTGATGGAGCCAAAACATTATTTCACGTGACTCTCAAAAAATCTTACAAGATCTAATTTTAAGAATGAAATAAATGACATGATAACACTATTGCATAGGATAGTGGGAAGCCAAACAACTATGAACTTTCAGACATGGATGTACAAATTTATTTGGATCATCCTCAAAAATAATCAATATATTCATTGGGCATAGTTGATCAATGATGCAATCCATAAACAACTAATGGAGCTAAAAGTCACATCAAAGTTCTATGAATTCATATCTCATTTATGCTATAACAAGCCAAATATATTTTGACTAATTACATACAATAAGTGATTTTAGGAAGACAATGGTATATGATTTCTATCCTCAACTAATATTAAAGGAAAACATCCATCATTTCAAAATGGTGAATGATTATGTTTTTCATTTTGTCATTTAGTTATTTGAAAAGGATAATTTCAACATGAGGATATTAGTAGCAGCCACCAAAGAGGTAACCAAATGGGGAACATGGTTCATATAATTCCCAAATTTTAGTTATTCAAGAATTAGTGGTTTTGAGGTTGTTCCTTACATGTTTCCATGATATGTCAATGATAAATGGGTGTTAATGGAAATGGTGAAACAACTTATTAAACATATAAGTTCCTAATAGGTAGACATAATATAGGAGTCAAATTTATAATCTCAATTAGTAGTTATACTTATCCATCACTAATAAAAGCTAAGACAGTTGAACAATGCATGTCTCATAATAATCTCAAGAATTTTGAGAGTAGGTTTGCATTTGACATCAGGGGTTTGATTGAGCATAATATTGGACTTTTATTTTTTATAGTGGATTGGTGTAAGCAACAACATTTCCTATTTTAATATAGTCTCCTAAGCTAGTTTTGATTGTGATAAATAAATATAACTCAGATACAAGGGAAGTGAGATATTCACAAGGGAAATTGGTAGTGAGTTTTGTTCCTAAGCACATAGACAATATTTTTCACCTTTCAGATCATGAATCTTTTATACATCTGACTTATGAGTCCTCTCAAAGATTTTATAATGAAAATAGTATTATGCATGCTAAATAATTCCATAATGCATGATTGATGGAGCCAAAACATTATTTCACGTGACTCTCAAAAAATCTTACAAGATCTAATTTTAAGAATGAAATAAATGACATGATAACACTATTGCATAGGATAGTGGGAAGCCAAACAACTATGAACTTTCAGACATGGATGTACAAATTTATTTGGATCATCCTCAAAAATAATCAATATATTCATTGGGCATAGTTGATCAATGATGCAATCCATAAACAACTAATGGAGCTAAAAGTCACATCAAAGTTCTATGAATTCATATCTCATTTATGCTATAACAAGCCAAATATATTTTGACTAATTACATACAATAAGTGATTTTAGGAAGACAATGGTATATGATTTCTATCCTCAACTAATATTAAAGGAAAACATCCATCATTTCAAAATGGTGAATGATTATGTTTTTCATTTTGTCATTTAGTTATTTGAAAAGGATAATTTCAACATGAGGATATTAGTAGCAGCCACCAAAGAGGTAACCAAATGGGGAACATGGTTCATATAATTCCCAAATTTTAGTTATTCAAGAATTAGTGGTTTTGAGGTTGTTCCTTACATGTTTCCATGATATGTCAATGATAAATGGGTGTTAATGGAAATGGTGAAACAACTTATTAAACATATAAGTTCCTAATAGGTAGACATAATATAGGAGTCAAATTTATAATCTCAATTAGTAGTTATACTTATCCATCACTAATAAAAGCTAAGACAGTTGAACAATGCATGTCTCATAATAATCTCAAGAATTTTGAGAGTAGGTTTGCATTTGACATCAGGGGTTTGATTGAGCATAATATTGGACTTTCATATAAACATCTCTCACATTTTAAAGACTATTGGATGGATTAAAATAATGAGAAAGTAGTAAGGATAAAAAACTATTCATGATTTATCATGAAACAAATAGTCAAATTCGGCATAATGAAAGTGCCAAAGCAGTTGGTAGATGATGAGGTCACATTATATCCCATCTTTGAAAAATAAAACATTTATACAAAGCAATTGCCTATAGTCCATTAAGATAAGAGGGAATCTACTTCTCTCATAATTAGAACAAGATCAGTACTTGACAAAACTCTTAGATGGTTGAGTAACAAAGGAGTGGATGTTGGAAATGTTGATTTCCCTACACCTCTTGGGGAGGATGAATTTGGTAGCATCTTCAAACAACATGATGGATCATAAAAAGCAAATGAAGCAGGTCCAAGTGGAGAACCCTTGATGATAGAAGAGGTGCATGAACTAGAACCTATTCAACAAGATATTCCACCACAAAATATTTTCAAGCTCAAAATAAAGAGGTTAGGTGAAAATGTCTCCTATTTTCCTAGTCTTTCAATTCCTCAAGAGATTCCTATTGATATTTTCCCACATTCTCAATAGCTTGTAAATAATATGACCTAATAATTTCTAGATTCAAATGATATATTATTCTTTATGTCATCTACTTTCCCATTACAAGATATCACTCATGTTTCTTCATATTCTCCCTTAAACCTTGAATTTATTCTCATCTCCTCTTCAAGAACTCCTATTGATAAAATCAATAAATAAAAACAAGTAGAAACATCATTCCAAGGTGCCACAACTAAGAAAACACCTTCTTACACTCCAGATATGCATGTTCCACTAGTCTTAACTTTTGTCTCACTTCTTTCAAGCATGAAAGCTTTAGATTGGTTGTCCATGGTCGTGAAGAAAACAAGGAAATTTTTTGAGCATGGGGAGATAGACTTTGTAATTTTGACAATCCCTTTATCGAAAAGGCCAATTTTTTGAAGTGAGAATAGTTTCATGAAGGTAACATATAAAAAAGGAGATAAGTATGTAGAAGTGGAAATTCCTATAATTAAAAAGGATAAATTTGAAATTAGAATTGAAGACTATTAGGTATCCAAGGTTCATTTGGGAAATTATATCATATAAGGGATGAAGGGAGATGAACAACTGGAAATTGGTACAATTTTTTTAAAAATGGATAAAAATAAAGCAATGAAAGATGAGCTAAAGGAAAAGGTAGAACAGCTGAATTCAATGATACAAATATTGATCAGACCAATCCAACTAATAATTACTTCATCAAGTATTCATATTGAAAAATTGGAGAAAGTAAGAGAGGTAGGTTAGATGGGAAACATAGTGAAATATTGGATTGAAAAGATTAATGATCAAGGAACCCCAACAATTCTCTTTGTGGTAATAATGGTCTCTGAAATCTAGTCACAATGTGAACAATTAAGAACAAAGGAAAGTGGATATGCAGAAGATAAAATTGGGAAGAATTCATTCTAAAGTTAGTTGAATTCTCAAAATTTCCTTATATTGACCTTATTTAAAAAGAAGTCCCCAATAAGGAAAAATTCATATATCAAATTAAATTCCTCTGGGCTATGAAATTCAGGATCTAATATCTTCAAGAGTGCCTTTATAAATTCAATAATGCAAGGTCACTTGAAAGTGACATGATGATAGAGATTGACACTGAGTTCAAAAATTTGAAGTGTCCTTTTGTCAATGATAAAAATCAAAATGGGAATTTGATTTCAATTAAAACTATAATTGGAGAATTCAGAGAGTGAATTTAGGAGATTGTCAATCCCATATATGCATTTAGTCATGAGAAACTTCACCAGTTAACCAAATTCCAAGTGAATGTAAGATAATGTTAACATGAAGATAAATAGTCTCCAAATCAAGCTTCAGGAAATGAAAGATTTAGACTACTTGATGGACATTTATTATAAGTACACAGATGGACTAGATGAAGATTTGATAAGGGTATTTCTCCAAATATTTGACAATTTTATGAAAGGGAAAGAATTGTCAATAAAGCAACAAGAAGAATGAGGAATTATTTTTAGTGTTTTAGTTTTTTATTTTCATGTTTATTTTACACTTAAATTGTATTGCCGTGTTATATTTCCCCTTGCAAATGTATGTTGTCATTCCACAAATTGTATTTGTAATTTTTACAACTAGATTTTTCAAGTTGTGAAAATTGATAATGTGATTTTGCAAGCATTGTAAAAACTCCAAATTATTTTCTCGAGTGGTGCTAAATGTTGAAAATATTTTTGCACCATTTGAAGTTGTAATTGCTTGTTGTATTTTTGAAACCTTGTAAAAAGGCAAAATAGGTGGTTTTACACCATAACCACCCATTTTAACCTATAAATAAAAGTTAGGCTTTCATATTTTAGGTTCAAAACAAAAATATTTTGGAAAATATTGTAAAGGAAGATAGAACATTCTACTTCAAGAAGATCAATACTAAGAGGTGTTTCTAAACATTGTATTAGCAACTCCCTGGATTATGTCTTTTCTGCTTAATTCAATGTAATTGATCTTTGTTGCTATTGCTATTATTTCTATACTATTAAGACCAAGAAATTAAATTGAAATTTTCATTTAGAGTTGTGATTTATATTTAAGATATATTAATGGATCTTGGTGGGAATAAGAATGATATTTTTGTTGTTTCTAATAGAAAATCCAAATAATTACTTATCTTTGTTATCTCTACCAAGTAGTTATTTTAGTGTATGTTTCATACTCTTAAGAGGAAATCTCTCTATGATTTATTTCATGTGTTAAGATATCAACACTTAAGTTTTTTGATGCAAAGTAATATATATATATATATATATATATATATATATATATATAGAATGGTTGGGTGTAGTTAATTCTAATAAGTACCCATATATTTATAATTTATTTATTGATTTCAATGAAATCCACTTGTGATTCAATGGTCCATTCAATATTATTATCCTTATTTAGCAAGTTGTTCAATGGTCAAACTATCTCTGCAAAGCCCAAGCTAAACTTCCTTATGAATTTGATATTACCAAAGAATGACTTTACATCTTTTCTGCTACCAAGTAATGAAATTTTTAGAATTGCCTCCACCCTTTTTGTATCTATGGAAATACCTAGTTTAGAGATGATGTGACCCAATAAATTTCCTTTAGTCACTTAAAATATACACTTTTTTAGGTTCAAATAAATGTCATGTTCCCTATATATCTTTAGCACCATTCTCAAATCCTTCATGTGGTCTCCTCTATTCTTGGAAAAGATCATTTAGTCATCCATGTAGATGACAATGGATTTTCCAATGAGATCCTTTAATGTAGTATCCATGGCATGTTGTAAAGTATCACCCACATTGATCAAGTTGAATAACATCATTTTTTATGCAAATGTGCCCAATTTGGTTGTAAACATTATTTTAATTATGTCCTCATAGTTGACCATTACCTGATTATAGCCTGAATACCTATCCAGAAATGACATCATCTAAGAGCCATTTAATATCTGTAATTCTTCATCTAGTTAAGGTAATGGGTAGTTATATTTTTCTATTTCTTTATTCAAGTTATGAAAGTCTACACAAAATTATATATTTCTATTCTTCTTTCAAACTAGCACTAGATTAACCACCTAGGTGGAGTGCCAGGATGAAAAGATGATTCTAGTTGAAAGTAATTTTTACACTTCCTTGAATATAAAAGGCTATAATAATGGATTCACTATCCATTACCTCTGATGGAATGGTTTGATGCCTAGATTGAGATGGATTTTATGAGTAAGTATTGAAGTATCAAATACCTCTAAATCCTCATATCACTAGGAAATAACATCTCTAAAGTCTTATAGGATTAGTGCAATCCCTTATTTTTCATCTTGAGTTCAAATACAATGCCTATATTGTAATGATCATGTGGCATACCTTTTTTTAGGGTATGTTTTCTATTTCTCACCTTGATAACCCATGTCAAATATCCTCTCTAGTGAGACTATATCTTTCATTATATTTTTAATTTTTAAATTTATTTCTCCTTATTCATCTAGCTCAAACCCCATGTTATCATATTCACCAACGATTTATGATTCAAAAATGTCTATGTTGGTGATAAATTCAATGATATGTTGATCATCATTAAATACCTATAAGTTCATGATGTTATCAGGAAAATTAATAAAGACTAACTCTATTGATAACCTCCTCAATTTAGAGTCAACAACTAGTTCTAAGGTGATAACAATTATTATCAATACATTTGCCTTATAATGTCTTATATGGGGTAATGTTTGAATATTGAATGCATTGAAGTCTTCAATTAAATTCCACACTCAGATTTAATATTTGCATAGGTTCTTATCGTTACAATAATATTAGTTTCTAACTTGATTGATCACTAGTTCTAAATCACCAAACACCTTGAGATTTTGTCTCTCTTTCTAAGAGTGAACTAGAGGCTATGTACTAATGCTTCATATTTAGCCACATTTTTTGTGCATGAAAATTACAATCAAAATGTAGATATATATGACCTTCATCATGGGTTAATAACTTTAACCCCAACACCACACCCACATTTGGAACCATAAAATTTTAGGGTCCATAAGTGATCTTTAGTTATGTAGAGCTGTAATCATATAAAATGTCCAAATTGGTATCTTGAGTGTATCTTGTGACACCCTATCCATAGGAACTTCGTTCATGCTCTCATGACCCTTTTAGACACCCTTTTATGTATTCCCAATTATCCATAACCTTTCAAATGATCATTATATCTTAGTTAGGCTCTATTTCCCAAGCTAATTCTATCCCCCAAGTCCTGAGCTTATAGGACAAAAGCACCATACTTGGACTATAGTACTAGACCCTAGGGTGTCCCATTTTTAGTGCTCCTATCTAATCACATTTTGAGCCCAAATGACCATTTTCATCTGATTTTTATCCTTCATCATGTCAGCCTAGCATGAATAAATTTAACCCATGACCAATAATTCCCTATAAAAGTACATCAAAAGGTCATTTACAAAGGGAGGTGACAAATCTTACAAAGCAAGCAAGAATATAAAAAAACCACTAAGGAAAATTTCCCTATTCTCTACATATGGTCGCCTAACATAGCTGCAAACATATTCAAACCCTCACACCAGTCCCTAGCCACCTAAAACACTCTCAATTTGGCATTTTTGCATCCTCATTTCACTATTTCACAAAACACATCAAGTGGGAGAACTACATATGGATTTATCCCTCTTTGAATTATTTGTATGTAGGTAGTGTGTCCATACAAGGGGTGTGGATACACGTTCACTACATATTACACACACTAACCCCCCCTCTTTCTCAAGTTTTATCAAGCACAATGAAGGTCTAGGGTTTTAATATTGAATCAACTATATAAAGAGCTCCATCAACATTCATAACTTAATATTTCATTGGCATACTCATATAGGGACAACAAACAAAACCTAGAAAACTCATATCTCTGTGACTAGTTTGAATAATAGCGACAAGAGTGGATAATAGCACCGACCCTAAAGTGTCCTATTTTTGGTACTCCCATCCTTTCACTGAATAAAATACAAATCTAAATTCACAACACTATCCTAATAATACATAGCTAGATTTAGCCTCTATCTTAACCATCTCAGTCTAGTTTTAAGCTAAGTTGTATTTCTCCTTATTTATTGTTATTTTTAGAATGGTTTAAAAGACATAATAAATTATACAAATCAGTACTATAATTATTTCAATAATATTTACTAATTTATTATTCCATACTCTTAACTAAAATAGGAATAAAACTCCATTATTCCCAAAATAGTTAAATCATTTGGTGAACCCAACTTACTTTGTTTGTGTACAAAAACCCTAGAAACCCTAGGGAAAATTCCTTACTTATTTTTCCAATATATTTATGATTTTTAATACATATTTAAATAAAAAATTAACATTTAATTTTTCAATTTACCTTAGTAATTTTAAAAATAATTTCATTCAAACCCTAGTTGCCTATACTAGGTCCTGGTATTTATTCCATAATTTTTTTGATTTTTTTCCTAAATATTTAAATAAAAAATTCACATTTAATTTTTAAATTTACCATATTAATTTTAAAAATCATTTCTTTCAAAACCTAGTTGAACTTACTAGGTCCCTTTGCTTCTTGAGGTATCACCTTAAATGTTTGTGAACTTCATATCCTTTTTATGCATATTATAGTTTGTTATTTTTAAGACTTTACATTTCTTTTATTTAGTACTTTCCTTTCACCACATTTTTATTATTACAACTTATTGAAAAAAATTCAATCCATTTTCAATTTGTTTTCCTACTTTAACAATGGCCCAATATACCAGTTTTGACAAAATTGATAAGAGGGGACTTCAAGACATTTTAACTAAACATCATGATATGCAATATGACATGATTAAAATATTACAAGAAGAACAACTAAAAACAAAGAATGGTTAATATTATCAAACCATAGAACAACCAATTGCAAATGACACTATAGGGGTAACTATGTCTCAACAACCCCTTATAGTAGCCCAACATTCCTATAAGGCACTGCTAGTTATGGCTAGTACATCTTTATCTCTTGACGTGGCTACCCTTATGCTAGAGATAAAATATCTTCAATCCAAGGTGATACATCTTGAGCAAGGTACCTCTAGACCTACATAGGATTTCGATTATTTTTCTCTACTTCATACACCATTGGCATATCATATTGATTTTACACCCTTGCAACTAGGTTTTATTCAACCTAAGCTCACTCTATATGATGGTAAGGGTGATCCAGAGACATATTTGAGAGTTTTTAATGTAACATTCTTGGATTATGTGCCAAATGATTGGTTACTAACCAAGATATTTCCATAGAGTTTAAAGTATTATGTTTTACAATGGTTCTATAGTCTACCAAATTAGTCGATCAATGCATTCAATCCTTTAGTTGACATGTTCTATTAGGAACCCATGGAAGCACAATTGATTACCATATACAAGCAACTTAAGATGCCAAATTAAACCAGAAGTAACGAGTAACTAGAAACCAGAAACAACACAGAATATGGGAGACAATACACAACTTGTATTAATACTCATCCAGAAAAGAATATAATAAAGAGATGCCACACTCTTCCACCTTAGAGAGGCTTACCACACCTCAAGTGTACAATACTTCTTTCCTCAAAGCTCTCTCTCTTATGGTCCCAACACACAACTCAAACACAGAGTTGGTGTTCACCTCTAACCAGTCAGTATCCACTACTGCTAGTACACCAGTGCTCCACGCACTCCAAGTACTCAATCTTACTTCAAGTAGATCTCACCTGATCCTACTCCCTATTGTGTTGCTGTCCTCCCTAATCTTGCACACCTGAAAATCAATCTGGTTTTGCACACCTACAAACCTAGACCATGCACACACATACACCTGTAGATCAATGATCTTACTTACCCATGTAGATCTCCAAACGTGGCCTTACACACCTACTGACCAAGATCCTACATACATGAAGAACCCTTCTGATTCTCCAAAACTAGCACCCACACTTGGCACTTTGGTGGAACTAGGAGGAACACCCTTGCTCACTTCACACACAGAAGGAGCTAACTTTGCTCAACTCAAACTAGAACAATTTACAATACATCCCATGAGTATATTATATAGATCTCATGCAAACAATAATTAGACATCTAATTACAATAATTAGATCCTCAGCTCAAGACTAAAATTAGCCTCTCAACATGCAAACACTTGGTTCATTAACAAACTGTCTGTAACACACACAGTTCTGAACCGCACAGGTGATCGACGTCGATCCCTATCAGGGTGGAGACGACCGATGTCAGTTGCCTTTCCCACTATATATGACTGACGTTGGCTGATTAGACTGACATCGATTGCCCTGTAACTTAGCAACCTCTCAAAAACCTCCTCCATGTCTGCAACAATGAAGCTTTTAGCTCCATAACCTAATAATCTCCCACTTAGAGATAAATAGATGCACTGTACCTATCCTTGTACCCTATCTAATCTATTTCCTGGCTTGTATCCCTCTTCAAGCTCAACCCTAAAGACCAACCACCACACAACTTGTGGTGCACCTCTTGTCATCTGAGTACCCTACCACATCTAAACCTAAAAACCCATGTAGTGAAGTCCTG
Source organism: Torreya grandis (assembly GCA_037957365.1). Taxonomy (NCBI): domain Eukaryota; kingdom Viridiplantae; phylum Streptophyta; class Pinopsida; order Cupressales; family Taxaceae; genus Torreya; species Torreya grandis. Next base: position 4,346,543 of record JARHVA010000328.1, on the reverse strand, counting down.
ACCCTGCATAACATGAATCCCTACTGCTAGTCCCTCTCAAATACCTGAGAACCCACTTCCCTGAATTGGCCCTAACTCTCTGACAGCACCCACTACTTGGGCAAACTCAGGTCTATACCAGACCTCATGTGATTTTAGACATTAAACTGTCTAGCCCTTGGTGTGCTCCAGTTCTACATCCTATGTATTGAACCTCGCCAACACCTGATTCACATCAGCTCCCACTGGAGACAAAATCAACATGTGATCTTCCATGTCTCTCATGCCAAAGAATTTCACTGCTCCAAATTCCTCATGACATGCCACTAAACTAACCTTACCCTTAGCTCAGCAAAACCCTATATGTACAAACCTTCAGCATGCATACCATCCACATACAATAACAAGATAATGTCACAACTCATCATCCACTTGGTAAGACAAAAACAATGGTTACACTAACATTGACTAAAGCCCTGCTTTGTCATCCACCTGTCAAAACCTATACCACTGTCCTGCAGCTTCTTCAAGACCATATGACCTGGCCTTCTGTCTCATGTGTCCATTCTCTCTATTCTTTAACTAAGGTATCCATTCATCTCTCAGTGCTTTCTTCTGGCTAACAACCCTACCAAATCTCTCATTTGGTTTTGCAACCTGTTCATGCCATGCTCCCACTATTTCCTGGATCCTTCCTGATCTACAGTAAGCAACGAGTATAAAGAAGAGGAATAATGAATTTGAGGCTTACTTACCCTTTTAGTCCTCCATATGGGCATTTGAGACTCCTTGATAGCTTGCTATCTGCCCAAAATCCATTACAGTGACCGACCTCGATCACCACACAGTCTGCATCCGATTGACATCAGTTCCATGCGCCTATCCTGACTATCGACTCCATCAACGTTGGTGTCTACCTGCTACCGATGTCAATCCTCTTAACCGATGTCAGTCTTACTATCGTTGATGTCAGTCCTCTTGACTGACATTAGTCTTACCCTACCTGACACCACTGGCTCTGGTCTGCACATGACTGACATTGGCACCTGTCTGTTTGACGCCGGTTCCTCTTGACTGACACTGGTACCTATGTTCACTTTTGAGTGATGAATTTTTACCCACGAGCTCCTTTAAATCAAAACCCATGTCTAAACTACCCTACTCAGATGTATCCAGTGCCATCCACTAAACTATGTCTGTCATCTCCTCCAAGAACACCAAGGTTTTCTAGTTCTTAAGTCTATCAAACACATATATCTTCCACTTAAGAACATGCATCTCCTTCTTGCTCATGTGACCAAGCCTACAAAGCCACGTCTTCACAATAAAAGAATAATCAGTAATATAAGTAGATAGATAAAGGATACCTACTTTCTTACCACCTGCTAATTCAAGTGCATCCACTATGAGAGTTCTTGTGCATCTCTCATCACCCAACTTTCTTAAAGTAATTAGATGCATCTCCAAGACTAGGACCTGCATGACCTTCTTCAACACCCATGTGTTGGCTGCTTGTAATTTCAGCAACACTTCCCCTTTGCCAACAATCTGACAAGGCTCACCAACCCCTCTACTTGGGGCTGCATGGAAAGAGGCAACCGAATCTATTAACCAAGATTCAACTTTATCTAGAGCATCCTATGCAACAACACCTACAACATCTACTTCTTCATGCTGATCTACTACCAACCAACAATATTTATTTACCTACTCTTTCTTTCCATAACATCGTAAGTAACCATTCATTCTATTCAGTTTCTCCATTCGTAGCTTACTTTCTTATGTCGTTGCTATACTCCCACTCAATCAGAAACCCTTGAGAGTGACCTATAACCAAACACAAAACCTGCTCCCTACAACCTTAGCTCTGATACCAACTGTTAGGAACCTGTGGAAGCACAATTGATTACCATATACAAGTAACTTAAGATGCGGAATTAAACCAGAAGTAATAAATAACTAGAAACCAGAAACAACACAGAATATGAGAGACATTACACAACTTGTATTAATACTCATCCAGAAAAGAATACAATAAAGAGATGCCACACTCTTCCACCTTACAGAGGCTTCCCACACCTCAAGTGTACAGTACTTCTTTCCTCAAAGATCTCTCTCTTACGGTCCCAACACACAACTCAAACATAGAGTTGGTGTTCACCTCCAACCAGTCAGTATCCACTACTGCCAGTACACCAGTGTTCCACGCACTCCACAAGTGCTCCACGCACTCCAAGTACTCAATCATAATTCAAGTAGATCTCACCTAATCTTGCTCCCTATTGTGTTATTATCCTCCCTGATCTTACACACCTACAAATCAATCTGGTTCTGCACACCTACAAACCTAGACCATGCACACACATACACTTGTAGATCAATGATCTTACTTACCCATGTAGATCTCCAAATGTGGCCTTGCACACCTACTGACCAAGATCCTACATACATGAAGAACCCTTCTGATTCTCCAAAACCAACACCCACACTTGGCACTACTGTGGAACTAGGAGGAACACCCTTGCTCACTTAACACACAGAAGGAGCTAACTTTTCTCAACTCAAACTAGAACACTTTACAATACAACCCATGAGTCTATTATATAGATCTCATGCAAACAATAATTAGACATCTAATTACAATAATTAGATCCACAGCTCAAGACTAAAATTAGCCTCTCAACATGCAAACACTTGGTTCGTTAACAAACTATCCGTAACACACGCAGTTCTGAACCGCACAAGTGACCGATGTCGGTCCCTGTCAGGCTAGAGATGACCAACATCGGCCAATACCTGACTGATGTCGGTTGCCTTTCCCACTGTATATGACCGGCATCGGCTAATCATATCGATGTCAATTGCCCTACAACTTAGCAACCTCTCAACAACCTCCTCCATGTCTGCAATAGTGAAGCTTTTAGCTGCACAACCTAACATGTTCCTAGATCATTTAAATATTAATATAAATGACAAGGTTTCTTATGCCTAATTTTCATAATAGAAATAAAGGTCAAATGAGCATCTCACAAATTATGTTCTTTGATATAAGGCTATCTTGGCTAAAATGACTAACCCCATAGCTGATCAAGAATGATAGGATCTCTTCAAACAAATTCTTCTACCAACTTTACATGAGTCAATAATGTTCAAATAATTCTCTTCTTTCATTGAGTTATGTCATACACTAAAGGAAAGGGAAGTCAAATTAATTTCAATAGGCAAACTCAAGTATATAAGCATATAAAAAATAACAAACAAGAGTAATAGTAAAGTCCCATACAAAGTAAATGCCAATAATAGTAAAATTTAAAATCAACCTAAAATTAATGTGGGTTTAGAGCCCCCTCAATGAGTGGTTTTATCAGCACCTCTTCAGTGAAATTTTACAAATCTGCTAGTATCTCCATCTAGAGTCTTATAATAGTTATTAGAATGTAATATCATATATTTCCTTTCTATTTTGGAGGTTTATAAAAAAAACTATTCCATGAGGATATGATCAGAATGCATTTTGTGATTTTAATAGGGCACTAGGCCACACAATAAATAGATGCATCAGTTTGAAACACAAGATACATGACTTGATAGATGGTAACATTATTGATCTTAGCACTTCAGTTGAGCCTCCTTAGGCAAAGAAAATACAAGATAGGGTTTTAAAAAAAATTATATCCTTTTCCATAATATTCTAAACAAAAAACAAGGGATACATGAGGTGTTCACCATGCATATTATGCACATCCTCTACTAGTTACATATTAGGCACCTTTATTTGAGACACATCCTTTGAGCAACATGATTGGTGTGTATAATTCTAGAGTTATAGCTAGGCCATCCATCTCCTTCTCAAAGTAGGTGATCATTAAGGATGATTCAGATTACCATGCACTCTTTATTAGAACTTATCATTCATAGTGTTCTCATAAACAATGGATCTAGTGTGAACATGTGTACTATGACATTACTTCAGTATTTAGAATATTTAGATCAGGATATTACCCTAATAGACATAGTTATCAGTGGATTTAGTGGGCACATACAGAGTTCATTAGGTGAGATTGTACTTCCTCTATAGGTTGGTCCAACACATATGGCCACACCATTTAGTATTGTTCCTAGTGTAGGAGTTTTTAATATGTTACTTGGTCGACCATGGATTCAAAAACTTTATGTAGTACCTTCTATAGTTAACAAATGCATGAAATTCATTCATGCTAATCAGGTTATTCTATTTGGTGGAGTTCAATATAAGTTACCACTCCCCACTTTATATCCATCTACTACTCTACAATCACCAATTTTAACTTCTCCACTAGTTAGAGTTCTTCTAGTTCATATTCAAACACAATCGAGGCCTTCTTCACCATCACAAAGAGTTCATACACTTCCATGGAGGCCTATTTTAGATCCATCATAGTTTCAAGACTCTAGATAATTTCTAGCTACATTGTTCACACCTATAATAGTATCATTAAGGTCTCATGCCTCTACACATAGAGTACATGTTTAGAGAGCTTAACCTACTACTAAATGGGTCCTTAAGATCCCTATAATTACATCCACTTCTCATAGTTATAGTAGGACCCATAGTTGGTTTCCACTACAAAGATTTTAGAGAATTTATAGCATACACAGCTTTTAGAGCCACATCTCAGCCCTTCCATTATGCTCCATGATCATGAATGATCCCTCTCCTTGATATAAGAAACCATGATAGGGAGTCTCTCATGAGACTCATCAGTTAATATTATCTCTTCTCAGACTTAATTTTACATAGTTTCCTTTTACTCACTTGTATATAGCTTATTTTCAATTACTTGTACATAATCTTCTTATGATTGATTGTGCATAGCAATATATCAAAATACCAAAAATAATATAACATGTCAAAATATAAAATTTCAAAAATCCAAAAACATTCAAATATTTCAAAATCCAAAAACATTTAAATAAATCAAAAACACCAAAAACATTTCAATTGTATGCATCATCCATCCTTTACATTTCTACTACCATGCTAGACTTACATTTTGTTGTTCTATGCTATTATTTATCAATTTCATGTTTCAATTGATCTTCTTTGAGTATGTGCAATGATATCTAGATCCATGATTACTTCATTCTACCCATTGAGGGGCATCCTACTTCTACATTCAAGACACATATCGATATATCTATCCATTGGGGGAATCTTTACATGACTAGACCAGCTAGGTTATGTCATTCCTACAACACACTTTAGTTATCATGTTGATGTACATTACTTACTCTATTATTTTATTTACACTCACTATTATATAAAATTTGTGTATTTCTTAACATCTACCTAGTCTTGTACCACATGTTTTGCATACTTTCACATCTTGTTTTGATCAGTTAGATGTGATAGTATTTACAGAATTTACATGCCTTCCTTTCTTGATTTGAGTAGCTAGATGTGATTTCATTTCTTAGTTCCTATTTTTCTCCTTGTGTGTGCCTTAGGACATTTGCCAATGTATTTTACTTTTACTCTTCTATTTGATTATGGCCCTCATGCCAACCTTGCTTGTTTTCAATTATATGTGTATGTGGCATTGTAACATGCCTTGTATGCTTGATTTCTAGTTTGAGTGACATGTGCCCATGTACCTTGTTTTTTTGGACCCTTGCTCACTCTTGTATGCTTATTTATTCTTGCCTTGTGTGTTTATTTCTTATTTGTTTCTTAATTTTTGCAATGCCATGATCCACATCATGCATTATATTGATTTCTTAGATGCCATGATGGAAATCATGTTCCATACCTTTTTGAAAACTAACAAATAAAAACTAATCCAACTCTTGAGTTTTATTTCAATAAATTACACATGCTATTACATTATTACATCTATCTAGGCATACCATATTGATCTAACAATCTCTAATACAAACTATGCTATATCTTGAGACATCTTCTCAATTATCATTGTTATATCGTGTATTTCATATCATAATACACTTGTAAGGATATTTATTTTGAGGTAAATAATTTTAGGGTCTTCATTTATACCCTCAAAAGAGGGGGAAACAATCAGGGGTTTTGTCACAGAGATCAGAGCCTCCTATTGATAAAAAAATTAGTTTTCAAAATACTTAGAATAATCAGATATCAAACTAGGTAGAATAGACTAGGAAAATAGTGATGATTATACAATAGTGATAAAAATTAGTAAAGGATAATATCACCAAACCTAGACAATAGCATTGAACAATAGGGTGTCCTATTTTTGGTGCTCTTATCCTAACAACCAAAAACCTAGATTTTCTAGAAACAAGTAGAAAGGTAAGTTCAGTTATAGTTTTATCAGCAATAGTTTAGTTTAGAATCAATAATTTTAGTATAGTTTTTCTTAAAGAATTAAGATATGGGGGGCATCATACACAACATGATGGATCTTACTTCTAGTTTTAGATTGGGAAGTTGGTATAACTTCCAGATCATAATCCATGTTACAGACACTAGTAATTGGGGGCAATGTGTGTGGCACATTTGAATTCTTTTATTTTTGAGTTTAGTATATTACCCATGAAATCTAAATAGTTTTGTGCATTATTAAATTTTTAGGTGATTGGTATCATTCCTGAGTGGATTCCACATAAGCCTAGTTCCTAGTTTCAGAGTGGCTTTCATACAAGCCTAATCTCCACCTTTCAGAGTGGCTAAGATTGGTCTAGTTTCCAGTACACATTCGACTATCCTTGCCACATTATCATATTATAGAGCATTCATGGGCTTCAATATCCATCTCATATGACACACATTCATAATAATATTAATTCATAGCTTCACTTAGTGGGCAATAATGGTGCCAAAGGAATAACTAGCCTTTGTATTCTTGAGCCACCTACTCAGAGGGATTGGATACATAGTCCAAACATAGATCAACAAATGCATGATCACATAGCTTCATTTAGTGGGTGATGATGGATCCAAAAGGATAGCCTTTGTATTCTTGAGCCACTCTTGGGGAATTGAGTACTCAAATCTATTCATGATATTAATTTTGGTATAGCACATACCTAACACATATCCAAGATACTCAACATCACTCAGAATCATTCAACAACACAACATGTTTTTTATTGGTTCATGTACCAAATGAGGTGTATTTGTTCCTTTCCTCTCTCTCTCTCTCTTACCCAACTTTTATACATTATTATTTTAGATATAGTGTATCTATTAAGAATTAATCTACTCTTTGTTTTTCTCTTGTAGATTTATACTTCAATATGTGTTCTCTCTATGCATACTTAGCATCACACAACCTCATGGAATTCACCCTTTCAGGTAAGTTCAAGTATGCTTTCTACTTTTCCTTTACCCTAGTATTTCACTTTGTTGCATCACTAGAATAAAGAGGGGCAAATTTAGTCATATAAAATGTCCAAATTGGTAGCTTGAGTGTGGCTTGTGACACCCTATCCATAAGACCTTCTTGCATGATCTCATGACCCTTATAGACACCTTTTTAATCATTCCTAGTTATTCATAGCCTTCCAGATGATCATTCTAACTCAGCCAAGCTCTATTTCCTAGGCCAATTCTATCCCCCTAGGTCCTGAGCCTATATAATAGAAGCACCATACCTAGACTATAGTGTCAAACCCTAGAGTTTCTCAATGTTGGTATTCTTGTCTAATCACATTTTGAGCCCAAATGACCATTTTCATCTGATTGCTATCTTTCATCATATCAACGTAGCATGAATAAATTTAACACATGACCAACAATTCTCTATAAAATTCCATCCAAAGGTAATTTACAAAGGGAGGTGACAAATCTTATAAATCAAGCAAGAATATAAATAAGACACTAGGCAAATTTCCCTATTCTCTACATACAATCACCCAACATAGCTACAAACATATTCAAACCCTCACACCAGTCCCTAGCCACCTCAAGCACTCTCAATTTGAAATTTTTGTATCCTCATTACACTATTGCATAAAACACATCAAGTGGAATAACTACATATGGCTTGATCCCTCTTTGGAGTATTGGTATGTAGGCAATGTGCCCACACAAGGGGTGTGGATACATGTTCAATGCATCTTACACAAACTAACCCCCCTTTTTATAAAGTTTTATCAATCATAATTAAGGTATAAGATTTCAAGATTGAATCATCTCTACAAGGATCTCCATAGACATTCATCACTCAATATTTCATAGGTAGACTCATACAGGGATCGTGAATAAAACCTACAAAACTCATATCTCTATGACTAGTTTGGACAATAGCGGTAGGAATGGACAATAGTGTTATACCTTGAAGTGTCCTATTTTTGGTTCTCCTATCCTTTCATCAAAAACAATTTAGATCAAAATTCATGACACTATCCTAGTCCTACATAACCTATTTCAGCCTTTGTCTCAACTATCTCAGTCTAGTTTTAAGCTAAGTTAGATTTATCTTTATTTATTGCTAGTTTTAGAAAGTTTTAAAAGACATAATAAATATACAAATTAGTACTATAATTATTTAATATTATTTACTAATTTATTATTTCAAACCCTTAACTAAATATGAATAAAACTCCATTATTCCCAAAATAGTTAAATCAAGAGTAAACTTTGAGAGGTAGGTGATGTTGCTAAGTTGGCCTATTTGTTATTTTATTCAACCTATAGTGGGTATACACTTTTTTATTAGACTAATAATGACCTTATATTTAGGTCCTAAATGGTATAAGTGAGTATTTTGTTGTTTAGAGTGGAAGTATTTTTAACCTATAAGCCTACAAACTTTTTGTTTTCACTTGGACCAACATGCTCAAAAATTCTGATTTTTATTTTTGATATCCTTAACGTTTAAAGAAACTATTGAAAAATGTGTCCTACCTTCAAATCAACCTATTTATTACTTCCATATGCAAGGGCATCATGATGTAATGAAAGTATTTTAGGTGCAAAAGGGAAATCCTCTTCACCTAATCTAACTATTCCAACTCTGATTTTTATTGTATGGTCAACATATTAATGGATTTATTTTTGAGTTTCTTCTTCCTTTTCAAATGTGTATACCCCAAGTTCATCCTTCTTGTATAGGATCTCATTTGCCTTGCTATACTTAGTGATCATATGAGTCATTTTTAGCTCCCTCTCAATTTTGATTTGATTAGGTATGCCATGATATGGGAGCCACATATGGGAGACATCAGTCACCACATATCCATTTAACATTATAGACTAATCTCTACTAAGAATCATTCCATATGAATTATTTATATCAACAACCTAAATGTCAATGAACTATTTCACTCTTAGATCAAAATCCAACTACATAGGAATATGGTTGATTTCACCAACCACCCTGACCTTGGACTTGTCCAACTAAAAAAACTTTATGTTTGAATTTTTAGGAGTTAGACCCAATTTTAGGTAAATTTCATAAGGCATCACATTTTCAAAAGCACCTAAATCCACCAAATAATTATGTAAGTTTTTACCATAATTTTATATTATTAAGACAAAAGGATGGGTTTCAATATTTTATTTGTAAATCATAATGTGAGCACTATTTATCTTACTAGATTATTTCCCTTTAGGAGGATATAATTCTTTTAATAACAATTATTTTTGGTTATATATTTATAACAACTCAAACATGGTTATGTTGGACTTAATTTTCTTCAATTATTTTACAATATTATATCTTAGTTTGTGAGATTTCAATGGTTTATCAATTTTTAGGGGTGCAGAGTTATTATTTGGTTGATAATAATGTAAGTCCTTTAGGCACAAAAGGGTTTTTATTTGAGTTCTCATCAAGTGGAACTTTAGTGTTGTTTTGAGGAGTGGATATGGTTAAAGGATTTTGGATTTGACTCCTCAACAGGTAGTTCTTTCTTCTTTAGAATTGTTTAAATTCATGGATCTCATCCAAGTTATCTTCAGGTTCATTATCACTCTTGAATGGGAACTCATAGGTTACTAATACCATGATAGTACCTGAATTCCCCCCACCTTGGTTGGATTCATTATTAGGTTTAGGTACTATCTTGCAGTTATCCATTTCTTTTCAGAAGATGTTTAAGGCTAATATGAAATCAACACAATCAGTTTTAGCATGATCAACTATTTTGTGTAGCCTAGACCAGGTGGGAAAATCTAAATCAACCAAATTCACATATTTTAAATCACTATTTTTATTTTGGTTCAAATTTGTGTTGTCAAGAGGACTAGGTATGCCTCCATTATTTAGCCTAGTATTCCATTTCCTATTGGTTCTCTAGAAGTTAAAGTTTTTGTTTTGATTAGGGTTATTTGTGGGTTGGTTTTTGTTTTGAGTCACTAGTGTCTAAAAATTGATGATGTCATTTGTTAACTATTGAACCTTTTACTATAAATTTTATACTTATGGGTTCACATTATGATTTAGATGATTTCATGTTTGTGGTGGTGGATTAACCATGAGTGTAGTAGCATTTAGAATTGCAAGGATAATCAGATGTGTTTAGTTATGGGTGCTATTGATAGGTGTTTTATCATTCATAAATGATTGGATAACCTATTGATTGATGTTAGGAGCAACATAACCACTATTGATAGGTAAGGTAGTAGTGTTATTGTATGCAATAAGAGTAAGTTTTTGATTACTTATTTACAACAATGTAGGATTTAGAGGCATAAAATCTAGATTATAGGGAGTAGGAATCATTTGTTGATTGTTTGCTTATAGTAACATTTGATTTTGAGAAAAAATGATTTATAGGCATTTGGTTTACCAAGTTCTATTTTGAATACATATCTCTTGGGGTTAGACTCATCAATAGTGTATTTTTCATGAGATATTTCTTGATTATTGGAATTTTATTATAACTACTAGACTATCCTAAATAAGGTAATAAACTAGCTTCATATCTTTGTGGCATCATCTACTAATCAATGGTAATCACTTCATTATATGTTGAAGATAATGTTGAAATTATCATAGGATTCCTATGGGTGAACATGGATATCATAGGGTCTAATGTCCTCAAATAATTTGATATGGTATCCACCTCTATTTATGTATAAGTAGCTTTCAATAATTTATAATTTTTTTAAAATTAGGAATTTAACATGCTAATTATTTCATTTAGTTCTTAGTGGGTTGTAGTGAACTGATAATATAATATTGTAGGATCGATTGGTACTCTAAAATGGTTAAGAAATGAAGTTTCAATACTATTTCAAGAGGTAATGGATCTATTTGAGAGGCCTAGGTACCAACCATATGTTGATTCATCTAAGGTGTAAGGGAAAAACTATAAGAACACACATTCATGTTGATTTTGAGTTCAAATTAAGGAAACTTCAAAAGTTTGGATATGTTCTTTTGTTGTTCTTATTTCTCCAAGAACATACCTTGGAAAAAAATTCTTAGGGTTTTTATGTAAGTCATACATGGGTCCTAAAATATTCATAGGAATGTTGCCTCCTCCAAGCCAAACCTGGGGCATTAGAGGGTCTAAAAGGATATAAAAAGGGTTAAGGAAATGGACAATAGTTGTATGGGAGCTATTGGTTGAATAGATATGTTTAGTTTTGGAATTTACTTTTTTATTTCTAATTTTTTATGATCTATAAGGTATAATATCTCAAATTCACCCTCAATGGACTTTGACCTTGTATTAATTATTCTACTTTATAGATTTGAAACCTATATTTCCTTAGTTTAAACAAAGTTTCTAAAATGTTAAAGTTTGGCCATCCTTATAGCATCAATATGTTGTCACATTATTTGGCATATCTCACTAACTCTAAGTGAAGGGGACCTATGAAAATATACCCTCCCCACCTCTCTTAAAAGGAATCTTAAATATTTCCCCAAGGTTTATAACTATCAGATCAAGGCATTCTATATACATCAATAGTCGATCTACTTCTTATTATAGTCAAAGGAACCTATTGGTTTTAAACCTAAACACTTATGAAATAAACTTAGACTATTTTTATTAAAAGACTCAGGTAATTCAAATTCAAAAAAAAAACTTCTAATTGATTAATACTTTCCATTTATCTATTATATTTGACAATGCATAAATGATGGAAAGTAGGGACTATGTAGTCTAGATATAACTTGAAAAGATTGATTGCAATTTAGTCTACCCTAAAATTAATCTACCAAGGGTTATAAAATATCAAAATAAAAAGGATATGGAGAAATAAAATATGAGCCTCCTTTTTAGAGGAGAAATATCTTATTCTGTTGAGTAGACAAGTACCTTGAGAAAATTAATCTCTGATTTCCCAACATAGCAAAACAAAAAAAAAACATAGTGTAGGAGTATAAGGATAAATATAAATATGTAAAGAGAGGGAAACAAAGCTTCTGTATACTTGCACAAGTAATGAATAGTTATTCACAAAGATTTTAAATATAAGATAATTCATTTAGTGTTAATTGAGATTCATAAGATACTCAATTGAATTACATATATGTGTCCAAGTAGCCTTAGCTCATGCAAAGGAAAACCTAACTAAGAATGAAAGAAAATACATAAGGGAAAGGGGGAAATTACCCTGACCTCCTATCTATCTATCTATCTATCTATCTCTATTCTATTAATTAATCAAACATCTATCCCTCATTTTATCAAAGAATTGGTCTTAAATAGATAATTTTAGTTTATGGAGTCATTACTTAGCCAACCACTAGGTGGTTGTAGGAATTCAATGAGATGAATCCACTTTAGATCAATATTGATGGAGATCATGCTCAATCCCAAGGTTATTAATATTTAGTCCATGTTGATTGAATCTAAATTAAATTTTGGGGATGAAAGTCATTAAAATCTATTAGGGTGCTCAATTGTACATACTATACATAGTAGAGATCATGCCTAATTAGGGTGATATTTTATTCTTTGCCTGGTCCAGATGTGGATGCCATGAATTGATTCAATTACATTATTAGTTTTGCATTGAAATCTATGCTTTATGATCATTATGCCATTAAGGGACAAACCAAAATTTATTTTTGTGAGTTAGATTAGACACATAGTTCATTTTTAGATCTGATAGTTTTGATGGGTGAAATAACCATCAAAATTGATCTCTATGTTATTTAAGATGACTTGACCTATTGATCTAGCTATCAGGCTCCAAAATATCATCCTTTGCTACATGATCCATCACTTCTTGAGGCAATGTCTTTTACTTTATTATTCAAAATACCTAGTATTTGACACTTTGATGGGTTAGGATGACCATCAATTTTAAATTCTATATGTTGTCATGGATTCTAGTGTATATTTTTTTAGTAGAGTCATGCCACATGGTAGATCCTTTCTTAGTCATTGTTTGACTGTGAATTCAATAAGTACTGACTGTGCTAAATGTGTGATGTAGTGATATTTTTCTATGTGGTATCACCTCACTCAGTTTCAAGTTTTGGGCCATAGGGGTGATGCTCTAGATGCTATGGTGAATCAATTCAGTGAGATATTGACAAGTGGTAGCATCTTATTTAGATGGGGCTCATGAATTTTGGCTTGAGGATCTATTCGCCTAAGTGTTTTAGAGTAGTGATATCTTGACAAGTGGTAACATCCTGCTTAGTTAGGAGATTTAACTTTAGAAATATTTGAGTTTCAAATTTGAAATGTGACTAAGTCTCAAAAGTATTACATGGTCAATTTTGGGTCTCAAAGAATATTGAGTGACTGTCACATGAAAAATTGTGTAAGTCAACACTTGTGGAAAAAAGAAATCACACAGTCAATCTACTCAATTATCATGAAATCAATTAAGTATAAAAACTAGAAAAGAAATGAAAAGGCATACAATTTAGTAGATTCATAAAACCATCTTTTACTAATCTCATAGTTGATTTAGCCTAGTATAAATAAAGTGATTAAGTCTAAAAATGAAATAATATAAACACTAAGTCAATTTAACTCAAAATGAAGCAATAATAGACCAATTTATAAGAAAAGGATGTAAAAAACTCTAAAATAAAGTTAGATAATTTGCATAAGTATAAGTCAAATTCTCCAAAATGGATTTTTTAACACATTTCTAAATAACTAAGACTCATTAAACTTAGGCAAACTTAGATAATTATTTCAATGAATTTGTAGATGTGATTTTTAGACCAAGTGTTTATAATAAGAATTTCTTGATCAAACTTGGATATAACAATAAAGAATGTCTAAAATCCTGATTTCAACATCTTGGTGCTTTCTCACATCAGATGAATAATTTAATTAGGTAGAAGCCACAAAAATACTTTAAAACATAAGAACATATTCTATAATAAAATAAGGGTTCCATGATTTCTAATGAAATTGGGGCATGTTGTGTAAACCACAACACTTATGAAGCCTAAAAACATGCATGCTACTAATGATGGTGTTACAAAAACTTATGATTCCACACATGCAATCCATGTCATTATTCCTAGTGGATCTAATGAATTGAATTTATCCCAACCTTTCATGGTAAGTCCCTTCCATCCTCCTCCCTCTTTATCAACATATATGAATAATGTCTATGTTCATAAGCCTATTTCCCTAGCTAAAATTTAAAAATGTATTCCTAAACCTTAAAATAAATAACTTGATCCTTATCAACCTACCAAACATTGGTATGATCCCAAAAATTTCTATTAGTATCATATAAGTTGGTGACATTCACATGAAACATGTAGGAAACTTAGGAACTTTGATCTTGAATATTTCCTTGGTCCAAACTTTTATCATGAAAATATGTTCCAAAAATGTCAAAAAACCTATGATAAGGTAGATAAATCCTATGATTCCAAATTTAAGCATGATTCTCTCAATCAGGTAATGCTCACCTTTCCATATATAAATACCACTTCTAAATCATCAAAATACTATTACTAAATATCCTACCTCTAATGTTTTATAGGCTTCAGTTGATCCTCAATCTTCTACCAATGATGAGAATCTAGTCAACATGAATAACATGAAGTGCATAGTATCTTCTATTGAGCCTTATCCACATTCTACCTATGCTAGTTTCCACACTTATATAACTATCTAATAGACATATCCATCTCATTTCTTAGATTTTGAGTATATGTAAATCACTATCCACTTAGATCCTATGACTGCATTGATTAGATAGATACATTTTCCTTTTCTAACAATGGTTGTAACTATATCAAACACTTCTATATAGTTTGATAACCCTCTTGCCACTGTATTGACCAGTCTAATATAGTTCATTAATTTTCATCCCGCTATTTATACTATATCATCCAATATGATACATTCAACTATTCCTAAAATAAAATTGACTACATTAGCCAGTTAAAAGAAATCTATTTTTGTTCTCAATTTTATAGTTGTTGCATCGATTAGATCAATATAGCCATGTAATATTACTTCATTTTAGACTATTAAATCAACTAGATTGATGAAATATATTTATAGTTCTCCTGTGAAACAAATTACATTGACTAGATCAATGCATTCTATTACTGATGACCAAAATACATTGACCATCTTGATGTAACTTGTCCCTCTTGATGATACTACTTTGACCAAGTTGAATTCACATAGTTATACTTTTCCTCACTTTAAGTTTACTTTATCCCATATTTTGGATGATTTAATTCAATATTAAACACATTTATCTCAATATATTTCATCTCTTTTATGATTTAATGAGTGGGACCCCATTGCATAACTCTCTCAACTCTACTCTCAAATTCCATTCCTTGAGCTCATGAGAACTTACCCTCATCATCATAATTGATTATTACAATTTTTATTTGAAATTAACATCCCTTAACCCCCACCTTTGGGGAAAGAAGTTACCTTTCTCATGTCTAAGGATGTATGCTTAAATAGTCTGAATAAATGTCCATTCAAGTTGATGAAACTTTAGATTCCTCTCTCTCACTTAAATTTTCTATTGCTTCCATGATCCTCAATGACATTTTACTTTATATGTAATATTATCCTCTATTCATTAGTGTCCAAGTTGGTGGCATTGAAGTTAGGTGTGTCTTGATTGAAGAAGGGTCAAGTACTTGTGTAACCTCCATTGACTTTATTAAAACCCTTGGATACTCTAAATGTAATATTAAATCTATCCAAAACACATGCCATGACTATGATATAATATAAATTCCTCTTCTTGGTTATGTTTAGATCCATATCATGGTTCCCACCTATTGGATAGATATGTTTTAGTCTAAAAGAATTACCTAGACAGTCATGGGATTAAATCCCCTTCATTTAAAGGTGAAGCTCTCATATGATTATGTCTATTTACTTCTAATTATCTACATCTCTCAGTTATTCACAAATTATACAGATTATGTGCAAATTATATTATTTTTTGGGGTATTAATTTAACACAGAGTTTATGAGACATAACAAGGTGATTTTACAACAAGTAGCTACTTTAGAGAATGTGTAAATATTTTTTTGGAAAATTAGGAATTAAAGACTAGAATATGTGAGAAGAGAGAATTTGTACTTCATAATAAGCAGTCTTACAAATCTTATTTAATCCATACAAGCAAATTAACATTCAAAAGATGATAATAATTTTAGCAAATGATTAAGAAAGATTGAAATTCACATTCAGATTTAAAGATAACATAAATTTTACCTTTTTAATCTTCACAAACTCACCAATTGATCTTATGAGATGCAAATTTCCATAGAAAACAACTTATTTCTCATTCACATTGAACCAAATTCATACAAAATAAAAACTCAAGAATCTAAACACAACGTTTTATATTTCTTAAATTTTATTACTTCAGTTACAATTGCTATGAAAAAATTACCATCTCCTCTGGTGCAAAAGCTTGCAGTTATATTTATACAAAAATAGATGTCAAAATAAAATAGGAAATAACACCTTCAAAACCCATATGCTCTACTAAAAACTAGTAACCATTAAGAGGCATATTACTCAAATTTTTCCTATGTGGCATGCAACAACTAGTGACATGTAGCACTTCTTGGTCTCACTATTTGGATTGAACATGACTACTCTGCATGTTGGACATTGTTCACTCAAGTAATTTGATTTTACAAAATGACTTCAAGTAATGGTGTTTAACATATTTATTTGAGTCTTACAATTTTACAAAGTAATATACATTGACAAGTAACTCCACTAAATGACTTTACTTGCAGTAATTAATCCTAAAAAATTTATATTACAAATGTAATGGAACAAAATAAAAAGAAGAAACCACTGAGAAGAAGAGTAATAACAATTATTCCACATCGTGGATGCACTTCTATCTATATTTGATATGTTGAGACATCATCAACTATATTACTGCATTATCTAGTTTAGCAAGTGATTACCTTTTAGTCTCAAATCTTAGCATTTCTCTTTCCAACCTCCTAATATGAGATTTCATCTTTTCAAGTCTTGGTTCAAGCCTCTTGATTTCATGTTGACATTTGATTAACTTCTTTATAGATTTAGATGTGAAAGGAGTTGTGGCATTTTCCATTATTTTCTTGAACTATTGATATAGTTGTTCATATGTCCTTGAAGTGTTATCAGACCAAATGTTAGTGAAACCAAAGAGACAATCTTCTAGATTCACCTTTTCATTATGAGGTTCTTCTACTAGAGTCTTCATTTCTTCACACATTGCCTCAAGAATATGCATGCAAAAAGATAGAAAATATTATTCTTGTTTTACTTCATTTATTAACCCTTCAGGGACAATCTTCTCTTCAATCAAAAATTTCTCACTTAAATTACTTATTATTTGTAGACCCTCTTGCTATAACTTAGAAATTCCATTCTCATTTTCTATTTCCTTCATTACTACCTTTATCTTAGCTAATTTATTTATGATATTAACATGATTACCTAGGAATTCAAGAAAGAGCTTCTGAGAAGTTTGATGCATATTCTCCATCCATTCATCAATGGACTTAGCCTTATCTCTAGTTTCTTCCACCTCTGTGATTAATTTCTAGCCAATTGAATATCTTGAAATAATTGATTGTTGTGGAATATACCTTGTAACTTTAATAATTATTTCACACAATTTGAATTTTTGTTCTATCAAATTTCATTCTCCTCATCAATATTCTTAAAAAGAGCGTTAATCAAGGTATGTGTATCCTATTTCAAACCCTCTGTGGTAACTTTTCCAAGAGATATCTTTGTAACTATTAAGTCACCTTTAGTGAATTCACTTTTATTCATGCCTTATGAAGGTACTAATACCTCTATAAATTTATATCCTATAGGCTTAATTATCAATTTTGAAGTTACCTTGGTGGTCTTAGGCTTCTTTTATTTTCTATCCAAACTCTTCAATAACTACAAATCAATTTCTTTCAGATTGATCACTTCTCTAGACTCAGGAGTTGTTTGCATTGCCAATGAAGAAGAGAAATCCTTACTAGTGGAAGAGTCTATATAAATCACCATCTATTGTTGGTTATTCCTTACCACTAGTTCTTGAGAAACAACTTCTTATGTCTTTGGAGTAGCCTGAGCAATAGTGGAAGCAATTTGTTCATATTTTCCCTTCTCTATTTCTTTCTCTTTTTTAGGTTCCTTATCTTTTGTTTTCTCTACCACTTTTTATTTCTTAGATTATTTATCTTTTGCTGCCTCTAGTGCCTCCTTCTCAAGTTCAACTTTCAACTTCCTTCACCTTTTCAACTATTTTCCCTTTTATTGCTTCCTTCTCAAGTTCAACTCCTTTTTTCTTTTCCAATAGTGCCTCTTGAGATGGGGTTACCTCTATAGCAATTACTTTTTTTGGCTCATTTTTAGTGGTGGGTTCATCTTCTGAAGAAGGTGGAGGTGGAGAAGTATGTGGAGAATATGGAAGAGGAGGAACACCAGTCTCCTTTTGAATGGATTTCTTATAAGGCTTGATGTCATGAGACTTTTGAGGTGTCATCAATATTGATGGATCTATGATAGGTGCAGTAAAAGAAGGAATGGTGGGAATAGTAGTAGTGGTGTTAGTAGAAGAGACCAATGGAGGTGTGGAAACAATTGATTGAATTATCTCTTTATCCTTTACCATAGAGTAAGTATCATCAACATTTTTCTTCAACTTAAACTTCTTCAGTACTTGGTTGCTCTCTCCTTGTACTATTTTTTCTTTTTTTCCTTACATGAGTAGTTTATTTCATCAACTCCTTCATATATTAGCCTTTGTTGAGAAGCCATGGCCAGAATATTTGAATTTATATATTTAATAGTCTTAACTTAGTTTTTACCAAAGATAATTTCCAAAATTGGGGGCATTGTCTCCCCCTATTACATGGTAGGTATCATTGGTTACAATTCCATCATCCTCCATGTCTTCTAGAATTTTAGCTAAATCAAAAGCATAGATATGTTCAAAAATCAACCTACTATCATCCATTCTTCTCATATCAAACTCATCCTGACAATCATCTAAAAATCCTTAAGATCAAGTATGTGCATATATTGTAGAGAAAGTATACTTTGGGATACACCTCTGTAATCAAAATTGGCCCTATCTTCAAAATGTGTCTAATTGTAACTATGGTACATCTCTTTTTGTATGTTCTTTGCTTTATAAATTCTTGGATAGTGGTAATTACCAATAACAATAGGAAAATTAATAGTGGGATGGTGAGCCTTTGACTGTAATTCAACAAGATTCCTACATAACTCCATAAGAATCCACTTATCATTGAGGTATCTTGGTAATTTGACTGGTCTGCCTAAAAAAACCCAAACTTTGATATATGTGAAGTTGAAAAACTAAATAAAAATGCACCCAAACTAGGAAACTACATCCCATGCTACATCGAACACTCTTTTGTGCTTCAGAGCTACATTCAACTTGTAAATGATTTCATAAAAGAAACCATCATTCACTATCTTATAATTCTTGTACTACTAAAAAAGAACCAATTGAGGATAGTATTCATATATTGGTTTATTTGTTACATCCATTTTGTATTTAGCCTAGAAAAGGCTCCATTTGATGCTGCAATAAATACTAGGTATGAGGTCATCATGAAGTCAAAAGTCAAAAGTCTATAATACATTGCTCAACTATTGGTCCATGTTGTCACTTATCAGCTTGGCCCACTCAATCATTGTGAAACTCTTATTGACATCAATGGCTCTAATGTAATCATGCATCCAAGTTGAAAAGCACTTGGCATTATTTTCTCCATTGATTCTGCATAACAACTGAGTAATGTCATCTACTTCTTGAACTAGGTCTGATCTTACTATCTGCTTTAGAAATCTTGAAGCTTGTTTGACTTTATTCAAGTAGTTTATGTTCATTATTTTAATGCACTCCACTATATTATTTTCCCATTGACTTTTAGCTTTTTCCATTATCACATCTAGGATTTTAGATGTTGATGGGATATTCAAACAATAGTTAAGATATTGAACATCCAATCTTATCACTAAACTACCAACAACATCTCTCATAGTCCTAGTAAGGGAATCATAATACTTGGCACATGCTAGAACAAAATTAGGTATTTGAGCTAAGCTTGGCAAAGCTATAGCTTGCAAAATCCCATTATTAGTCATTGCCTACATGAGTGGAGTTTTGACCATAGCCTTATATCTCTTTAACAACTCACTCATAGATGCATGCCCCATATCTGTATCACTTATTTTAGTCAACTTAGAAGTGATGAATGATTCAATAAAATACCCCTTATACTCATACTTCATCTTTGGCTCCTGAGATTTGGCTCTCTTAGCTTTTGTTTTACCCTTCCTACTTGTGCCAAAGATTTCTTCAAGTGCTAACTTAGGGACTTCTTCAATTAAAGTTGTTATTTCTTCTACTCCAGCTATTTTTTTTCTAATCTTGACATTGGTTTTGAATAACTATGGAAGAACTTGATAAGTTCTTTTCAACACTTAGTAACTACTCCAACTAGTTTAGAAAGGTTGAAGAAAAGAGTCAGTTTATTATTTCAAATATCACCTCTAAGAAAGTTTTAGGTTTCAAGTAGTATAAATTCTTAAAAAACCCCAAGTATCTCACAATAAGTAATAAGGTATCACAATCTTGGGTTGGTCTAGATTATCTGTAAGTCTTAATCATTCAAGAATCTAGGTAGGTAACAAGAAAAGGCATGAGTAACTTTGGGTTTCTCTTAGCTTGTGACTCCAGGTTTATCTTGACTAGTTACTTGATTTTGGGACTCCAAGTAAGCAGTGAGTCATGAGGAATTAGGGTCTCTTCAGTGTAGCTACTTTGAGTTTGTTCATGCAAGTAACTTGGGTTGGGAAACCTGAAGTAGAAGTAATAAGTAATTGAAATTATGGGTTTCACTTGGGTAGTCTTATGGGTTTCTCAAGGTTCCAAACTTTAGATTTACTAATGCAAGCAACTTGGGTTGAAAAAACCATAGAAGTAGAAGTAATGAGTAGTCATGAGTCTAAGCAAGCAATAGGTTAAGGAAAACCTAGATTGTAAAATACTTCAAGAGTCTTGGGTTTCTTGAGGTGAGTAACTTGTGCTTGAGAACTTGAGTAAGTAGTAATGGGGAACTTTGGTTTCTCATCTAGTTTTAACAGTTAAGTTTTTTAATCTAGGGCTCAATATTTATAGTATTTTGAGGGGGTTTTCACATACTTAGTGTTTTAAGAATCATTACATGGTTTTTACAACACTATTCTAGCATGTAAAAGTAACAAATAGATGAAATCAAAACAAGCATAGATAGTAGAACCTTCATGGTTGTGAATGAAAAATTACTAAAGAAAACAAGAAGAAAATGATCAAGATGAAGGCATCAAAATAAAGTAATAAGATCTAAGTACCTTAAATGTAAATGGGTCATGAATAGTTGGATTGAAAATCAATTCAAAAGATCAAATATCATAGCTTAGGTTTCACAGCTATGGTAGCTTGGTCAAACAACTCTAATTCTAGGTGGGAAATGTAGTATAATTCATTGATATTTATATTTTCCAATGCACTAATGACATATAATAGATACATGTGAAGTAGCCACATAAGCCTTTATATTTTTATCAAGTTTCTTAGACTACTTCACTTAATTTTGCTTTTAGGAGTTAAGCATCTTCACAATCCTAAGTTGGTCTCGACTAGTGAGTACTTTGGGTTCATAAACCTCTGTTACTTTTACTTGTGGCTTTGGGTAAGTAAATTTACTTCAAAAACTTGGTTTGCTTTATGTAGTGTTCAGCAGGTTTTTGGGACTACTTTACTTAGCTTTTTATGCGAAATAAAGTTATTTTCTAATTTTTTTTGAACTAGATAGTGCAACTCAGACTTGTGAGACTACTTTTCTTCTTATTTAATAAGTTAAGTAGTTTGGATAACTTGATATGTATTGAAAATAAACCCAAACACTTAGCTTTTTTTATCTTCTGGGAAAGATGGGTAAATGGGTTTTTTAGTGATGGCCTTAGGTAGATGTTTTCAACCTTTTGGAGTAATTTTGAAGAAATTGAGAAAAGAAATCAATAAAAATAAAAACTACTAAAGACTAAGATTTTATTCAGGGGACTATTTTAACAAGGACAATTGACTCACATAAGACAAAATAAAAAAATTTAAATAGGGGTAACCCAAAATTTTCAAGTGTATAATTTTGGGGACATCAGCTAGCTCTAATTGGGGACATCCTTATTTCTATCAAGAAGAAAGAAACAAGGATGATATCCTAGTATCTCTGGCTTTGAATCTTGTCTATTGGGTATGTGGAGTCTTTGAAAAAACTCAGTCACAAAATACTACAAAACAAACAAGCAAACAGAAAGCAAAAATAACCAAATAAAAGAAAGACTGAAAACTTTATTTATATACATAGTTACCTTACTACTCAATTCTTGTAGAGATTCAAGTGCTACCCATTGAATGACAGTGGTAGTTTAATTCCATCTTGATAAGCTAGGATGAATCTATCTCTTCCATTAATGCTCTTTATAGTGAAAGGCCCTTTCCATAGTGAGTCAAACTTGCCATGCTTCCCTTTTTGTTCACTATATTTATCCCATAGGAGGACTAAGTCACCAACTTCAAACTATCTATCTCAAGCCTTCTCATTAAAGATATTCTTCACTTTCATTTGGTTATCAATCAATCAGTCAACAACTTGAATATGAATCTCTTGTAGTTTAATGAGAAACATGATCCTCTTATCAATCGAGTCTTGATAAGTCACATCTTTAATATCTTTAGACAATTACAAATCATATAACTCTATGGTGATTGATATCTCAACATTTATTCCATATAACAATTGAAAAGGTGATATACCAATGGCTTTCTTTGGAGTGATCTTGTCAACCCACAATGCATCAAATAACTTATTATGCCATGTTCATTGATTATTATCGACCAACTTATGAATGATGGTCATCAAGTTCTTGTTACTTGATTTAGCTTGACAATTTCCTTGAGGATAGTGATTTAAATCATGAACCAAGTCTATTTCATATGAGTAACATAAATCAATTAGTTCTATTAAAAAAAAATTGGCTGCATTATTTGTTACTATCTTATATGGGACACCAAACTTTACTACAATGTTCTCTTTAATGAAATTACATACAACTTTAGAAGTGGCATGCTTGATAGGAATGGCTTCTACCCACTTGTTAAAGTAATTATTTTTAGTTAGAATATATCAATGTCCAACACTTGAAGAAGGATTTAACATGCCAATAAAATCCATGCCCCACTGGCAGAATGGTTCATCAATAATAACTAGTTTTAGAGGCAAAGCTAGTAACTTGAGTCATCCCATGAAATGTTGACACACTTGACACTTAGCAACCCAATCTGAATTAACTTGGAAAAGAGTAGGCCAAAAATACCTTGCTTGTAAGATTTTGCGTACTTTGACTCATGTTGAGAAATGACCTCCACATGCTTTGTTATGAAATTATTCCAAAAGTTTCTATTGTTATTATTTGTCTACACAATGGAGGAAGACACCATCAATTCCTCTTTTGTATAAACCATTATCCCAAAGGACATAATCCTTTGACTTTATCTTGATGGTATGATTTTATTTACATGTTAGATCAGTTGAGCATTCTCCATAAGTCAAGAAGTAGAGAATCTTGTTATATTATTCATCTACAAGATTAACAAAAAGTACCATAGGCAAATCTCCATCTGATTCCGCTTGGAGTGAAGGCATTGTCATATCTGTGTCATTAGGTTTTCTCTCTATCATCAATTGGCACAAGCCTCTCCCTCTCAGTAGATTCTTTGGTCTGATATCAAGATCAAACTCTTGTGCCTTATCTATCCAAGTGCCTCTTCGTAATTTGATCTCCTACTATGTTAGAATTAATTTTACTATAGTGTCAGGTACATATACTTTAGTATGTGAAGATAAAATGTAACACCTAAAAACTTTTCATGCTTTGACTATAGAAAAGGCATGTTTCTCCATCTATGAATACTTTAGTTTGAAGATTTTCAATGGCTAACTCATGAAAGCTATTGGGGATTCAATACCCTTATCATTTTACTACAAGGGTATGGATGACATAGTGTACTCAGAAGAATAATAATAAATAATGAATTCTTTACTAAAATCTAGGGAAATCAGCACTAGGGCTTTAGCTATAACTATTTTAATCCTTTCAAACACCAACTTACCTTCAACATTCCATTTTAATTCTTTTCTCTTTTTTATCATATCAAAGATGTGATGAGTCAACTTAGCAAAATCAGGAATAAATCTTCTAAGGAAATTGACCTTACTAAAGAATGAATGCACTCCTTTCTTAGATGTAGGCATAGGTAAACTCTAAATAGATTTGACTCATTATAGATCAATCTTTATCCCCTCCTTTGAGACTATGTGACCAAGAAATTTTCCTTCAGTTACAAAAAAATTTGATTTCTTGGGATTTAAAGAAATACCTTGTCTCCTGCACTAGATTAGTACTTCTTCTAGATTAACCAAGTGATTACCTCTCTTTTTGGATAAGACTGTCAAGTCATCAAGGTATACCACTATACTCTTATTATTAAGATGTGTAAATATCATATCTATTTCTTGAAAAAAATTTATTCCAGTATTGATAAGCCCAAAAGGCATCTTGTGATAAGCAAATGTTCCCCATGGTGTTGTGAAAGTTATTTTGTATTGATCTTCTTCCACCACTTTTATTTGATTGTACCCTAAAAATCCATCTAACATGTATAACATATATGAAACTATAACTACTTTCAAGGTGTGATCCATAATGGGCAATGAATAGTTATCTTTCAGAGAAGCTTGATTCAGATTGTGGAAATCAACATGTAGGCTTATTTTTCTATTTTTCTTTCTCACTGAAATAATGTTAGCTAGCCATGTTGAATGATGAATTAGATAGATGATCTTAGCATCAAGAATCTTCTATATTTTAGTGTAGATATTACTTAAGATAGTTGAGTTATGGTGACATAGATTTTGCTTGAAAGGCTTTACTTCTTGTTGAAGTGGAATATAGTGTTGTACCTCATCTAGTTAGAAGGTCTTCAGGGCTTTATAGGACTAGGCAAACACATCAATGTATATTTTGAGAAGCTCGATGAATGCTTCCTCTTTTATTTTTGAGAATTTTTTTTTCCAATGTTGACCATCTTAGGCTCTTCTTCACTACCCAAATTAATCTATTGTACTTCTAGAGAGGAACATCGCCATATTTTTTCTTTTCTTTAGAAAATAACCATGCTTGTAAAAGATTTCTTCTAAAGAAACTAAACCTTTAGGGATCTTATTTCCTTTCATTTGAATTATATCTCAATTTTTAGTAAGCTTAGGGTCAGTAATACCTATTTTCATATAGCATGGAAATGAACTAGTTCTTTCAAAGTATAGTTCCTTAAAGTTATCTTGCTGCCCAAAGAATGCAACTATTTGCTTATCATCATTGAAAAATTGAAACTGATCGATATTATCCATTACCTTTGGATGGTAATCCATTTCTACTTTATAGTTACCTTCTTAGAAAAGTGTAGGCTACTAATCTGGCCTAAGTAAAGATGTAGTAACTACAAGTGAATCAGCTCTAGAGTTCTGATAATGAGAAATTGAGTTAATTGAGAATGCTACAAAATCAAGTGTTGCACTCAAAACATGATCATGGTAGTGCCTTGTATTTATTCACCTGATATTGGACATGGATTTGTCTTACTATTAACTCAACATCACCTTGTGCTTTTAAGAGTCTTACTCCTTTTTCCTTTGCTTGTTTAAGTCCTAACAAAAGTGTTGCATATTCTATTGTGTTATTGGTGTTTTCAAACATGAGTTTGTAAGAGTTAGGGAATACTTTACCATTAGATAATATCAATACTACCCCAACACCTAAACCAAAAAATATATAGATACCATTAAACTCTAAAGTCTATATCTTATCTTCTTCTTCTACTTCCTCCAGTCCTTGCATCTCCTTGCCCAATTTGAGTTAGTAGACTCCATGGTCTAATTCTTCAAAAAGAATTTGTGACCTTGGATCATTAGAATTTAAAATGGTATACTTGAAATTATTTTTGGGCTCAAGTTTTTGATTTACTCATTTGATTGGAATGTGATTACATGACCAATCCATTTTAACTTCTCCACCTAGATGCTTGCAGAAGTTTCTACTTAGTAACATTTTTTAAGAGACAAGAATATCCAAAACTAGAATTGTCATTTTGATTTTTTTAGTTGGAAAAGATTCTAGGATAGCTTAGGCATCTTTGATCTATCTAATTAGAGGAACTTATCTCTCCATTAAGTGATATTTACCTATTGTTTTATTCAAGGTGAGGCTGAGAGAATCAACTACTTTAGCTGGCATAACATTATCTTAGGCTCCAGAATCTAGAATACAATTGCTCAACTTGAACCCATTAATCAAAAGAGACACATATAACGTTTTTATCCTTTCAGATGTGGAAGTGATGTGGGAGAATTAGCTACAATATTTTTTTGTGAAGGAAACTATTTGAGAGTAGTTAAAATACCCGTAGAGGCATTGACTAGATTGTTTAACCCTTTACTTTGAACATACTTAACTAGTCTAATCAACTGATTTAGATAAGACCTCAATTATTTAACTTCTAACATTTAAATTATGGTTTTCTTAATGTGATCAATTATGTCTAAAGAGGAGATAGATGTAGATAGAATAGGATTAGCTTCAGAAGTATGAGTCAATAGCTTTTGATTTTGAGAAGAAGAAGCTACATACTTATCCTTTAGAGCTAGAGAAGAAGGTAGAGGACTACCTCTTTTAATAATGTTTACATCTGATCTAGAGTATCCTTTCTATTTCTCTTGATCCTTGAAGGATTTTTCACTAACTTTATGAGTTTGTAACCTTGTAAACACTATAAAAGAATGACTATGATCTTCAAATGATTCTTCAGTCACTTTTTGACTGATATTCAAGATATCCTATGTTGGATTCACCAGTAGGAGCTATAAATTCATCTTCATCAATAAGACTTTGATGAGTATCATCAATCATCTGATCTTCTTTCATCTCAGCATGATATTTAGGAGCATCTTTAATTTCTAATCTTTGTGTAGGACCAATAATGTGGTTCTTGTTTTGATTATTAAAATTATGTGTAGGTACATTTCTAGTAGGAGTAGCATGAGTACCTTAAATAATTTATCTTTTGACTTGTAGCAAGTTATTATCCAACTTTTATAATAGGGGATTAGTGGTCTTTGATGTGCTTGAAGTAGAAGAGTCACCCTTAGAAGTTATTTTCTTGATCTTTCCAGTCATTATCAAGTCATCTTCAACCTCTATAGCAATATTTTGAGTTGTTAAATCAATAAAATGTGCTCAACATAGCTGATAGCTAAATTTTGGTAACTAGGTGTTGATGAAGAAGAACTTTTGATTATCTCTAATGGATAGTGCAACTTGTGGAATTTTATAGAGTAATCTATTAAACTTAGTAATAAAATCCTGCATGTGTTCATGTGGTTCCTTCTTGCATTGAGTCAATGTGTATGCAATATATGTGAATCTTCTACAACTCTGAATCTCTTTTCAAATTGCTTATGCATGGTGGCCTAATTAACTATAGTTTAAGGATACATATGGTAGAACCATTCTATAATTGAGTCATCTAATGTCTCAATGAAGAGTCTGACTGAGACATATTCAGGTTCAATCCTAATTACTCTAGAGGATATAAAGAAAGTATCTAAATGCTCATCTAGATTTTATTTTCCATCACCCATGAACTTTGGAAAATTATTTCTTGACCCCTTTAGCAAGTCATGGAGAGGATGAGTTAAATTGAGAGGACCAATCACTGCTCCCCAAGGGATGAGAAGTGGTTGTGTCATTCTTATAGGAATTATGAATTAAAGATTGGTGGATTGAATTATTCTTGAGGAATTATGTTATAGATGATTCATAGGAGTTTGTGCTTTTCATATAGGTGAGATACTAGCTCTTCATGTTCTAGTTTGAATAGGAAAGCTAAAATTGAACTGCTCTTACAATTCAAAAAAAAATCATATATTTGGCCTTGATCTCTCTTTGCTCTAGTAAAAGTTCCATTTGCCATTTTGAAGCACAAAAGTTCTTCTAGGGATTACTCAAGTAATTTGGTTTATAGGAAAATACTTGGGTGGTGGCTAATTAACATGCAACAAGTTCAATATAAACAAGGCATTTGAACAAAACATAACTTTTATACATGCAGTAATTCGATAAAAAACAATTCATCTATTTTTAGAAAGTGGATTTAACTTCATCAAAGATACGCTTTACTTAGAGGTGTGTGACTTAATTTGCATGTAGTGCTTAAGATGAATAGTTTGAAAAGTACACAAATTTTAGAAAATTGAACATTAACTTCACTTATCTTGACTTGGAGAAGTAATCTATTTTTAGATTATGGGATTTTAGTTCTTTGTTCCCTAATGGAGTCACTAGAAACTATTGGCTAGATATTTTTTGGCTAACAAAAGTACCTAGGCAATCATGTGATTAAATTGCCTTCATTTAATGATAAATCTCCCATATGCTTATGTCTACTTACTTTTAATTATCTACATCTCTCATTTATTCACAAATTATATAGATTATGTGTAAGTTGTTTTATTTCTAGGTGTATTTATCTAATAATAGAGCTCATGAACCATAACAAAGTGATTTTGTAGCAAGTAAGTAACTATTTTAGAGAATGTGTAAATAAATTTTTGGAAAATTAGGAATGAAATACTAGAATATGTGAGAAGAGAGAAGTTGCACTTCATAATAAGCAGTTTTACATATCTTATCAAATTTATACAAGTAAATAAACATTCAAAAGATGATAATATTTTTAGCAAATGACTAAGAAAGACTAGAATTCACATTCAAATTTAAAGATAACACAAATTTTACCATTTTAATCTTCACAAATCCAAAAATTGATCTTCTTAGATGTAAATTTTGATAGAAAATAACTTCTTTCTCATTCACTTTGAACCAATTTCATACAAAATAAAAACTCAAGAATCTAAACACAAAGTTTTAGATTGCTTAAATTATCTTGCTTTAGTTACAATTGCTATGAAAAAATTACCATCTCCTTTGCTACATACGCCTGCACTTATATTTATACACAAATAGATGCCAAAATCAAATAGGAAACAACTCCTTTGAAACCCATATGTTGTGCTAAAAACAAGGAACCATTGAGAGGCATCTTCCTAAAATTTCTCCTATGTGGCATACAACAACTAGTGACATGTAGTGCTTCTTGGTCTCACTATTTGGATTGAACACGACTACTTTTCATGCTAGGTAGTGTTCACTCAAGTAATTTTCTCTTACAAAATGACTTCAAGTAATGGTATTTAGCCTAGTTACTTGAGTCTTACAATTTTACAAAGTAATATACCTTGACAAGTAACTCCACTAAATGACTTTACTTAAGTAATTACTCCTAACAAAGTTACTTTACAAATATAATGGAAGAAAACAATAAGAGGAAAGAAGAAATCACTAAGAAAAAGAGTAACAAAAAATATTTTATATTGTGGACTTTAGATCTGCACTTCTCTTTGTATTTGATATACTGAGACATCATCAATTGTATTGTTGCATCATTTGGTTTAGCAAGTGATTGCCTTTTAGTCTCAAATATTAGCATTTCTCTTTATAACTTCCTACTATGAGCTTTCATAATTTCAAGTCTTGGTTCAAGCCTCTTGATTTCATATTGACATTTGATTAACTCCTTTATAGATTTAGTTGTGAAAGGAGTTATGGCCTTTTCCATTATTTGGCTGAACTACTGATATAACTATTTAGATGTCCTTGGAGTGTTATTAGACTAATTGTTAGTGAGACCAAAGTGACAATCTTATAGATTTACCTTTTCATTACAAGCTTCTTCTTCTAGAGTCTTCATTTTTTCACACATTACCTCAAGAATATGCATGAAAAGAGATAGGAGATATTATTCTTGTTATACTTTCTTTATTGACCCTTCAGGGACAATCATCTCTTCAACCAAAACTTTCTCACTCAAAGTACTTATTGTTTGTAGACTCTCTTTTTATAAATCATAAATTCCATTCTCATTCTATATTTCCTTCATTACTACCTTTATCTTAGCTAATTTATTTATGATATCAACATGAATACTTGGGACTTTAGGAAAGATCTTGTGGGTATTTTGATTCATCTTATTCATCTATTCATCAAAGGCCTTAGCCTTATCTATAGTTTCTTCCACCTTAGTTATTACTTTCTAGCTAATTAAATCTCCTGAAAGAATTGATTGTTGTGGAATAGACCTTACAACTTTAGCAATTATTTCACACAATTTGAAATTTTATTATTTCAACTTGGCCTTAGTATCCTTCTCCTCATCGATATTCTTAAAAAGAGTGTCAATCAAGGTCTGTGTATCATGTTTCAAACCCTCTATGGTAACTTCTCCAAGAGATATCTTTATAACTATTAATCCACCTTCAGTGAATTCAATTTTATTCATGCCTTATGGAGGTACTAATACCTCTACAAATTTCTATCTTGTAGGCTCAATTATCAATTTTGAAGTTACCTTGGTGGTATTAGGCTTCTTTATTTTTCTATCCAAACTCTTCAATAGCTATAAATCAATTTCTTCCAAATTTATCATTTATCTAGACTTGAGATTGTTTACATTGCCAACCAAGAAGAGAAATATATGCTAGTGGAAGAGTCTATATGAATCACCATCTATTTTTGGTTATTCCTTACCACTAGTTCTTGAGAAGCAACTTCCTATGTATTTGAAGTAACCTGAGCAATACTGGAAATAATTTATTCATTTTTTCCCTTCTCTATTTCCTTCTCTTTCTTAGCTTCCTTCTCTTTTGTTTTATCTATCATTTTCTCTACCACTTTTTATTTCTAAGATTATTTCTCTTTCGATGCATCTATTTCCTCCTTCTTAGGTTAAAATTTATTCATTATCTAAACTTCTTTCACCTTTTCATGTATTACCCCTTATGTGGCTTCCTTTTCAAGTTCAATTGCTTCTTTTTTATTTTCAAGTGCAAGTTCAATTGCAACTATCTACTTTAGAAATCTTGAAGCTTGTTTAACTTTGTTCAGATAGTTTGTGTTTATTATTTTAATGCACTCTATTGTCTTATTTTCCCATTGAATTTTAGCTTTTTCCATTATCACATATAGGATTTTAGATGTTTCTAAGATCTTCAAACAATAGTTAAGATATTGAACATCTAATCTTATCACTACATTACCAACAACATCTCTCACAGTCTTAATAAGGGAATCATAATACTTATCACATGCTAGAACAAACTTAAGTAGTTGAGCTGAGCTTGGGAAATTTTTAGCTTGTAGAATCCCACTATTATTCATTGCCTATATGAGTGGATTCTTGACTATAGCCTTGGATCTCTATAATAACTCACTCATGCATACATGCCCCATATCTGTATCACTTATTTTAGTCAACTTGGAAGTGATACATGATTCAATAGGATACCCCTTATACTCATACTTCATCTTTGGCTCTTGATATTTGGCTCTCTTAGATTTTGTTTTGCCTTTCCTACTTGGCCCAAGAATTTCTTCAAATGCTAAATTAGGAACTTTTTCAATTAAAGTTGTTCTTTATTCTGCTCCAGCTATTTCTTCTTCTAATCTTAACATTGGTTCTAACTAACTCTGGAAGAAATTTTTAAGTTCTTTTTAACACTTAGTAACTCCTCCAATTGGTTTAGAAAGGTTTAAGAAAAGAGTCAACTTGTTGTTTTAAATAGTACCTCTAAGCAAGCTTCAGGTTTCAAGTAGTAGAAATTATTTAAAAACCCCAAGTAACTCACAGTAAGCAATAGGGTATCACAATATTGGTTTGGTTTAGATGATATACAAGTATTAAGCATTCAAGAATCCAGGTAGGTAACAATAAAAGGCATGTGTAACTTTGGGTTTCTCTTAGCTTGTGACTTTGGGTTTATCCTAACTAACTACTTGATTTTGGGACTCCAAGTAAGTAGTGAGCCATGAGTAATTTAGGTATCTTGAGGGAAACTACTTTGGGTTTGTTTAGGAAAGTAACTTGGGTTAAGAAACCCAAAGTATAAGTAATAAGTAATTGTAATTATAGGTTCCACTTGGGTAGTTTGATGGGTTTCCTAAGGTTCCAAACTTTAGATTTACTAATGCAAATAACTTGGGTTGCAAAACCCACATAAGTAGAAGTAATGAGTAGTCATGAGTTTGAGTAAGCAATAGGTTAAGGAAAACTTTGGTTAGAAAGACACTTTGAGAGTCTTATGTTTCTTAAGGTGAGTAACTTGTGCTCAAGAAATTGACTAAATAGTAATGGGGAACCCAGGTTTCTCATATAGTTTCAATAGTTAGGTTTTTAATCTAGGGCTCAATATTTGTAGTATTTTTAGGGGGTTTTTCACATACTTAGTGTTTTAGGAATCATTACAGGGTTTTTACAACACTATTCAAGCATGTAAAAGTAACAAATAGATGCAAGCAAAACAAGCATAGATAGTAGAACCTTCATGGTGGTGAATGAAAAATTACCAAAGAAAATAATCAGGATAAAGCCATAAAAATAAATGAATAAGATCTAAGTACCTTAAATATAAATGGGTTGTGAAGAGTTGGATAAAAATCACTCTATAAGATCGAATAATGTAGCTCAAGGTTCATAGGTGCGGTAGTTTGGTCAAACAACTCAAATTCCATATGGGAAAAGAGGTGGAATTCATTGATATTTATATTTGACAACAAATTAATGACATATAGTGGACACGTGTGAAGGATCCACATAAGCCATTCAATTTTTATGAGGTTTCTTGGACCACTTCACTTAATTTTGCTTTTGGGAGTTAAGCATCTTTCCAATCTTGAGTTGGTCTTGACTAGTGAGTACTTTGGGTTCATAAACCTCCATTACATTTAATTTTGGTTTTGGGTAAGTAAAGTTACTTTGAAAACCCAATTTTCTTTATGTAGTGTTCAATAGGTTTTCAAGACTAGTGTACTTAGCTTTTGATGGGAAGTAAAGTTGTTTGGTAATTCTAGTTTGAACTAGACAGTGCAACTAGAACTTATGGGACTACTTTTCTTCTTGTTTAATAAGTTAATTAGCTTGGAGAACCTAAGTTGCATTGAAAATGAACCCAATCACTTAGATTTTTTGATCTTCTAGGAAAGATGAGCAAATGGGATTTTAGTGATGACCTTAGGCAGATGTTTTCAACCTTCAAGAGCAATTTTGAATAAATTGAGAAAAGAAAGAAATCAAAATAAAAACTACTAGAGACTAAGACTTTATTCAAGGGATTAATTTAACAAGGACAACTGACTCACATAAGACAAAATGCAAAATTTTAAATAGGGGTAACACAAAATTTATAAGTGCGAAATTTTTGGGACATCACCACCATTAAAATTATATTTAAGGTCATGATTTTCAAATTCCCACTCTCATTTAACATTTTACTTAGTCGATGATGGAATCATTGCATGAGAACCATCACTTATTTTTCATTCCAGTGTGTCAAGTTTCCCCATAATAGTGTTATATAATAGATTCAAGGTGATATCAAACTTATAATTAATAAAATTTCTAATAACATGTTTTTTTAAAAATAATTACCCTTAAAACTTTGCTTAGCATTTTATTTTATGAATATCAATGTTTCAATTATCCCATTAATTCTAACTGAGGTTATAATGGGCACCTTGTGGGAAACATACCACCTTACCTCTTAGATTATGATGATGATGACCCTAATGAGAGAAATATTAATATCAAAACCTTGGATCTCCATTCTATCATTATTAATTAATTACCCCATTCTTTGTGATCTCACTCTCATAAAAAGTTGACTAACAAATTTTCTACTTCGATAGCTATGCTAAAAAATTATCTCTCCACTCTCCTGGACCAATCAAGTGCTCAATGCATTCCATATCATATTCATACACATAATTATAGTTATGTTTATTCCTTAGATGACCTATCTTTATCTAGTTTTGCCCAATCCAAAGATATAAAAATCCTTCACTATCAATCTTCCTTACAACATTCTTATGAATCTACTTTACATTCAGATAATATTCATTTAGTTGATAGCATTCCTTCTCCTTCTACTTCACCTAAAATTATTTTTCCTTTGATTTATGCTCACAAGTTTGAGATGGACTAGGTGCTAACATCCTCACATATTGATCTAGGCTCTCATCTCATTAGCCAACATAGGGGTATCACACACCACTAGTGTGCATATGATCAAAAAACATAATATTCCATGGACATCCTCAAAGGTGATGGACATATTAATCATGTCCTCATCCACCACCAACCATAAGGTGTATGTCAATCTTTCCCATGCTCCTAATAACATGGATACCAAATCTATGCTTAATAGAATATGGCACATCTCCATAATCCCATCGAACTTGAGGATAGTCAGTTGTGCCTGAACCACCATATATAGTCTCTCCTATAGATATAATAACCATATCATATCTAATAATATCCATATCCTTCACCATCTCTACAAAAATCCAAAAAAAAATCATAAATTAGGTCTCTATCCAAAATCTGAAACAAATATTAAATTTAACGTAACAATAAAAAAAATTCAAATTGACTACCTCATAGACCATGTATACTAATACATCAATTATTTTAATTAATCTCTCTAATTTATTGAATAGGTATATTTATACATCGTCATCCCATGCATTATTTACTATATGAACCATGTTATATGACTTTGGCCACCCTTACACTTCACGGTATCAGCCACACTATATGACATTAGCCATCTTGAGTATGTTTTGTATACCATCAACCATTTGTTGAATTACATTAGCCAAAATAATTATTATAATACATATGCCATGCCATATTGCATTGGATATCTTAAATATTTTTATACCACATTGGCCACACCATATGACATCGACTGAAAACATACTCAACTACATTAGTTAATTTATATAGTATTGACCATAATTTTTCTTAACTATATTTGAACTACATCTGCATGGATGATATCATTCCAACATCTTAGTAATTTTACCTTGGCCTTAATAAATGACATAATCCTAAATTTTGACTTTACTTCACCTATCCATTACTCATCTTATTTTATACTCTCATCTTATGCTTGTTAGGGAAATTTTCATTACACATCTTTACTCAACCTCTTAATTTCCTAATCTAGTTAATTTTAATAAAAAAATTATTAAAATTATTAATTAATACATTTCATACCTATATAACATCAGTTTCAGCTATTATGTGTCCACTAGCCCATCCTCCTCATTTTTGAGCCATCATCTCTCAAATTTCTAAATTTGGATACAAAAATATTTGGTTTCCAAAAATATGCACAAATGAACAATGTTTCAACCTTTTATAGTAAAAAATTAAAATTATTCAGCCTTCATTGATTTATCAATAGATTCTATATTTTCCCATATTTATGTTTCGATAGGTCCTTTTCATGAAGTAAAATAAGCCTAATATTCTTAGTGAGATAGATAATTTTTTTGTGAAAAATTCAAATTTTATCTAGTTTTTCAAGTATGCCTCTTTTTTTCACACGTAAGGCACCTTTCATTTTCTACACATGTAACTTATTTTACATAACAAAAAGATACATGAATGTATGTATTTATAGTTTATTTAATTTCATTTATTTTCCACTTTTTACTACATTCAATTAGCTCAATTATTGTCTTGATATATTCTTTCCTTAAGAACCATCCCATGTTACACTACTGTGACATTTGATGAGCTTCAGATGGGGCATATGTAGGCACATAATATTATTTACCCTTATCATTTATTAACACTTTCTCTTGTAGAAACCTATTGAGTTTCAATCTCCATGAGTTTATACCTTAAAGTGTGCACTGGGAAAGGTGTGGGTAGGCCTTTGGTGTTTTGTGAGATATATTTTTACTTATCCATCATTCTAATATACATTCTAACTTCATCATAATTTATCCCCTAAGTTAAATCCTTTCATATTACACCCTTTAGCTATATCAAGACCTATATTTTCTTATTACATCATCCTTATCTAATGTAGTCTTATTTGGCATACGTCCCTTCCCTACTATATCAGTATGATCAATGGAAGTTGGAACATGTCAACATAATATTCATAACTATATCAACCTACACAATGTAATTCAAAGTGACTCATCCCATTTTAAACTACATCTAGATAATTTATTGTGTCACCTTAATTTTTGAGATTGATTAGGATCATTGACCACTATAAATATAATTACTATTTCATTCTAATAGAGGGAGACATTCATTAATTATTTCTATTTTTCACACTCATACCCTAGATCTACGCTTTAAGGAGTTGTTGCTTAGGATGTTATCTTGAAGGAAAGATTGTATTATGGAGTCTTGGATGCATTAGGAGGACTCCTTTTACCATATATCTTGATTCAACCTTTGAAATATTTATAACCACACTAATATCTTGTAAATCATCATTGGCCAAGGGGGAGATTGAGGCTCAACATGTCCTCTTTAAGGTAAGTATATTTTATACCTTAGTTTTTTCATCTAGTATATAGAAGTTGCATAATTTCTTGGATAATGAATGTATATCTCTTTATTAAGCTTTATCTACACTTATACTTAGTGTGTCTATAGTATTGTTTGAACTTTCCATCTTTCCATTTTAGGTATCCTAGGCCTCCATTTGCCTACCATGACTCCTTACCCATTTTTATATGTTTCTAACCCTTAGTCTTACTTATGTTTCACATTTACAATATTAGACTACTTAAAAATATAGATCCAGTTAGTGATATTTTATGGTTTTATTGGCCTAAAGGCCTTGGAGCCCTTTCCTTTGACATTATCTTATAGGTGATCCTATTTTTAGGTTTACAGATCCATTTAGTCACATATTGAATCATTAAGTATCATTGGGTTCTCTTTGATTAAACTTATTTAAGTATGGATCTTACTAGATAGGATAGATACAGACTAATACTAACCCATTGCATATAGATAGCACCAATAGTTTTTTTAAAAAGGTTAATGTTTTTGGGCATTAGGTGATATGTAACATAAAGAGATACCAAATTATCATTGAGAGGGATTTATTTGGTTGATTATTCCCATGTTGATGTTCATATTAAAATATATACAATGATGATCAGAGGGAATGGGTATGCTTAGGATAATGCTCATCTTCATGTTAGATTAAAGTTTTCAAAGAGACACTGGTTGATCAGTACTAGATGTATAAGTGGTTAATTTTAAATTTGTGCAATATATTATTAGATAGATTCACAATCATTTTTTCTAGATCATCTTTTGGTCTTATTTGGTTCAAGGGGGTTTGTTGGGTCTTATGATAAAAATTACATTTTATTGTTAGTAATTATTTATGGTATGCATCTCCTAGTGAGACACCCAATTTTATAAATAATTCGATGGTATGTTAGGTATTAATTATTGTTAGTAATTAATTATTATGTTAATAGTGTTAGAGTGGTAGTTGAGTCATGAGTACTTATGCAGTAAGGTAACTAGGTTGGGTAGTTGAGGTCAGTGAAAAAAAACTATTAAACCATAAGGGTGAAAGAACAATATAACCAATGAGAATACCTAAACATCATTTATTTAAAATATAGTTTAATTTTTTTTCAATCATTCATTGGTGATTGTATAAGTGAAAAGGGTTGCTAGCACCAGTACTTTTGTAAAGTGTTCAATATTGTTGAGCATCAACTTATATGTACCATTCAGTGGTGTTTAGTTATCATTAAGATAGGGATCAATGTGGTTGAGTATTGCCATAATGATGTTCATACTACATTACAAGTATGGATGATCTAATGGTATGAGTATGCCCACGATGATTCTTAACTTTGTGTCAAATTAGGATTTGTGAAGTGACATCAGTTGATTAGTACCAGAAGTACATGTGGAATTTTTAGGTTTCAATATGTATTATTGGATGGATTCATGGTCATTTTTTCCAAATGATCTTTTTATACCCTTTAGATAAAATGGGCATTTTTGGGGTCTTGTGATTAAAATTTTGTTTTTCATTAGTAGTTATTCAAGGCATAGATCTCCCAAGGAGACACCTCTTTTAATAAATAATTCAATGTTGTGTTAGGATTTTTTTAATGTTATTATTTTATTATATGTATATAATTAGTGTTATAATGGTAGTTGAGTCACATTTAGTTGAGCCATTAATGTAATTAGGTTGGGTAGTTGAGTTCGGTGAAGAAAAGCTTATTAAAGTTCAAGTATGAAAGAATAATGTAACCAATGGGCATATCCAAACATCATTTTATAAGATATTATTTTAATTAAATAATCATGTAGCTTTTACCATTTATTTTATGTTGAATTTTTTAACACTCTAACCATTTATGTGTTGTTATATGAGGTCTTAGTAAGTGAAAAGTGGCACACCTTGGTAATTTTATTATTTGTTTTCATAATAACATTATGTCAATATATACAAGTGGTAATACCAATAATAAAGTATATTGAAATTGTATCCCATTTCCACTCAAGAATATTATGGGGATAGATAAGTCTTTTAGTATATTGATGTTTTGCCTAGTCCCACTAGCACTCACGACAATATAACATAAAATCAAATAACTTTGCACAAACCTTCCCAAGAATATAATTTTTGCAATTCTTTGTGTATCTTCTTAACCTATATATGTGATGAATAATGGCCTCAATGGTCCTCTATCAATATAAATTGACACAAATCCCATGAA
This sequence comes from Torreya grandis, assembly GCA_037957365.1. NCBI lineage: Eukaryota > Viridiplantae > Streptophyta > Pinopsida > Cupressales > Taxaceae > Torreya > Torreya grandis. The sequence continues at coordinate 4,307,350 of JARHVA010000328.1, read as the reverse complement.
TCAGACACATCAAAACTCTCCTTATGGCAAAAAAAACCATTTGAATCATGGGAATAATTCAAAAAAATTCCCAAAAGGGTCATTTTTAACTCAATATGGTGCCATGAATATTTATATAGGTTATACTTAGGGAGTCACTCAAGGATGTAACCTCTTAAATATGTCTTCATAGTGATCACTACTAGCTGGTGATATTTCATTCTAAAGTAATATGTAACTAAATTTTCCTTTCCTTTAGTATGTTGAATATTGAATTGATATTCACATAGAATATCCATCTAAAAAATTTGATAGGTATTAACGTTATGTTGCATGAAAAAATGTCATAGGCTCAAATGGTTAGACCTCAAAAATGAATTGTTGACCTAACAAGAAGTGGTGCCACTGTAAAAGAGCATGTGCTATGGTAGAGAGCTCTAAATCATGAGTGGGGTAATTGATCTCATATTCCTTGATATTTATTTGACAAATAAGACACTATCCTATTATACTACATTATAATATATACCTAACCCTCTTGAGATGCATTTGTGCAAACTAAAAATTCCTTGGCCATATCAAACACTATAAGAATGGGAGCATTAGTGAGGTATTCCTTCAAAATATGTGTTGATGTGGGTTTTATGCACACCATGGAACCTTAAGAGGTGGTTTTTAACATTTTAGGTTTAGTGTAGATATATTCACTCTAAGTCACAAGTTGTTGGGCATTAGGTTTTATAAACTACCTATTACTGGAATAGTGGTGAATAAAGTAGTTTTTTACCTCAAATGGTTTAGATATGACATGAGTCAAGATAAACTTGATATGGGTGGATTGATAATGAGTCTAACATAATGTGGGTAGGATCAAAATAAACTCAAAATAAGAAGAGTATGATAGAGAATAAAATTAATGAATCAAACAAGATGAAACCTTTCTAAACTGGATATTAAATTAGGTGTTGGACAAACAATCAGGAATCAATGTTTGCTATAAATTATTATTAGCACATAGATAATCAACATAGTTAAGAGTCTAAGAAATAAATAATATAGTTAAAATTAAATACACAATATGAATAACTGTACCAAAATAATGTTCATACACAACCAAAAGACTAAGATACCAAATTGATGTAACTTCTTTTAAAAATCACAAATTTTGATAAGAACAAGATTTGCATGTCAATACCAATTACAAAATAATCCTCATAATTTATTATTAATATTAATAACCAAAACTCTCCTCCCTTTGGGATTGGGAGGATACAAATATATAGGATTTTGGAGGGAATGACTCATCTTCCAAGTGAAATATAAATTTACATATTAAATTATAGAACTGTGTGTCAAAATTCATTCATAACATGTATGTAGTAAAAGTGTGTACATAAATAATATTAATAAATTCAAAATATAATAAAAATATTCCCAAAAAATTGAAACCACTAGTCCCAAATTAATTTAAACATGAAAATACATATATACTTAAGGTGGTGTTGACATGGCACCACTATAAAATGGAAATGGTTGCATGACAACTGTATAAATATAAGTAGTTGTTATTACCCATTGAGGAATAAAAAACTAGTTTTTTAAGATTTTTCATCATTATATATCTAGAAAATTGGGGACCTTGCATTGATGTCACAATAATTTTAGTTGATTGTGTGTTTGGTGATGACCTGAAAGCTTCCTTTATGGATTTAATTTTCTCAAATAATGTTTATGTAGCTTTAAACTCTTTATTAATAATTTCAAAATTTATCATGTAAGGCTTAAATACTTTGATGAATTTGGTCATCAACCTTGTATGCTCTAATTTTTAGGCCTTAAATATTGCTATGAGGGATTTAGCCTTAGTCACTCTATCCATGGAAATTTTTATTAGCTCCATAATTTCATCATTGGTTTTATAAATGGTTCCTTAAATTTCCTTCTTAAATCTATCTACAAATGCCTGAAGAAGTGTTTCAAAATCAAGTCTATTTACTTGTTTCCCATTGGAGGTTATCACATCTATGACCTTCATATCTTTTAGGATCTCCAAGGCCTCACTTTATTAGCCTATAAAATACTAGATCAAAACTTTCATCTGTGTGTGCTAATTAAAAGCACCATCCCTTTTTGAAATTAAATAATTTAATTCCCATGTAATATCTTGGGCATACATTAGGTTCATGTGATTTTATACACTATTTTTTTCATAATAAAATAAGAATTTAAGTCTCTTTTTAGACTATTTAACTGGTACTAGAGTTTTAGTAATTTTAGCCTCTTAGGCTGAGATTCACCCTAGGGAATCGAATAGTATTCAAAATGTTATAAAACCTTATGGATACACTCTAGACATTGTCCACAATTTCCTTGGGGGAATGAATGATTTGTCTCTATAGTAGCCTATGTTGTTTTTATTATAGGATCTCATACATTTATTTCATGGCCTCCAAAGTTGAATCCACAAAAGAGAAAAAATCCTCTATATATTCTATAAGATCACTTATATTTATTTTGGGATTCTTGGCCAAGGGAAATAGGTTTCCCCTTTGTTTCATCACTATCTCCTCCCATGTGTTTGTGTTCACTCCTTCCCTCTTTTTTACCCTCTAAATTGTGCCACTTTTTTTTATCAAAATAGGTGGATATTGTAGGTAGCTCTTTAAGGATAAAATTATGTCTATCATCTCTCTGACCTTGTAACTCTTTAACCCATTGGGGCATAATTAGTTCCCCTTATTCTTTAGGTTGGTTGGGGTATTTAGAGGTAGAAGGTGGAGTAATTATTGGACATGGATTTGTAACTAAAATTGGAATTGAAACACTTATTTGAATGGAAAATTGGAGGGGAGGTTGAATAATTATTTTCCATCTTGATACTTTTAGGGATAATCTTTGCCACACACATTGTCAGGCCTAGGGTTTTTAAAACAATCATTATGGTCAATTATAAGGGTGAATATTGTAGTAATTATAAATCCAATTGAGATGAATATTTTGGGGGGACTGGTGGCTCTCAGGGATAAAAAATATAAATTTAAACTAAATCCTCAAAATAGACTCTCTTATTAGGATCCATTATTTGGGTTGATGTGGAAAGAATAGAAGAATCAATAGAACTAAAAAATGGTTGCCAAAGAATATCATGTGGAAATTTTATATCTTGAATATCTATAATAGTAATGGAAGAAGTAAGAGACTAAAATACCATGTTAATTTTTTGTCTTTCTTCATCAGTAAGAGTCTATTAGTCTAGTGCTCTAGCTAGAATTTATTCTTCATTTAGGCTTCTCAAGCTTATTAATTTGGATATTTCTAGATCTGCCTCTTCTTTTACTTTATCTTGGGATCTTTTTTCATTAATACTTATTCTATTCTATTCATTATTTTTTAATTTTATTCTTCATCATATGTGGTATAATCCACCAATGATATTACATGTTCATGATCTTCCTCCTCTACTTCTTCATCTAGGGATCCTCCTGGGGTAGTAAGACCTAATGATGGTCTTTCATCCACATTTTGAATTTTTAAGGAGGCTAGAATAATTATGGATTTACTTTGGTAATTAATTATGGGGGGAATAAGAGGTGAAGGGGAATATGAAACCAATGAAGGAGTCAAATTAGTAAGAAGTACTACTGCAAGTGATGGTGGAGGGATGAGAAGTGGAACAAAAGTGGTGGAGGCAAGAATAGATGGAGAGGATACTAGTATATGATGGAATGCTTTAGGATATGTCCCCTCATTTGTGGTGATGGATATGGACTCATTTGAGATGTCTAAGGGTAAGGATTAATAGATTTAAGAGATGAGAAATAACTTTATAGAAACTTGGAGAGACTTACTTTTGTAACTGAAGTAAGTAGAGCTAGAGATGCCCAAGAGAATGTGCTTCTTCACCCATATAGAGGAGGTGAATTCCTCATAACTATAGTGACTATGCCTAGATTGGTGGTAATTAGATGGATGGAGGTTGAATGAAGGCCAATGAGGCCTTTGAGAATCTCTTTTGTAATCTAGAGATTCCCCTCCCTTCAGTTTCTAGGCTTTCTTTCTTACAGATTATCCTCTTCTTATGTGGGAGGGGGAGGGTAGTCCTATTTTATTAGGTCTTGAGGCTATGGTTGAGGCCATTGATGAATCCAATCATTTTTTACTTCATTTAATATTTCATGCACTCGCATGTTAGTAATTTTTATGTCATATTAGATGGCCTAGGTAATGATCATTGACATATGATTGTCCCCCATGTAATTCTAGACTTTAAAATCATCTGAAGCTTTCAATAACATAGCACCATGTTCATATTCTCAATAAACATATCTAGTGGTCACCCCTTTTATCTCCTTGAGGAACCTAAGATAGTTCATAACTTTTCCCCTGGGTTCCCATTCTTTGAATTGGACCATGTTCAAATTGTAATGGGTTCTGACCTTGCCCACTTGATTTAGGTGTGCCCTCACTGGAACTAAAGATACCTAATATTTATGGGGTCTTTTGGTAATAATATTAGTGTTTGAGGATATGCTCATAATTTATTATTCTACCATAATGTTCAGGATATGGCATGTCAAAAATAAAAGGGGTTCTCTTGTTCCCTCAAATTTGATGATGGTATAGTCTAGGTAATACTAGTAATCTCCCATTTTGGATATGATCCTTCTCAAATTCTTAGATATCCTAAGCATCTGTGTACCATAAATATATTGGTAGACTTGAGGATAAATATCCTCACAAATTTTAGTAATTGTATTTTTGAATTAAAAAATAAATAAGAAAGAACAGTCTTTAAAAAATTTGTTACCCAAGTACTCAATGAATGAATCCCATAGCTCCCCATGAGCTATGTGGATTGTCCTAATGACTACATCCAATAGATATGACATCATGAAAAAAATTTCTTAGCTATCCCTTTTTCATGTCTGAACCTTTGTGCCTTCAATCTAACACTGATAATTTCCCTTAAGGCCGCAATTTTATCTAAAGTCAAGAGAATGTCCAACAATCGAACCCATTTCACTTACACATAAGTGATATTTCCAAATCCATATAAAATATTTATAAGGGCCATATTTACCCTAATACTTGGCCTAAAATTGATTATGTTATTAGAGGAAATGCCTCCCTTGGAATTCAACCTCTCTCCTTTCAACAATCATTGTTTAAATTTCCCCTCCACAGTGTAATGCTCAAGTCATACATTAGCCAATACCTTATTATTAGAAACATTAGGCCCTAGGAGCCTAAGGTATCTCTCAAACACCCATTTCAAAATATAGGCAAGTAAATTCTATCCTTTCCTAAGATGTAAATAATCCCTAGAGAAAGTTCCATTAAAGAATAAATCATGAAGTAAATATATGGAGGGTATTGCCTCTATATTTATAGTCACATTGTGTAGTCCCATGTTCTTAATTAGTATAATATCATTGATGTACTGCTTCTCCTCCTGAGACAGGTGATCTTGTGAGGAGTATGGTGTTATGGACTCTATTGTATTCTAGATAGTTGAATATTAGAGGAACTTGAAATATAGGGCACTTTTATCAAATATTGTGTCTGTATAGTTGATGCTCTCAAAAATGGAGTATTATAAAGGGCATGATCATGAGATGGTTTTGGAGAAGCCAATTTTATAAATCTACTACTATGTATCTCCTTCAAAAATTGTTTGAATTTTCTTGTAGATTCATTAAAAAAATTAGGGCTTTTGGTTGTTTAAGAGCTTAGAATTTTAATGTTTGACTTGTAGACTAATGGCAAAGTGACTTGTCTTTGCTTGGATTTTGCATATATTTCCAAATCGTAAGTCTTGAATGCATAGTTCATATAACATTAATGCAAATAATGGGTTTTTTTTTTATTTGGATTTAAATATTCCAATCATTTTTGGTAGGTTATTACTTGCCATATGGCAAATTTTCATTGAATTTATGTGTCTAGTCATCTCTTTAAGATAGGTGTCAATCTCTCGCTTAATATCCTTTATTTAGTTGTTGAACTCATTTATTTTTACTTTTTCCATGTATATCCTTAATCATGACACTTATATTCATCTTGTTTACCCTATATATTTAGGCTTATGATCTTGATTTATATTCTCCATAGCTACAAGGTAATAGTATTAAGCCACCTATCTTGATCTTGTAGCTCAAATCTCTTGTAACTTTCAGCTATGCTTTGACCTTTCATATTATAGGTTCACAAGATCATGCCATATGACATGATATTAGGGATTTAAAGAATCAAAATAATTGAGGCCACTAGGCCATTAACTTAGTATTTCTCTTAGATTGATTTGAGTGAATGAGATTGTGCCACCTATCTTGATCATAGAGCTTAGAGCTCTTAGAAATTTCAAGTGTGATTTGACCTTTTGTGTTAGGGGTTCATGATATTATTTCACATGGCATGATATATAAGGTCAAGGAATTCCAAAAACTTCTATTTTTTTATGAATATAACTTTGTCCCAGTTGAACATAATCTTCCCATGTGGATGGCTTGAGGTGTTTTAGTTACCAATAAGGTGAAAAACTTTTGTTAAAATGTGACAAACTTTAATTAATTTGGTGGTGCCATTTTTTAAGGTCTTGAGGCTTTGGGATCTCAATAATTTTGAATATCTATGAAGTATAAAGGGCTAAGGATGAATGTGATCCTCCCACATATCCTGATCTCAGAGTTTTAGAAACTCATAAGACTTAATAATTTAGGGGGATTTGGAAACTTAGATAATTTTCAAGTCTTTCAAATAGTCTTGCATACTCATGAAAATCATAGAAACGTTAGGATGTAATGTATTAGTTTTGTTAGTTGATAAAATAATAAAGTCAACTTTAGGATAATTTATGAAATTATAAGGTTAAAATAATTACAACAAATGTTCAAGCTTTGATTTTCATAATTTTGTAAATTTTTGTAACTTTAGACTTTGAGGAAAACCTTAGACTTATGCATATAAAAATAAATATCATGGATCTCTAAGGCTTAAGTATTTTTAATAAGAATATTCAAATAATATTGGGTCCCTATTTTAATTCATAAAATGGGTGTGTGTGTGTGTGTGTGTGTGTGTGTGTGTGTGTATTAGGACACAACAAATGGTGACTCAGTGGGGAAATACTCCTAATTATTTGAGAACCTAGAATTTCAGTAGTGCATTTTAACAAAACTTTATTTCTAACAAAAAATGAATAAGTAAACCAATCCTTATAAAAAAACTCCTTACCCATGTAACATATTAACCCTTTTCATTCTTGGGACTTGGTGTCAATTTTTTAAAAATAATTTTCTCCTTGTTATGAGAGTTTTAAAAAAACCCTGAATAAACATTGTAGATTTCATTTTGATTTCAAATTTTATAACCAAATAGTAAGGGAAGCCTAGGCATTGTTATGCTACTAATTATATTTCCATATCCCCAACATAGATACTTATATTTCCACTCTAAGTCTTACTATTCTACCAACTAGGTGTCCATACCCCCAGTAAAGGTTACTTGAATCACCATTCTTCCATAATTTTGCATGAATTTTTTTTAATAAAGATATAATAAGGGTTTGGAATCGCCATTGGTTGGGTGTATGCATAATAAAAATTATATTATCAATATGTCCCTTCCATTATGTATCCATTTCAATGTTTATTATCTCCCATCCAAATTTTAGCATGTAATAGTGCATTTAATATTTTGGAAACTAGAAGTCTTTCTAAAATTTGCATGACTATATCATATTAAATCCCAAATTCCTAGTGAACTCACTCAATCTAGGTAAGAATTAATTAAATCATAACACACCTCAATTAGAGAACCTCAAGCACTGCTAGAATAAATTGTGGTGAAATCCAAAATAGGAAATTAGTTGGTCTATTTTGTAATTTTAATAAAACTAATCTGGAAAGCATAACAAATAATCTACCAAAATCAAATGTATAAATCATGAATCTCTAATCTAATAAAGTAAGAAATATTAACCTAGAAAGTAGGAAATCAATTCTACTTTGACATATACATTTACTTATAATCATCTAGAAGCATCTCTACTTGGAGAAACCATGAAATAATGTATCAAAAATTGTCTATTGACTGGAAAGACAAGGTCATTACCTTGGATGTCCTTCAAGTAGAAGGCATTGTTATTTAATATTTTAGATATTTGATATGGTTCAATCCATAAATAAGTGAACTTATCATGTTATCCTTTCTTCTCATGTGGTTTATTCCATAAAATCACTATGTATAAAATATTGAAAGCCTTGATTTTATACCTTTTGTCAAACCATATTTTGACAATGTCTTATTATTTATTGAAGTTGTGTATTGCTTCAGTTTGTGCATATTCCATCTAGACTTTATCAAGTAGTTTGGATTGGATTATTTCATCCTCTTCCATGTACTCTTGCATAAATTGGTACATTGGTATTTTAATAGTGATAGGGAAAATTTATTGTTGTACATATGCTAGTAGAAAAGGTGAAAATTTTAGGGCTTGTTTTATCTACCCATAGTGCATAATTTAGTATCATGTGTCATTCTCTTGGATTATCTTGTGATAAATTTTTGATGCCATCCATTAGATTCTTATTGGTATATTCAACCACTCTATTCCCTTATGGGTAGTACTATGAAGATATCTTGATATCAATTTGGTTATTATAATCCCACTTAGTAAACTATGTATATTTAAAGGTTGGACCATTATCAAAGACTAAGGATATTAGAGTACCAAACTTATTTAGTATACTCTCTTCAAAAAATTTGATAATGTCTAGTGCTATGTAATTCTTAGTGGCCACAACTTCTATCCATCTAGTGCAATAGTCAGTGGCTATTAGGAAAAATTATGCCCTATTAAATAATTTGCATTGATCACCTAAATGAATTCAAGAACCTATTATTAAAAAGTGCATCCTTCAATGAATGGTTTTAAAGGCATGGAAACATGCACTTCCTTTTTTCCAAACACTTGGCATTCATGGTAGGTCCTGACATGGTTATGGGCATATTTAAAAATCATAGACCATTAGTATCTCATTTGTAATATTTTATGAGATATTGTGTTTTCCTAAGGAATGTTTTTTGCCTATATTTTGGTGTAATTATCCAGGATGTATACAACTTTTTATTTTAAAACACACCTCAAGTATATGCCTTCATAATTTTTTCAATATAAGACTCTCTTTCTTATAATATAAAGGATTGATTTGACCTTATGGTCTCATCTCTGCTCTTTATTTAGATCAAGAAGACATATACATGTGAGTAAATAGTGGATGATGTGGGCATACCGTTCACCACCAGTCACCAGAGTCTCATTAATGTATTAAATATATATATATATATGTGTGTGTGTGTGTGGATCGATCTAAGTCATGATTTGGATGATTCCTTGGCCTCACACCATCTTAGTTGGTTTGATTTCAAGATTAAAATCTTGTATTTTTCCATCCACATACTCTTCTTTCACACAAATTATTATATTTGAGCTTAAGATTGATAGTTGGGTCTATAATGATGGCATATTTATTGTTTCTCAAGATATAATGCCTAAAATTCTTCATAACTTTGATTAGTACATATATTTGTTTATCTATCATTGAATAATTTAAATCTACATATTTCAGGTTAGTACTCATGAAGGAAATTGGATGTGCATTGTCATCTAAATTTGTGTGACAATAGTTGCTATAGTGTGCTCTAAAGAAAATGATTAAAGGAATAAGTATTTGGTGAAGTCTAGGCTGATCAAAACAAAATACTAAGAAATGGTGGCTTTGATATCTTGGAAAGCTTATTTAGATTTTGTTGTCCATTCTATTTTGGCATCTTGATTTAACATGGCATTCAGTGATTTTAAAATCCCTTTAAATCCAAAAATAAAATTCCTCACAGTTTATCTTCCCAAATAAGGACTTCAACTCCTTCTTTTTATTATGAGGTGTTATTATGGAAATGGTCTAGATTCATTTCAATTCAATGGAAATCCCATCTTTAGTAATGATATGGCCTAATAATTTTACTTCAGTGAATCCAAAGATGTTCTTCTTTGAATTGAGTGACACTCCATATCTTTTACACTTGTAAAATAATTTTTGTAGATGGTTTGCATGATCATATCTATCTTTAAAAAGAATTGTTAAGTCCTCCATATAAATGATGACACACTTGCCAAAAATCCCTTGAAATTTTAAATGCATGGCTTGTTGGAGGTTGCCCTTACATTAATCGGGCCAAAAGGTATTATTTTATATGAAAAATTTCCCCACTTATTTTTGAATGAATTCTTCATTCTATCTTATGTTTATGCTATCACCTGATTATAACCTAAGAATCCATCCAAAGTCAACACATAACTTGATTTCTCCATTCTTCTTCTTGACTGGCATTAGGTTGGATACATAGTTAGAATGTTTGATTATAAAAACAATCTTAACATCCAATAAATGATGTAATTCTATCTAGATGAGAGGTTATATAATTTTATTTATTATCCTCTGTCATTACATAAAAGTTTTATGTTTTGTATTTAGTGGGATGGCATGTGTGATGACCTAGGGGTTGAATACCTTTAGATATTCATATGTCTAAGAAATCACACCTTTGTACTCTATTAGTATACCTTTCATATTTTGTTTATCACTTTAGTGAAACTCATACCAATGTTCACATATTGGGGTTGTTGGCCAGTGCTCAGATTATCCTTAATGAAATTAAATTCAGTTGCTTTAAGTTATTTCTACTTCTGAGCTATAGATCCACATCAAAATCCTGATCTAGTGAGATCATACCTATAGGAATACAATTTTATTTCAACTATAAGACACCATCTTATCCTAAGTCTTCAATATTCATGGGTTTAACATCCATTTCATCTATTATATGAGATTCAAAGGCTCCAAATTATTCGTAAACTATACAATTTGTGGATCATCATCAAATACCAAGAAGTCATCTTCATTGTCTAAGACTGAGGGACAAAAAACCAACTCCACAGAACAAATATACGTCTTGGATTCTTGGAGTGGTTATAAATTGGTTATTGAAGCTACTAGTGAGCTTTTAGTGTGGTTTATTTCCATTATGAAGGCTCTGATGTTGAATTCTTTGAAGGATTAGATTATATCCCATGATCAGTGTTTGTACTTCTTCAAGTAAGCTAGTTTACATCGGTATTTATTTTTGATTTGGTTGATGACTAACTCTAAATCACAAAATATCTTCAACTACTTGACACTATATTTGAGTGAAAATTGGAGACCTAATATTAAGTATTATACTCATCTCAATTATTTATGCAAGGGAATTTTAGCCTATATGTAACCAAATAATTTTTCCCACCTGGTTTGATCATAACTATGCTAACACATGAACCCTACTTTGACCAAGCTCCATCTAAGTGAAGAGCCCATAACTAGGAAGGACCTTCAAATTCTTGTTTATGAGGTTCTTAATTTGTAATGAATGTGTACATTCATGCATATGAGGAAACAAAGTCAACCTTTTCATTATTAGTGTTGTACTATATAATTAGGTACTTCATATTTGGATCTCAATCTACTTGAAATTGGTTGGATACTTTTTCCAAGGTATCCACATGTGTGAGAAGTCTATATCTATGTATCTATTCATTGTCTTCAACCAATCCTAGCTCAGTAGTAAGCCATAAGGTTATGGAATGTCAATGACCATAATATCCATGTATTTTTGCACATGTGGTTCATATGTAAGATGGAGGTGTACATTTTTCAACCCCACAACACATGGGATAAAAGACTTATCCAGTTATAGGACCACCATTTTGGATTTATCTAGGTTCAAACCTAATTTATTACATATAGTTATATGCATCACACTGGTTGAGGCACTTGAGTCAACCAAAAAATTATGCACATTCTTTTTGAACATTTTGATGGTTAATATAAAATGTGGTAATTTAGGCTTATCTTTACAAATGACCACATTTGTATGTGTAGGTTTTAACTTATCAATGAGTGCTCTCTTAGTAAATATTTTGATTAATAACTCTTTGTTTGGTGATTTAGGATAGCTCATAAAGATTGATATTTACCTTTATCTTATTCATATCTTCAAAAATATTATACTATCCTCTGCTCAGTGGCTCTACACTCTATAACTGATCATTCCATTTTGGGCGAGATAAATTATTGTTGGCCTTAGGATTTGGAGGAGTAATAGCATTGTTGTTTGGGCTGTGAAAGTAGTAGCAGGTTGCATGTTCCTCAAATTATAATTGCTCTTTTACAACTATCAAAAGGCATTAATTTCATGTGTTAACCTCAAGTTCATTTTCATCTTCCACTGAGAATGGGAAGTCATATGTCTCGAATACCATGGTTGTGATGGGAGGACTTGGATTAGAAGAGGAAGATGGATCTAACTAATTTGAAAATCCTTTGTCTATCTATTTATTTCTAAAATATTTCAAATGTAGTGTAGAATTTTATGTAGTTTAGTTCACCATGATGTGTTGTGTTGTGGACTCAGCACTAATTAGGAAGTGTTGCTTCCAAGATGTTTATCTATATCATTCTATTTGGTGGTTGTTGTTATATATTATTCCCAAGTATATTAAAGTCTTGATGTACCTATAATATGGAAAGTTTAGAGTGCTATTCTACCCCATGGTGTTTTTTATCTACTTATACATGCTCAAAAATGCATTTCTCAATTTTTGTACCATTCATTAAATGGCATATAATTCCATTTTTATAAAATCAGTAGTAATACCCTACATAGTAGTAATATTTATTAGTATCAAAGATTGGTTTAGATTTTGTTGGTTGGATATGGACACATGATTATTCAAGAAGCTAACATTTTAGTTAAGTAGAGCATGGGCTAAAGGCAATTGGGTGTACACCTAGTTTTGAGTTTGAGCCATAACATTTTGATTAGCATTTAGAATAGAGTTGATGGCTGGGAAATTAAGACTAATATTAAATGGGCTAGATCTTGTGATTGAGGATTCAATTTTATATCAGTTTTAATGGATCAACATAAGCCAAATATAGTCTATTAACATTGGGCATTCTATAGAGAAAGATAGTTTTTAATGGAATCCAAAGCATTCTTATATATCTAAGGGGTTAATGCCTTAGTGGGTTTATAATCAACTTCAAGCTAGTTGTACATATTTTATAATATTGCATTGAAGGATCATATTGGTTTATTAGGTTCTCTCTTCATGCTATAAAATTGTTTATATACAACACTTGGGCTAGTGACCTATCTAGACTAATAATAAGTAATTGAGTATTTTAAGAGGTTAAGGAACCAATCATAAGCAACATCCTATAAGGTAAAAGGGAAAATTCAACATGTTACATATTTATTGGTTACATTAAATATCCCTAGGGTAGGTTTGTAAGCCTTTACATTTTATTTAGTATTCCTTCCTCTTGAGGGAGAAAAAGAAGGAATATACTTTTTAGGGTTTCCAGGTAGATCATATGTAGAGAAAGATGAGGTATTTTATTTTGGGAATATGATTGGGCTTGGGGTCCTCTTAAGAGACCTCTATCTGAATTAAATTTTATATATAATTAAAAATGTGGGTATAATAAGTCAATATTTAAGGTAGAACTTGTTAGCCTTCTAGGTATATCTAGTGCAACTCAAGTGATATTTTCAAATAAATGAAATTCCTTCCTTCTAGTGCCAAATAAATTCCTATTTATGTGGGTTTTATGCACACTAATGAACCTTATGATGTATCTTATAAAATTTTAGGTTTAGTGAAAAAATATCCACTCTAAATAATGAGTTACAAGGTATTGGGTTTTATAAACAACTTGGTGCTAGAATAACAGTGAGTGGAGTATTTTTTTACCTTAGATGGTTCAAATATGACATAAATATTTATCTAATTGATATGGTTAGATTGATGATGAGTCTAACCTAATGTGGGTAGGATCAAAATAATCTTTAAAAAATAAGAAGGGTAGGGCAAAAAATAAATTTTGTGAATCAAACAAGATGAAACCTTTCTAACCTAGATTTTGAACTAGGACCTAGACAAACAATTAGGAACCAATGCTTGTTGAAAGTTATTATTAGCACACAAACAATTAAACATAGTTAAATTTCCAAGGAAACAATAAAATGGTGAACTTTAATGTATATAATCAAAGGTTTCTACATTTTTGAGATTTCAATTACACATTTACAAAGGGAGATTATGATTATCACATAAAAACATTCATATTAGCTATTACATAATGTGAATAACTATACTAAATTATTTGTCATATCTAAACAATAGACTAAGATACCAAATTTATGGAATTTATTTTAAAAATCACAAATTTGGAGAATAACAATATTTTCACATTAAGACCAATTACAAAACAATGCTCAAAATTTACTATTAATCTTAACAGCCAAAAGTCTCCTCCCTTTGGGATTGAGAGGGTAAAAACATATATAGGCTTAATGAGGGGATACTCATCCTCCAAGTGAAGTCTAAATTTACGTGTCCAATTATAAAACTATGTGTTAAAATTTGTGCATATCATGCATGTATGAAAAGTGTGTAAATAAATAATATTACTCAACCCAAAATATAATACATATATGCCAATAAATTTATAACCACCAGTCCTAACTTAATTTTAAAATGTAAATACATACATACATACATACATACACACACATATATGTATACATACATACTTAAGGTGGTGATGAGGTGGTATTGCTAGAAGAGGGAAATGGTTTCATGACAGCTATATAAATATAAATAGTTGTTGTTTCCCCTTGAGAAATCAAAATTGTCCATGTAGGAGTATGAATCACTACATATCCAAAAAATTTAGGACCTTATGACAATATGGAAGCAACTGTAGTTGATTGTGTGATTGGTGCTAACCTAGAATCTTCCTTTGTGGCTTTGAGTTTCTCAAATAATATATGTGAAGCTTTAAAATCTTTATTGATAATGTCAAAATTGAGCATGAAAGGATTAAATACTTTGATATATTTAGTCATCAACATTTTATGATCTATTTCCATGGCTTTAAATCCTACTCTGAGGGCTTCAGCCTTAGTCACTCTATCCTTGGAAAAAATTATTAGTTGCAAAATTTCATCATTAGTTTTATAAATGGTTCATTCAATTTCATTCTTAAATCTATATTCATCCTCCTTAAGAAGTGTTTCAATATTAGGCATATTTACTAGTTTCCTAATGGAAGTTGTCACATCTATGACCCTAATATATTTTAGGATATCCAAGTCCTCACTCTCTTAGCCTAAAAAATTCTATATCAAAAATTTCATCTAGGTACTACCAATTAATAATGCACCATCCCTTTTTAAAATTAAATCCCATATAGCATCCTTGGAAGACATTAGGTTTAGTTGATTGTATGAACTATTTCCTAAGCACTGAACTAGGAAGTTAAGTCTATTTTAAAACTCTTTTAACTAGTGTTAGAGTTTTATCACCTTCACCCTCTCAAGAGGGATTAACCCCTAGATACTTGAATAGTATTAAAAATGGTATACATCATTGTGTTTACACTCTATAATAGGTGGAAAATTTATATCTTGAATATCTATAATAATAATGGAATAAGCAAGATAAAAAACTACCTTATTAAAAAAAATTATTTATTCCTCATTAAGAATCTACTGGTATAGTGCTCCATCTAGAGTTTCTTCTTCATTCAGGCTTCTCGAGCTTATTGATTTGGCTCTTTCTAGCTCTACCTCTTATTATACTTCATCTTGGGCTCTTCCTCACTTAATCCTTTATCCATTTCCTTCATTTTTTTACATTTTATTTTTATTAATTTGTGGGATAATCCACCAATGATATTACATGATCATTTTCTTCCTCCTCTGCTTCCTCATTTAAGGATCCTCCTAGGGTAATAAGACCTAATGATAATCTTTCCTCTACTTATTAAGTTTTTAAGGAGGTTGTAATAATTATATATTTACTTTGGTAATTAATTATGGGGGTAATATGAGGTGTAGGGGAAGATGAAACAAATCAAGGAGTAAAAGTAGTAGTAACTACTAGTGATGGTGGAGGGATGGGAAGTGGAATAATAGTGGTGGATGCAAGAGTGGATAGAGAGGAGATTGATATAGTAGGAAATGATTGAGGAGATATCCCATGACTTATTATGATGGATGGATATGAACTCACTTTATATGCTTGAGGGGAAGGAGTGTATGGAAGAGATGAGAAATAACTTTACAGAAACTCAGGGAGACTTACTTGTGTAACTAAAGTGAAACTAGAGGTTCCCAAGAAAATGTGCTTATTTTCCCATATAGAGGAGGTAAATTTCTCATAAATATAATGGTTGTGACCATAGTGGTGTAATTTGTATGTATGGAGGTTACATGAGGACCAGGGAGGCCATTTATAAGGTCTTTCCTAATCTAGATATTCTCCTCCTTTCAACTACTAGGGTCTCCTTCTAATAGATTCGTATCTTATTCTATAGGAGAGGGATTTTATTCCTATTTTTTTGGGTCTTGAAGATGTGGGTGAGGCCACCAATGACTCTAATATTTTCTTCTTCTTCATTTACCATTTAAATCATGTGCCCACTCCATGGTAAATTATGGGTCATATTGGATGGTCTGGGTAATGATCATTGACATATGATTATCCCTCATGAGAATATAGACTTTAAAATCATTCAAACCATTAAATAAGATAATATCATGTTCATATTATTAGTAATCATATCTAATATACACCCCTTTTCTCTCCTTGAGGAACTTAAGATAGTTCCTAACTTTTCTTCTAGGGTCCCATTCTCTGAATCGGGCCACCTTCAAATTGTAATGGGTTCTAATCTTCCCCACTTGATTGAGGTGTGTCCTCATTATAAATTAAATCTTCCTAATGCTTATGGGGATCTTGTGGTAAAAATCCTTATTTTTTAGGCTAATATCCTCATATATTGTTATATAAATGGTGTGTAATTTCTTATTTTACCACCTTGTCTAAGATGTGGCATGGAAAAACAAAGGGGGTGATCTTATTCCCTCAATTATGATAATGGTACAGTATGGGTAGTAATAGTAATATCCTATTTTTGAGATTTTCCTTATTAAATTCTTAGATATCTTAGGCATTTGAGTTCCATAAATAACCTAGTAGACTTGAAGATAAATGTCCTCACAAATTCTTATAATCTCATTTCTGAATCTAAAAACAAACAAGAAAGAATAGTCTTCATAAATTATGTTACACAAGTACTCGATAGATGACCCCCATAGTTCCCCATGATCTCTATGGACCATCCCAATGATTTAATCCAATAGATATGACATCATGTAAAAATTACCATTGGTCAAAATTATTTCATGTCTAAATATTTGTGCCTTCAATATGACACTGATAATTTCCCCTAAGGTCACAATTTTGTTTTAATTTAAGAGAATTTCTAACAATGGGACCCATTCCATTTGTACATAAGTGATACTAGCGAAGACATAAAACCTATTCAAAAGTGACATAGTTACCCTAATACTAGGCCTAAACTTGATTATGTTATTGGATGAAATTCATCCCTTGGGATTTAACCTCTCTCCTTTCAACAACCATTATTTCAATTTCCTCTCCATAGTGTTATTATCTAGCCATACATTAGCCAAGACTTGATTATAGGCAACTTCAGGCCCTAAAATCCTAAGTTACCTCTCAAATTCTCATCTTAAAACATATACAATTACATTATTTCCTTTCCTAAGATTTAACAATCCCCAAAGTAAGTGTCATTAAAAAATAAATCATGAAGGAAATATATGTAGGGAATTACCTCTAGCCTTATAGCCACATTGTGTAGTCCCATGTTATTAATTAGAAATATATATTTAATGTACTTATTCTCCTCCTAAAATAGGTGATCCTATTAGGAGTATGGTGCTATAGACTCCACTACATTCCATATAGTTGAATATTAAGGGAACTTGAAATCCATGGCACTTTTATCGAATACCATGTGTGTATATTCAATGCTTTCAAAAATGGAATATGCAAAAGGGACCTAGCCATGAGATGGTTTTGGAGAAGCCATTTTAGTAATCTAATACTATGTTTATCCTTCAAAAAATATGTGAATTCTCTTGTAAATTCATTAAAAAAACTAGGGATTTTGGTTGCTTGAGAACTCAAAATTACAATGTTCAACTTGTAGATTAATGGAAAAGTGACTTATCTTTACTTGGATTTTGCATATATTTCCAAAGCTTTAATTTTTAATGCATAGTTCATGTGACATAAATGTGAATAATGTATTTTTTTTTGTTCGTATTTGTATTTAAATTTTCTAGTTAGCTTGGTGGGTTATTACTTACCATATAGAAATTTTTCATCAGCTTTATGTGCCCAATCATCTATTTAAGATAGGTGTCAATCTCTCACTTACTAGCATTTTATTATATATCAAACTCATGTATTTGTACTCTATCCACACATATCTTTGATCTTGATACTTTTCTTCATCTATTTTACCCGAGGCCTTTAGACTTATGATCTTGATTTATATGCTCCATAGGCGATGATTTATGGGATTGATCCACCTATCTTGATCTCAGAGGTCAGAGCTCTTGGAAATTTTGGTTGTACTTTAACCTTAGGGGTTCTATTTTCATGGTATTATGCCATATCTCATGATATTAGGTATTTGGAGCCTTGGAAGACTCAGGGATTCAAGGTCATTGGGCCATTAACTTGGTATTTATCTCAAAGTTATCTAAGTGAATGTGATTGTGCCACCTATCTTGATTTTAGATCTTGGATCTCTTAGAATTTTTGGTTGTGATTTGACCTTATAAGTTCTAGTTCATAAGGTTACACCATTTGGGGTGATCTCTAAGCTTAGGAACTAAAAAGAGTTAGAATTTTTTATGAAGAGAACTTTTTCCCAATTGAACATGATCTTGCCATGTGGATGGTCTGAGGTGATTTGATTATCGATAAGGTATAAAAAAATATTTAAATTATGGCAGGATTCGATTAATGTGGTGGTGCCATATATCAAGGCCTCAGGGCTCTAGACTCTTTAGAATTTTTAATTTCTATGAAGGTCAAAGGGATGAGGATGAACATGATCTTGCACTTATCTTGATCTTAGAGTTTCAAAAAGTTGGAAGATTTAGTGATTTAGGGGGATCTGAGAACTCAAATAATTTGAAATTCTTTGGAATAGTCATGTATTCACATAAAAAATCATATAAACACTAGGATGTAATGTATTAGTTTCATTAGTCAATAAAATCATAAAGTCAACTTTGGGAGAATTTATGAAATTCTAAGGTTAAAATAATTACAATGAATGCTCAATCTTTGATTTTCATAATTATAGAATTATGTAACTTTAGACTTTGAGGGAAACATTAGACTTATGCATATCAAAATTAATATCATGGATATTTGAGGCTTATAGGACTTTGAATAAGGATATTCAAATAATAGTAGGTCCTTATTTGAACTCATAAAATAGGGGTGTGTGTGTTAGGGAAAAATAATATGGAAGGCCCTCTCACACTTATTTATCCACACAAACTTCTTACCTTACCTAAAAGGGATTGATGGGATGAAAAATATGGGATAATTCATGAATGAAATTATGATAATATTTTTCCAATCCCATAAATATACTAACTTCAATGATATTTTTGGGTGTGGGCCATGCCACAATAACATATATCTTTAGCATATCTAAAGAGATACTCTTGCATAAGATGATGTGGCCCAAATACTTATCCTTGTTATAAAAAAGGCACACTTGGAAATACTAGCATATATCTATGAAATATTACACAACTTCACGTAGTTCTCAACTAAACAAGATAAAATTAGGATGTCATCAAGCACATATCTATATAGAATGGATAATTGACATTTTGGGGTTGTTGTTAGCCTAAATGGTGTACCATAATGAAATTTTAGTAACCATAACATATATGAAATGCATTATTATAAACTATTTAATTATTAATCCTTATATGATGATATATGTACTTAAGATGAATCATATAGAATAGTTTTTATCCATTCAATTTATCAAAAAAATCACCAATCTAAGGAAAGGGTATCGATTCTTGTTGATCACTTTGTTCAACTAGTGGTATTCAATGCAGAAGGGAAGGGACTCATCCCTATTCTTCATGATTATCACATGGGTTACCAAAAGAGACACATTGGTATGGATATGTCTCTTATATAATACCTAATACAATTAGATCTTGAGATAACTAAGCTTATGGTTCACCATACTATATGGAGCCTTTGAACTTAACTCTACCACTGGTAGAAAATCAATGATAAATTTGACGTCTCACCTTGGGTATAATCTTGAAAACTCAGTTTGAAATGCATAGACAAACTCATAAAAAATAGAGTGAGTGTCAAGAGTGATCTCAATAGTCTCATCCTTGAACCTATCTATTGTGTGTTTTCATCACATGCAACATTTTTAAATTTTGAATGGGGACCCTCTTGTTTATACTTATGTTCTTTATTTCTTTACTTCTAATTAAGTTGTTGGTCCTTGATACAAATATGCTTGACTTGAACAATAATTCACTTAAGAAAATATTTATATTTGTTCATTTTTTCAACCTTAGTAAATTTCTAAGTTTCAATTTCATTTGGGCCTTTAAAACATTCTATATTGATTCAAATCAACCAAGACTTTATAATCCCATATCATAAATACTTGGTCAAAATTCGTTAATAATTGGGATTTAGGAATGAAAATGGTTAAGATATTTAGTTTAAATGTTTTTTAGACTATTGGCATGATTATTAATCATTTTATTCCATGGTTAAGGACTATCTAATTATTCAATCAGGCTCAGTAATAGTCTAAGTATTTGAGATTTAATTATATGCCTTAATCATTTTTTAGATTTTACCTTAGTTATTTGCTTTTTGAAAAAATGGAAAATATTTATTGTGCCCTTTTTATTTTCTACCATAAATGTCAAGAGTATTTATTATGCCACATGGCCCATTTCAAAGCTCCTAGTGGCCCTGACCCATTCGTAAAACTTTTCATCACTTAGTCAATTCTTTAAATGCATTCTCATATCCACATGATATCTTTCTACCACTCAAGACTTAAGCAAATGGATAAACCCCTCAAGATTATAGGTTAGAGGGATGTCACCACATGGTCACATCCCACTAATTTATAGTTTGTGTAGTTTTGAGATTCCAATTTATTGGGATGATGCCATGTGGAATCATCCTGGTGACTTAGAGACATAGTAGCCAAGACTTATATCTAAAATTATTGAGGCCCCAAGTGGTTAAAATCATGCCACATGGCATGATCTTGTTCACTTGAGACCTTGATGGGAATATAAAACTAGGGATCTCTAGGGGCCCTATACATGGCATCATCTCGTGATCTTGGGACCATTAGGCAATGGAATTAGCCCATAAGGAATGGTAAAGTGATATATTTTTATGTGGTACCATTGGGCCTAAGAACATGAAGGCATAGATGAATACCAAATGAAAAACCACATATAAAAAACATAAATTAAGGAGGATATATATATCTTGATGGTCCATATAGAGATGTTAAGTCATCAGGGCCATGAGACTAAAAATTGATGGCATGTCTAGCCATCAAGTTCATCAAATATATGAATGGGATATGCACTCAATTAAAATATAGAAGATCATGTTGTAGCTTAGACAAAAGGGAGATAAAAGACATGATTTATTTTAAATAGTTGTGGCCTCTAACTATGAAACATGGGCATGACTTCATATCTTTCAGAGAATTAGGACTCTCAATTGCACTTCCTCAATCATAATTGATGTTTATAACTACCCCATTAGCTGACTACGCTAGAAGACAAGGCCATGAGCTCCCTAAATTGCATATTTAAGAGAGATACATATACATAAAATTATTGCACATATTATTCCATAATTTTGTACCCTATCCCTAATTTATTGAATCTTAGGGATATCACCATGTCTTGGCTTGGTGAACCAGCCATAAACATCTTAGGTATTCATCATGATTTCCTTGATTCTCCCTTTGTGTTTCTTCCAATATTTTAGAATGAAATCATAAGTATTGAAGAGCATCTTGTGGCTTATAATTATGTTATACATGTTTTAAATTTTTTATTTTAATATGTTGATTTCAGGTCATTATCATTTAATTTAAAGTAAGAAGCATATAATTGGTTTTCATACTTGTAACCTAGCTATGTTAACAATTGGAATGAATTTGAAAACTTATTTTTTCTTCAATTTGGTCAAATGGTTGATGCTCATTTTTTATTTCAAGATTTTTTTATGATTAGGAAATAACCTATTGAGTTAACTAGGAATTTCAATTTAAGATTTCAAAAGAGTCATAATAAAATCCCCATTGTATTACACCTCCTAAAGTAGTTATTTTATATTTGTATTAGCATGTTTTGGATCTTTTAATTGCCACATTTGTAAGGATGTATATTACACATACTATGGCCATGTCTTTCACAGAATCCATCCATGTATAAGATCGGTTGTCTTGCTTCCATCTAAGATAAATAGAAGAGTTGTTCACTTTCTTAAAGGTTACAAAAACAAGTTAGAAAATTGATCCACATATCATAGTCCAAGCAGAAACCTTTTCATTTAAACTAGTGGGTCATAAATATTCTCACACCAACTATGATTCACTTGTAAAAGATGATTATAACTTTGATAATGATGATATCATTTATATTTTTGATTTAGAAGAGCATAATCAGACCCTGTAAGAAAAGGGGAAAGAATATGTTCAATGAATGGATGAGTTAAATCCCAAAGAATTAGTATGATTTAAACCTCTTGCTCAAACATTCACAACCACTAAGCTCTAGGTAAATTAATCTCTTACTTTTTTCTAGATATATTTTGAGGTAAATACTTTTAATACCTATGCTTATTCTTATTTTGGGTCCTAGAAACATGATTATTTTGAGCATATGATTACTAATTTTCTTAGCTTCATAGGGAATAAATTAAAAGATTGGTTCAATGAATACAAGGATGTCCTTGCCTTCTTAAGGACACTGATTGGAAGAGCCTCACTTCTACCAAGTAATGGGAGACATGTTATATAGGGTTTTTATACCTACCCTCCCAATTTTGTTGGGCTTGTTTTTTATATTAGTGTACATAATTTCTTATTTTCTATTTTTGATTACTTTAGTTAGGTCCTAATTTCTACATTTTGTTTATTTAGATTAATTTGCTTATTTTTTAGAGTAGTTTTATATTTATATATATGTTTGTTTTAGAGTAGGTTTCATGTTTTCTTTGCTTTGATTTATTTTTATTTCATGTGGGCCTATTCTGACCCTATTTTGCTTTAACATTCTAGTATGCGATTTATCTTTGGCATCCCATTACCGTCGTGAGTCATGTTCAAAAAATAAAATCATTGAGTAAAAGAGTGAACCCTACACATTCCCCTCTCCTTGTGTTAGTAAGATAAGGAACCTCAAATGGTGGATGTATAATTGAGATGGTTATTTGAGCCTTTAAATTTAGAAAGTGAAGAGTCATACTTAAACAATTTCATAGATTGCTTAAATTTTATTTTATACATTTTTTTAAATTTTAAAGGCATGTGGTTCTGAACATAACATGTGGAATTTATAAAGGTTTATTTTCTTGTCTAAGCCATCAATTGCACTTAATTGAACATCTAAAGGAAATGGAAACAGTGATTTTATTTGAATTTGTCTTAGTAATCTATATTTTTTGAGTCTATCATTATAACCATGGTTTGGTTCCCAACCCTCAATGGATAGAACTAGAAAATATATTTTGAATAAAGAAAAGATCAAAGGAAATTGAATAAAAATGCAAAATATAGAGTCTTCCTTGAAAGGGTGATTCACACAACATCCACCGTAGATTTTTTGGCCTAGATGGAAGTGGAAAAATGCCTTGTGGGAATAGAGGCATAGTTTTTGGGGATATAGATGCCTCTATATAAGAAGATTAATTCCCATGCCATTCCCACCAAACCAAATTTCCAAATATTTTCCCTCTTAGATGTTATGGTTGTCTGAGTAGTTTTGAATTATTTTATATGAATTCAAGACATATAAGGAATCAATCACTTTTACAAAAAATGATGGTCTAAGGCTTAATTGAAACTTAGTATGTCATAGGTTGAAGTAGACTTTAGTTCCATCATCTTTCTAATTTTATCTAAGGGATTGATCAGAGTTTATGCTTCTTTTCAGGTGTGAAGGTTTGTAGTCTAACTTTCAAAGTGATTTAACCAAATATTCTAGGTTTTGAATGATTAGTAACATTATTTCCACACAAGTTACCATTTATTGTGTGCTTTCACAACACACCCCATTTTCAATTTTTGAATAGGGACCCTCTTGGTTCTACCTATGTGCTTCATTTATTTGTTTTTTCTTTGATTTAAGTTGTTATTCCTTGATACAAATATGCTTGACTTAAACAATAATTCATTTAAGAAAATATTTTTATTTGTTCATTATTTTGACCTTAGTAAATGTTTAAGTTTCAATTTGATTTGGTATTTTTAAATGTTCTATGTCAATTCAAACCAACCAAGTCTTTATAATCCCATATTATAAATACTTGGTTAAAACTCCTTAATCATTAGTATTTCATAACAAAAATGGTCAAGCTATCTATTTTAAATGTTTTTAGACTATTGGCATGATTATTAATCATTTTAATCCATGGTTTTGGATTATCAAAGTATTCATTTGGGCTTAGTAATAGTCTAAGTATTCAATATTTAATTATGTGCCTTAGTTATTTCTAATATTTTGCCTTAGTCATTTGATTCTAAAAAAATGTAAATTGTTGAAACTACCCTTTTTATTTTCTCTCACAAGTGCCCAAAGTATTTCTTATGCCACACAACCTATTTTATATCTCTCAATGACCATGACCCATTCACAAAATGTTTTTGTCATTTAGTTGATTCTTCAAAAGCATTCCCAAATCCACATGGCATCTTTCCACTACTCCATGGGAATTAATAAAATTAACAAACCCTTTGAGCTTCTAGGTTAGTGAGATGTCACCACATGGAAACATCCTATTACTCTGTAGTCTTGAGGTTGTCAAATTATTTCTAGGTTAGTAGGATGATGCCATGTGGCATCATCCCAATGACTTAAAGACCTAGAAGATAAGGTTAGATCCAAAATCATCAATGACTTAGGTGGTTGGGATCATGCTACATGGCATGATCCCATTCACCTGTAACCCTAGAAGACTGTGCAGATAGGGAAATCTAGGTGCCTGACTCATTAGGATGATGCCATACGGCATTATCTCATGATCCCAGGACTATTAAGCAATGGAATTATCTCATAGGGAATGGTAAAGTGATAATTTTCTACATGGAAATGATGGGCCTAAGAACATGAAGGCATAGGCAAAGGTTGAGAAAAGTAGTGAGGAAATGTTACATGGAAATAATGTCAGTTAAGGAAGATATGTAGAGTTTGATGATCCATGTAGACATGCCAAGTCATCAGAAAGGCCATGATAATAAAAATTGAAAAAATCTCTAGCCATCAAGGCTATCAAATACATGAATGGGATATCCACTCAATTTGATGACAAAACATCAAGTTTAAACTTGGCTAAATGGACAAAAGGGAAAAAGAAGACAAAGGATCTATTTTAAAGAGGTGTGGCCTCTAACTACAAAACATGGGATTGCTCTCATATCTATCATAAAATCATGACCCTCAACTACACTTATTCAATCATCATTGATGTTTGTAACTACCCCATTAGTGGGTTGATCTAGAAGGTAATGCCATAAGCTCAACAAATTGCCTATTTAAAGGGGATGCATTACCATTGTAAAGGTTCAACATTTTAGGCATCGAACTATTACTAGAATTGGCCTAGATTTCACTAGCCTTTCTTGTATGCTTTATTTCCTTAGCTATTTTCCTAGGGGGTGAGACCTTTTTGGTCAAAACTCTAGAGGAATTGTGTCAAGATTGAATCTACCATTCCTTATATGTTTTTTTCTAGATAATCTACCAAGGGATATTGATTTTAACATAATGTTTTTAAAATGTTGAATACATATTTTATTATGTTATTTTCATTTTATGTCTCTAGTCTTTTGATTTACCTGGTTAATTGATGCTATGACTATTAATGTGATTATTTTTATAAGATTATCTTAGTTATGTTATGAAATAGTTATCATAACTAGTCTCTTGAATTTATTCATGCTTTATTTTATATGTCTTGCATTTATTGTGTGTAACAGCTATAGAGTGCAAGATAGGCCACATTTAGAATCAATTCAATAGATCAATGGATTTCATGATTATCCTTAGAAGCTTTCTCACTAAGTGGATAATTTTTTTACAATTTATAGACCAGGCACATAGTGGTCTGATTTTTTTAGGCATGCTTTTCAATTTTTTAGTACCAAAAAGCTCATTTAGATCAAAGACACACTCTCTTTTTTGCCCTACCCTCTCTCCTTTTTTTCATTTTTTGGATGATGTCCTACCCTATTTTAGGTTTTAATAGGAATTTTAATGAAGCAGAGCTTTTTTTTTATAATTTGAATATAATGGGTAGTAGGATATAAATAAATAATTAGTAATCAAGTAAATGAACATGAATGCTCATAATAATTGAACCCTTGGTGGTAATAGTTTCTACTCTCTAAGCACAGATTTATACTTGGAACCACTTGGTCCTTAGACCACCAATAAGGTCCTAAAATATATTGGGATAATTTATCCCATGTGTTTTTATCTCCCTTTATCTCATAAAAACACTTAATCTAATAACTATTTTTGTTGGGGGTCACAAATCAAGACCAATACTATCATTCACCCAAATGGAATAGAACTGACATCCCAAAATGATACTCCACCTAATACTCTTGGTAGATATCATGTGGATATATAGTAGACTTTGAATCCTTGAAATGACCATCTCCACCCCAAAATCATCTTTGTACTAAATAATATTACCATAGCAATCTACATGCACTCAGTGGGTCTCTATCTAATCTATCCCCAAAACTACATCATAAGATTCCAAGGGTAGAACATGTAGATCCAAGGTTATAGTTAATATACCAAGATCAAGCATGTAACAACTCAGAATAGTGATAACTAAATTATTTTCCTTATAATCCATCTTGAATTCCTAATAGTCTAACTTCCTAGTAGGCATTAACTTACAATAACCCAAAGTTTTAAGGGATATAAAGGAACCCAATGCTCCTAAATTAAAAAAAATGAATACTAAAAAATCACTTATCATAATTTTTGTCTCCATCATAGTATTTTGGTTTTATACCTATCAATCATTAACTTCCACATATATCATGTGAGCTCGGCCCACATATCCTATTATCTTCTTAGATGTTTCCTTTCACCTTGTGGTAGTTTTACCTTTTCATATGTAATCTCTAGTCTAATGGAGTCTACCATAAAATAAATAAAATATCACATGGATTAGTCACACCTATAGTATATCAAGTAGTCCTTTAACATATTTTCTCATTACCACCCTTGTTCCTTGTATTTATTGAATATTGAGCATGAGTATGTGTTAACCCTACCTCTCTACCTCCTAACATGTCCCTATCCTTGTCTCTTAATATGTCTTACGTGTCCTTGGTCACACTGAAGACAATAAAAATTAATATTTTCTTTTCAAGGTGATTTATATGGAATACAAGGTAGCCTAAACTCCCTCAAGGTGATTATTATGGTCCCTTGGACTTATGATCCTTTTGTGACAAAATATGGAATTTTACCCTCTAACAAGCCTCTTGTGAATATCCTTAGTTCTCCTTAGTGAGGCATTCTCCATAATGATCTAAAGGGTTAAAGGATAGATAATATGAACTAATCCACCTATGTATACATTGAATCCTATGATATATATGTTAACCATAATATTATCATCCCATAGTTAATTTACATACTAAAGGACATCTAAAAACTTCCTCTCATATAGATAAACTATATCATCCCACTGTTGGAGGTCATGGGATTTGTATATCCTATGTTGTAAAAAGTTATCAGTAAATTACTAACCTTTAAACCCCTATAATAACTACTCCCAAGTGATGGTATCAATTTCTATCTGGAATTTTTACTCCTCATGCCACCTCTAGGTGTTCACTCATCTTCTCAAGAGGTTCATTGTGAAATAGGATCTCACATTACTTTAATATAAGTATTGTCTAAAAAATATATGCAAACTCACTAAATAATCCACTAAAATTATGCCATACATAAATCCTAAAAAAGAGAGGTGGTTAAAGTATCAAGAGATCCTAGATCGAGTCTATTGTATATTGGCTATAATTTCAACAAAAATTAAGTGGTTATGGCCTTCATGACCTCATGAGTTTCCTTTCCTTATCTCATGGAGGGTGTTGTGTGTGTTTTATTACCTAATTAAACCCTATGTAGGCTATGGTAATTGAATCAAATATACATTCATTCAACTCTTACTATAGACCCAAAGACCTAAGTACTCACTTAGGCATAACAAGAAACATTGAGACACTCATTATGAGAATAAAGAATAAAGATACACACTTGCATAATTTTACACTATGAAACAAAGGTAAAAGACATCATTAATGTACATAAATATTAACACAACATTTAGAGAATATATATAATCTAACCTTTCATTCATATATTCATGTCCTCATAAAAATATAAAATATATATCCATTACAAATCATACAATCATCCTAAACGCTGATTTTACATCAAACCTCAAAGGTTATATAATCAAACCCTAGGGCAATGCTTCTTCACAAGTAATCTTAACTCAACAAATTTAAGCTTCCAACCTATAATGACTAAACATGTGAATCAGAAAGATCCTTTCAAATGAGAGCCTAAAGTCCATATTTATACTTATTTTAGACCCTTAGCCCCTTTATAGTTGTCCCTAACTCATCAAATTTGTCTAGCTAGCATGCCAGTTATCTACACACCATAAAAATATTCTCTTATGGATTGGGTATTCATATGTCTATTTAATGGCATATTTCTTTATCCTCATGACACATGTTCATCCATCTTGGATCGATCTTTTTCCATATGCATCATTTATGTCTATATGTTTTCCACTTGTCTACATCTCATTCATTGGGTATCCTTATTCATGTGTGATTCTTAAATATAATTTTTAATTTCTTTAAAATTCACATCATACATCATGGATCCTATACCAATTCCTTCTACATGTGTGCATGATCTTATGAATATTGTACTCATGTAAGTCTAAAATATTCATCAATACATCTCACTTGTTCATCAATAAGTGAGTAAGCTTGTAAAATTTAAGTATGTCAAATTTTAAGGTTATCAAAGGGATTTTATACCTCTCATGGTTCTCATACTTCTCTTGGTCTTCATATTATGGTTATGGAGCTAAATATCTCAAAACCTTAGGTTCCTGATGTAGTGACTCTTAGATAAACCCAAAAAACTATTATATCACCTAAAAGACTTGTGTTGCATCTCCATTGGTATCTATTGTTTCTCTATATGTTTCTCATTGTCTTGGATTACCTCTTTCCTTACCCCATTAACTTTTATATGGGTGGTATCCACCTATGATATCGCATGTGACATCTGAAGAAGTGCATGCACCCAACATCATGCATGTTCCTATAACCTAGTCCTAAAAATAATCATCTATGAGAATCAACCAAAATTTGAGAAGGTCAAAATTAAATTTACCAAGAGAACATGGTGTTGAAACCATGCTTTGATACTAATTTTCATGTCCCAAAAAATTAAAAAATAAGGTAAAAATAGGGAATATTTTTTTAAGGTTACAAAATGGGGATTAAGTAAAGATAAGTGTTAAATGTGATAAAATTGAGATGTTTATCACTACGTTCAATGGATTAATAGTTAGTCAAAATCATAGGTATAATTAATTGATAATATTCAATGTGACTTTAATTGAAAACACCCCTAACAGATCTTATCAATAGGTAGATCAATGTCAAAACCTAATAAGTGAATGGAAATTTGAAAATATTCTAATATGTTATGCAATAAATAAAGTCATATATAAGATTCACATCATCATTAAGAAGGTACTAACAGGCTTGGGAAACAATAAGGGTTCTATTAATTTAATTATATTAGATTAAAATACCATAAGTTAGAATGAGGGGGGTAAATAGTGTATTAATGTGCTCTATAACCTATTTTAATGTTGACTTGCACATTATCACATACTTAAGTCATTTTTAAATGTATGAATTAAGGTACATTATAATATTCACCAAAACAATGTAAAATAAATTAATGCATGTATTTTAAAATCCAATTATCCAATAGTTTTAAGTGGATATTGATATATTAAATTATTTAAAAATAAAAACTCAACATAAAGGAGGATTGGATCCTCAGCCTTGGATGTTTTATTTATGTGAATTTCATTATAAATAAACCTTAAAATTTGATATTAAACTCAAAATTTATCCTACAAAATATTATTTTCATCCTAGAATTCTCATTTGAGTCTTGCATAGGTGAAGAGGGAAAGGATTTTGCATGCCTCCTCCCTTCACTCGTGTTTTCAATCAAGAGGATTTCTTTCCCATGAAATCCCTCTTTCATTTTATGTTTATTATTTCTTGATGATATATTTTTTTGAAAGATAATTGAGGGTTTAATGGTCCCTCACCCATGATAAGGATCAATCCAAACATAACTCATTTGCCTCAGATGAAAATTCATGAGGGAATGATGTTACTAAAACCTGGCTAAACTAGCCTAGATCTACCAAGGGGAGAACAAAAAACCCTAAAAAGTACACAAAAAATCCCAATATAATAAAATAAAATCCTATAGGGATAATGACCAAAACATCCATATATAATTGATATACCAACAAACAAATAACACAAGAGAGAAAGAAGAAAGTTTAGGGGGTAAGCCCAAATTTTTAAAACAAAACCTAAATTGATGACTACCTATCACTCATTGATCTCACAACACCTACTTCCTACACAACCCAATCATTCATATAATCCACCTCCCCATCCAACTGAACACCTCCCAAGCCTAACGACCTCATAACAGAGTCCAAATATACATGTAGATTAGCTGAAATAACTTTCATAGGAGGGGTATTAACTTTGGAGCCAATATTAGAGGAAATTATATGTGGTGGAATTAATTTTCCACCCCCATATACCCTTTTCATAAAATTAACCACACAAGGATCCAATATGAGCATCATAGACCCAAAATAGTAGAGAGAGATTAGAGAGGAGCCTATAGAGAAGCCACATCTAGATGAGCCACTGAACTTACAATAGGCATAAGGGAATGAAGGATATCTTATAAATTTTCCAAAAAATACAAAGCCACACATAGACACTCTTAAAGATCATATAAAACTAAAGATGAATTAACCTAAAATTTCCACACATGAGAGAGGTAGGGAGGTCTAGTTCATGGTCAAAAAATCATCAATGGCCTCAATCTAGCCATCCCTAAACCATAGCTTAATCAATCTTTCCACCACCTCCTTGACCAAAACCTTGTCATCTACATCTAATAAGAATTTGTTAATGAAGAGGGAGGCAATGTCTGAATTCACCTTGACACAAAAAGGGGTCTCAAGGAACACCATTCCAATAATTTCCTTGACTTCATTCAGAACTTGCCCCAACTGGATAAAGTATACCTTTTTTATTTTGGCCTCACTCACACTTCCCTTGAATTCCATGTCCCTTTTCTCCACACCAACCTTGATTAAAGGCTCACTAATGTCTAGTTTCATGATGCACTCCATTTTTGAACCAAGTTCATCTCCTATTCAAGGCACCAATGATGAAAATGTGAAGTGTAAACCAACCAATAAAAAACCATAGCTAAATAAAACACCCTCCAGCCCATACCATTGGTATGTGTAACCAATAAAACATCAAAGGAAAGAATGTCTTAAAAAAAACTTACAACCCAATTTCCACAAAAACCCCAATTGATCAAATCAAGATATAGAAAATCTCAAAGTTTATGTGTAATCCTACAAGGCTTCTGGCCATGCTTCTCATGAATTGTCAATGAATATCTCCTCCACCTATGAGATGCCTTGGTTTGCCAAGAAATCTACAACTGAATTAGCCTTTCTATAATAATGTGAAGCCTTTCAGGTGGAAAATGAATTCAACATGTCCCATGCATGATCAAGGATGTTCTCAATGTGTTAGGCACATACCCTCCTATTTTTCAAGGCCTGGATTAGAATCATGGAATCATATTCAAATATCACATTCTCAATGCCACATTGGTAGACTAACTCCACCCCCAAGGCAAGGTCTTGAGTCTCAACTTCATTATTGGTCACATCAATTAATTTAAATGAAATAACTTGAATTAGGGACCCTATACAATCTTTAATGACATAACCTACTATGAAGGAACTAGAATTACCTCACACAACCCCATCAAAATTGAGCTTGAAAAATCCTGAGGGAAGAGGAATCCAAACCAAATTAGCCTTCCTATGAGCCTTTTTACTAGATATGTTATATTATTTTATTATATATTATCAAGAATTTATTCCTTTATTTAAGCTAGGGTTTGTTGTTTATAACTTTGTGATTATGTTTCTCTAGATCTAAGTTGTCCCTTTTAACTTGTAGATCTTTGTCCTCCACTATACTAAGGTAGTTTAGATAATAAAACTAGTTTTATTGGAAAATTAAATTCAAAGGATAAAAAGTTATGATTTATGTTTGCTTTACAAGTTTCTAATATGGTGGGGGAAGTTTCTAGAAATAAAAATGGTGGAGGGCTTCTAAAAATCTTCCAAGAACCTAGAAGGCCTTTAAGTCCCTATACAATCTCAAGGGTTTTTTGTGACATTTACCCTTTTTAAAATAAATTTTATTGACATTTTTTTTATAATTTTTTTATTATATTTTCATTATATATGCATGGTTTAAAAATGACCCTAGAGTCCCAAAAAATAAATAATAATAATAAATAATGGGGTATAGGGCATAAAATCTTAGCTACTCTATTAGTAATGCCATAATCATTGCATATTTCTCACAATGCATACTCACAAGCTTTATACAATCATGTCTAACACTCTTCCTATGTCTCCCATAGTCTCGAACCTAATCAACCTCTCAAATGTTTCCTTCATGATCTTTGCACCACTCTGCGTACACCTATATCATAATCATAGACTACATAAATTAGTATACCCCTACCATTAACACTTTCATGGCCATCCCTAGATGGATGCATACCTTTTTTATGTCACTTGCAAGCCTTATGGGGTTGTCCATCCCTTTCAATGGAGGTGGCTTCCTTGAATTAACCTAAGCTTTCTCCTTAGCCCATTTGGAATTTTTTTAAATACATAAATAATAATAATAAGCCATATTATTATAAATAAATTCAAATTTAAAATATAATATTATTGAAAGACCTTTTTACCCATAAATATTTAATTAAAAAAATATTTGTACATAATGATTGCTTTCCTTAATGGAGTTAATACTCTTTCAAAAAGGCACAAAAATCAAGATACAATTAACTTTTAATTTATTATAAATAACATAATTTTTTTTTGAATCGAAATACTATATAGTTTTTGGTATATTAAAATAAATCAATTACTCACTAAACAAGGACCATATCTCTTTAGTTGACTACACACAAGTAAAACCCTTTTTTTAATGAATAATTAAATCATATTTTTTTTAATTAATTACTAATCAAAATATTAACTTACCCTATCCCTACATCAATACACATAATTTTTTTCAATAATAAATCATTTACGTTTATTGTAGATAATGACATAGAGAGTTTTAAATAGTAATTTCCATCACTAACATCATATTTTATAACAAATTACACAAGTACAAGTAGGGAACTTATCCCTACAACTATGTGGGACTTTGAATTCCAAACACTTTATAAAATAGGAACTTTAACCAAAAATACTACTATTTTATTCAATATAAATTTGAAACAAAAATATAATTATGTTTTTTATTTCTACTACAATACACAAAAATTGGTTTCTCTTTATGAATTTTACAAAAGTTTCATCACTTGTATAATGAATAATGGCTATAAGATCCAAATATCATCAAAAAATACACTAAATTTCCTATTTTTGAAACCCATTAAACATCATAACAAACATTGCAAGGGAAAAACAATGCACACATGAATTCCATAAATCTAGCATTCAAAAACATTTTTTTTGTAAATCATTGCTTCATACCTCTAACACAAAAATATGATGGGTTACTCACCTCCTAGCCATATTATGTTATTATCCATCTATCTCTTATCAACCCATGAGCCCAAGGGAGTAACCAAACTATAACATTACCATGTTTTTCACATTGTTGTTTACCCTATTTGTATATTTATGTGAATCACAATAGGCTAAACTTGTATAATCAATTCATATTTTAAAATGTGTAAATAAAGAATAAATCTGAATGTAATTGATTGAAATAGATATGATAATAGATATTACTATTTTTAGAAAGTACTAAAGAGATCAAGATACTTAGTTTTATTGTTTAACTGATTAATTGTGACTTGTCATAATAGTGGAAACAGTTTGGGAGCATGTATGTGATTCATCTAAATATAGAATTATATTTGTGTGTACAAGGTCAATACCATTAGGCTTAGACATGAACATGAATGCTAGTGGTTAGGATTAACATTACTAACTTGGGAAAGTTTGTCTCTATGTGACCATATATTATGGTGTGATTTTCTATTAAGACTCTCTTTGTGTGATGTGTGACCTTTTGCTACATGGGCAACTCAAAAAATCAACTTCCTTCTCCTTAAATCCCTAGGTCCACTTATAAAGGATGAAAGCCTATAATAATTGAGGAAGTCTAATTGGACTTAGTTGGCCCCAATCATCCCAATTGATGATTGATTGTTTCCTATATATCTAATACTCGGAAGACGGAACTCAATCCATATATAGTTCTTCCTCTTAGTGTGAATGTGAAATTGTGTTATTTCACTATATGAATGCACCTATAAATATGGGTTTTATCTTTGATAATGTTGGAACTTGAGCTATCTTGGTGTGTTTCAAATAATTTTGATGACTAATCATAATGCTTATTTTTTAAATATAAATAATATGGAATGTTTCATTAATGTGTAATGGTGTATATATTTTTTATAGATGAGTGCCAAGTGAGTATCAAGTATGGGTTTGATTTCTATTTATATGACTTCATTTGGGTATTTTATTGCACCACTAACATGTGAGGTGAATATGTCAACCTATGGGAATGGTTTAATTTTTAAAAATAATCATTTATAGTTGAAGGTTGGTAATGTCAACCTCAAGATAATAATGTCAAATATACTATCTAAGCTTGATGTTACAATTTGGGAGATAGAAATGCTAATGTGATATTCTATAAATGTATTAGTAGGATATTTCACTGATTCAACATAGATTATAATGTTCATGTAGGTTATTGATAGTGACTATGAAGTTATTAGACTCATAACTAGCATGTAGATGTGCAGGAATGGTGAGTGAGAATTATTGGGAGATGCATAAGTCATGTAGGATAAGTGCACATCAAGATTGACAATTTAAAGTGTCAAATACCATATTTTAGTGTCTTTAAATTCCCCCCTTTTATTATATTATTTAACACAATGAAAATAGTAAAGTAAATGATAAATATATACTTAAGTGTATACAACAGTTTATTTTTTAGAGAAGGTTCCAAATGCACAAGTTGCTCTAAGAAAAAACCTGCAATGAAAATATAGTAATCAATGTTCATAGAATGAAAATTGAAATCTGAAGTATAATTAAATTTTAAATTGAAGGAGTAAAGAAGGATTATAGCTATATGGTAGTAAACCATTCTACCTTGTAACTTTTTGGATATTTTTCCTTTTCAAAGCATTAGATAATTTTTATTCCTTACTAAAGCATATGGAGAACATGGAAAGACTAAGGGTGATTAATCCTTGATTTGGAATTTAATTAGAAATGGTCATGGGTTGGAGAACAAATTCAAAAACCCATATGTAACTAATCCATCATTGATCTTGTAACCCCAAGATGATAAGGTAAGAACCACACAATTGGTACATTATAGGTAATGTCATCGCCATTGAACATCATTGAGCCTTAACATACATTACCTAAAAACCATGAATTGACTATTATAAATAGATTTATATATCCATGTTTTCTCCACACATCAAAATAGTTGATAAATAAATTAAAGTGCAAATGTGTAAAGTGCATGAAACAATATCATGCCCAATTGAAATCTAAAATAGTGTATATTTTTTCATGAACCAACATCGTGATTAAATAAATATATCATTTATAATGGGTTATATGTGTGTTTCACATGCCCCCAAATGTATTTGAATTTACATAAATATGAAATATGTATGTTTTACCCAAATTTTCTCATGGAGGACTTAGTATCTATGACAAAGCCTTCTAATGTTCCCCTATTTTGAGGTGAGGGACAAATTATATGTCACTCATCTTAAAATAGAAGTAAATGGTATAATGTCATATTTAAAGATAATGTCATGTAAAATCATTTCAACATGTGGATATTATGTCATAATAGTAATGTATATAACATCAAGGCATGTATGTAACATATATAATGTAAGGGTATATAAGTGGTATGTTAAGGTAGATGTATCTATAAAGCACATAGTAGTAACTATTATTGAATAAGAAAACATAATAAGGAATGCATGATATAAATCATGGCACAACACATAAAATGGAGATGTGTGATATGGATTATAGATCTTGAAAACATAGAAATCATACAAGATCAATAATATTGACATACAATGTCACATAATAGCATTAAATATCACACATAAGGACAAGGGACCACATACAAAGGACATAAATATGTCTATAATAATGAAGTCTAAAGAGGCACAAATAAGGGGTATAAATGTTTCAAAAATAAAGGATAAATTTCCAAAAAAATGCCAAGGGATTGTACACAATAGATTAAAATAGATAGATTATCATTCAAAAGTAACAACATGGATAAAACATAGAGCAAGTGAAACTAATCTACACTATGAATTTATGTTAGTATTATAGCATAGTAAAATAGCATATCTGTACCACCATGTACTAAATGAGTAACTAGCAAGGCATGTGTGAGAAAATTATGTAGCTCAACATGGTGAATATATCATATAAAGATATAACCTATGATAATGTAAGATATGGAAGTCTATTCCCATAGCATTAGTGTGGCCCCTAAGTATAGGAAAGGACCAATATCTACATGTCTTTATATGATCGGTATGTGATGCATCACACTCACATACATCATGTCATGCATATAAAAAAATCCATCTGCCAAACATGTGATAAATAAAATATATAAACACTATAATCTATAAACTCATGTTAAGCTCAGGGCCTAATTTTTTATTTTTTGAATCTTTGAATTTTTTTTTTTCTATTTTTTTTTTTTTAATTTATTTGAATATGTGCAAAGGTGATAAATAATTATCCCATCAAGGGGATAGTAATTAGAGGTGTCTATATCATATGGTGTAAGGGTTAGATTTCAAGAATGAAGATGATAGGTGTGGGTGTATATAAATATGAAAAGGAATCATTTTTTAATGTAACCATCATCATCAGTACTCATACAATCTTATGTAATATAGAATGCATATATCTAAGACTCTGTGGAGTCTGATTCTTATTTGGAAAATGCATATATAATTTTTTTCACTATGGAACACATTGAACTATCTATGTGATAACTTGGTATATGTTATAATAGATAAAGGCTTCTTGGAGTCTTGAATATCTCTACAATGTGATAATTGGCATGAAATTAGATACCTAGGAGAATCAATTGTTCTCCTCTATATTAAATGTATAGATAGATCCTATATGGGTGAAATCACCAACTCTAAATATTTATCTTGAATAAGAGTCATAACTAACTACAGTGGTGGTAGGGGTGTAGTATGAGATACCACTAGTTAAAGAGGGTACTCATGTGGAAAGTTGTAAACTATAAATACCTTGTTTTAGTGTATATACTTAATGCATATATGTACTATATAAGGCAAATAAAAGCTTCTAAATCTAAGAGTGTCTCAAAAACATGTAAAATATGCCATTAAAATGTATAATTAAGAATGAAGTAGCCATTATGGTGGACCTTACTTGAAGAGGTATCACAATACCTCTAAGGGTTTCCTATGTATTTCCATTAAATCATTTGATCAATCTTAAAGTATATTTTATATAAATTTTTGTGTATCGAAGAGAGTTACGAAGTGTCATGGTACAAAAAATTTCACTTGAACTATTATTAACCATAACCTTGTGTATAGGATGCTCATTGATGTGAGCTCATATTAATAATGCATAGAGATCATAGTAATGATAAATAATATCACTATAATCAAATGTAATCATATATCATCATGATAATATGCTCATAAGTGTGCCAATAATATTTTCAATGGGATGAATTTATGGATCAAGAGGAGGATTTGCATGGTATGTATAATGTACTTTAGAAGTATCCTTAGTTTTTATTTCTTCATGATTTAGAAATGGGTTATTAGAAAAATAAACTTATAGTTCCCCTTTTTGGGTGGTTTGTCATCCTATGTGGGTGTACCTAATTCAATATTGTTTCATTAATAAGATATTGTATCTTTTTACTTGATTTAAAACATCAATTTATAGGGTGATTAGTGCATTAGTGATAAATCACAATAAACATTTTCATCATATCTAATGGGAAGAGATTTGCTTGTATCAACCACTATTGGTAGATGAAGAGATTAAATATTTCACTCAAGTAAATTTTTTAGGAAGTTTTGGGGAGGATGAGGTAAGTAGGAAAAAATCTTCTTTGGAGAAGGTAAGAGAATCCTATTTATAGATTATGATATTTTGCTAATGTAATCTTGGCTTCAGTTTTATTCTTGTTTTATTTTCCCTTACAATATGGATTGCTTTGAAACTTAGAATTTGAAGTAATAATATTATTAGGATCATATTTAAACTTATTTGGTGAAAATATATTGAATTTTTAATCTCTCAATGTATGGCATAACTTGTCAAAATATCTAATTTTTATAAATAATATGAAATCATAAAGTGGTGCGAGCAATATTTTATTGAATATATATTGTCACTCATTGGCTTCCATAGGATGATTCATATTAGTTAGTTAGCATGATATCGTATCAAATAATTTATTCATTGATCAACTCATTACACCCTTGATTGAGTTTGGAATTTTTCACATAAGTTATT
Source organism: Torreya grandis (assembly GCA_037957365.1). NCBI lineage: Eukaryota > Viridiplantae > Streptophyta > Pinopsida > Cupressales > Taxaceae > Torreya > Torreya grandis. Next base: position 4,268,007 of record JARHVA010000328.1, on the reverse strand, counting down.
TTCTCATCAATGTTGATAGATAAATTTTATAGAAATGGTTGGCTAGAGGTATGAAATAACTAACTAAATGAGGTACAAGGTCATATAATCACCTTAAAACATAGTCTTTGAGACTTTTTATAAATAAATTGGCCAATAAAATTTTTTTGGTTTCATAATCTAAGCATGTTGCATATAAAAATTGAAGTGTTGTTTAGGATCACCTTTTCCATTGGATCATATAATTGAATCTTGGGAGCTACAAACCCTAAAGGAATAGGCTAATATATCATGAGATAAAATATATGAAGCAATGTATGTAAATATTATAAATGAATATCTTAACATGTAACTTTATATAACCACAAAACCTTATCTTTCAGAGTTGCATTAGTCTACTCAAGGTAATGTGCAGTAGGAGAGGTAGATGGTGTAATATGTGTAGTCATCAAAGGATGGGAATAAGTCTCTTATGTAGGCATAAACATATAAATATATGAGAGTACTTATGTTTACCCCACCTTGGGTGGGTATTACATGTGTAACTAGAGGTGTAGATGTAGGAATAATATTAATAGTAAAGGGTTCTTGTACATTGGATACAAAAAATTTATCTTGGTGATTACCTTTGGTGTTTATGATTAGATTGAAGCCTTTATATAAATCTCAAGGGTTTTGGTCGATATGGCTTTATAACTAAATAAGACTTGAATTTGTATAGGGTCTACCCCATTGAAGTCATCAAGAATAATTATATCTTGGTAATACTAATTATCTTGATTATCATTTTCTAGATTAGGCATGTGAACATCATCATCCATTTTCACACATTCATTGATAATTGCATAATCAAATAAGGTATATTAATTATAATTTAATTATGCATTTTATGTGAATTAGAATAAATAGTATTGTGTTTTATTTGAAAACTAATTCACCTTAGAGGAATAGAGGAAATAGACTTATTAGGTGTCATAGGATATCAACATGTGATTAGAAATAAGGATAGGGAAAAGGATGAACTGTTCTTAGTGTTAAATAATCATAATTCAGATTTGAAAATCAATCCTAAAATGAAACCCTAAGGCAAAAAATCTAAAACTCTAGAAATAAGGAATGAAACCCAAAGGGAAACCTAGGGTTTGGAAATGTTTAAAAAATATATGGGTTCACTAATATGTTTACCATAATTTTGGATTTATGTGAGTCAAAATAAACTAAACTTACCAAAAATGTTGTAGTCTAAATGGTGAGGATGATGGTTTCTTATATCCATCCACCAAGGTATAAATCTCTCTAGGTACCTGACACAAAGAGTCAAGAAGTTAAATCCATGATCTTGCCCTAGGTGACTTTGATGATATGGATGCCCCTTACTTGTGGTTACTTAGCCAAAGCAACTCACTAATTTAGATGTATGCTTACACATAATTATAATTTTTTATATGTTTATTTCTAAAATATGGGTTGAGATGCTGATATTTTACATAATTCATTGATTTCATGTGAATGTTTCTTGTTGAGGCATGCATAAAAAAAGGCTAAACTTGTATCATTAATTTATTGTAATATGTAGAAATCACACATAAATTTGAATGTAACTAGTTGAAATGTATTTTATAATGAAATTTACTATTTATGAAAAGTGTAGAGACCTAAAATAAAACACTTTGTGATTAACTATTTGCATGAAAATCATCCTAAATCCTAATTTCTTCATCTAACTAGTCTTCTATCACTATTCACCCCTAGTTAATTAATTACTTCTTCCATTATCACATCCTTTCCTATAAATTCACATCAAATTGAATTATTTAATTAATTTTCTAATCTTATTCTAATGTAAAATTATGGAATGCATAATTAATATTTTATTTAAATGATTTAATTATATTTTACATCTCAATATCATGGCACCAACCTCTTATTACACAAGTTAATTCAATGCAAAGTTGGAAGTGTATAAGCAAGGTCTCTTACACCCTCTTACACACTTTAAAATTCTCATAAGTGAATTTATTACACATCCTATTACACATTTAATCCTTCTTATTATGCATGCTATCTTCCTCAACATGGAGATGTAAGACTAATTTTCATCCATTGATCTTCATTTTGATCTAATGGTACTCATTCATCATCCAAATCTATAAATTGGATGGTTTCCTCCTCATTCAAACAAGTCTTAGAATCATAACTAAGTATTTTCAAAATATAATCTCAACCAAGTAAATAAGTATTGATAATAAAATTAAGCTCTATCATTTTTAAGATTCATTCATACATCAAGTATATCAATTATTCAGCCAAATCATGCATTACACAAGGGGAGATGTCATCCAAATATATTCACGACATTTTCAAAGACCTCAAACACTATATCTAGGACAATCCAAACATGAATTATGGAAAGAGGGATAAATTCAAAAGGGAAGGTATAATGATTTTATTTGTCTTCATATTTGCTTGTTTCTCTCTTTCTTGATCTTGTCCAATCCTAAGACATGTGTCTAGGATGTTATGTTTCATATTTTTTTGATTTGATTTTCATAATAATAATAAACTAACCTCCTTTGAAATTTTGTGATCACATATAGAATGCTCAGTGAGACTATCACTCCACATTCTTCTTTTAAATATCATATCGGTCCCATAATTAATAAATTAGCTCAAAATTGATCTTAATTTCTCCTCTTTTCTTATAATTTTATCAAATTTCCACTCCCAAGTTAGTGACAAAAATGCTTTACTAATCAGTGGAACTTTTGCCTATAAATAATGATATCAACCTAGTATGATATCACTTCTACTATGTTGTATATTTTTTGTGCTTTCTAGGTAAATGACAGAATCAACTTGAAAATCAGTAGGATCAACCTATAAATGAGTAAAAATTCATTGAGAAATGATAGATTTACTTTTGGGTTTTAATCCAACTATGGTTTTATATAAATGGCATAATAATAATTTAAAATGGTAGAAAAGACCTACAAATTTATGGGATCGACATCCATATCAACAAAAACACCTTAGTAACTGTATTTTGGTGATATCTTAGAAATAGTAAAATTTATAGCCTAATTAGTGGAATTATTTATGTTTTAATTTTGTCTATGTTTTTTTTTAAATGGTGATATATCCCTACTAATAGATGATATTACCTTCGTAATCAATGATATCACCCTGTTAATCAATAGAATCACTAGAGTTCTATTTTATATGTTTCCTATCTGTAAATGTTGGTATTTATTCTAGAATCAGTAGGTTTTCTTTGTTAAATGGTGGAATCACTTTGTGTCAGTTTATCAAGCCTTAAAACAACAACATTCTAACTTACTCTTGCTTGTCAAATTCCACACCCTAAATCCTAATCTCTTTGTTGTAGTTTTCACTTGTCAAAAAATTGGTTATTTAAAAAATAAACACATTTTATAAAAGACATTTCATTTTGGTTCATAAAATGAACCAAAATTTGAATTTGGTGATCTAAAGCCTCTTTATGTTTTCATTGCTTGTGTGTTTGTGTTATTTATTTATTTATGGGTAGATTATCATGTGTATTCTTTCCCCTTACCCACTTATGGGGCCCTAAGTGATCAAAATGACATAAGTTACCATTGCCTTTTCCCAAAGAAAAACTAGACTATGTTTTTCTCTTGCCCACTTGTGGGATCTTGAGGATCACAAATAGTGAAACATACATTTTTATTTTGTTTATGCGAGGTGGATTTCATCACCATATACAAGTCCTTAGGGTGCAGTGATTTGGATTTCATCCCCCAACATATGTACCAAACTTATACTTTGATAGGGAATATAAAGTATAGCGAAATTCCCTATAAAGGGTTTCATGAAATTAGGTGGTTTATCCTTGATGCTAAGATATTAGACATCACACTTGAAGTTTACATTTTTGGTAGCACTTCATTGATATCTCATAGTTAAAGTGCTTGCAAAGGGGATAAATCCTCCTACAAATTATCTATTATTTATTATTTTTTGATAAATTTTGATCCCCACATACTCGAGGTATATTAGGGACCATCTATAAATCTTTGTCAAAATTTAGATTAAGACCTCTTAGCCTCAAATGATTTTTAATATGAAGTAAACCAACCTCCCTCAATATCTCATGACATACCACATGAAGTGAGGGTTAAGAGATTAACTTGTTCATACTTCTTATGATGTAGATACATGGGCTAAACTCATATTGCACACATATTTTACCATTAAAATAGAGCTTGTATTGTATGTGTATCATTGTTTTTTTTTGTCATATACCCATTTTATGTGTTATACCTTACACATCAAACAAATTAAAATTATCCTAAATCCAAACAGTGTCATATCCTATTACAAATTTGCACAATAAGATGTTACTCTACTCATTTTTTGAGTCATTATATCTCATCCTAATGTCATGTTATACAATTGAAATGGTACCCTATCCATGTTGTATGATTATTCTACCCATTTGAAATAAAACCCAAATAAATATTATTTTAAACCAAATATAATTCTAACTCAAATCTAAATCATTAAAACTTTATAAACTATTTAAAGATTTCAAATCAAAGTCAACTCATCAAAATTTAAACACTCCAACTTAATTAAATTAAACTCTCACAAAGTCAAACTTACCAAAAATCAAAGTCAAAGTTAAAGTCAAACATTCAAATTAAGTTAACTTTTCCAAATCCAAACATTTTCAAGAGTCAAATTCAAAATAAATTAAATTCAAAGTCAAACAAATCAAACCATCAAATCCAATTCCAAGTCAAATTAGTTCCACTTTAACTAAGTCCAATCCAAATCCAAAGTTAAACATTGAAACCAAGTCCAATCAGGCCCACTTTGACGAATTCCAATGCAAATCTAAAGTTGAACATTGAAAAAAAGTCAAACTAGGCCTATTTTGACCAAGTCTCATCAATTATAACTCATTCTAAGATCTAAAATTCATGTCATTTATATTTTTACCAAGTCACATCAAAGCCAAATTCAAATCAAATCTTGTCTTTTCATTCAATCTCCCACATCTATTGGTTGGGAACAAAAAGTCACATCATTCATCATTTCTCTCATTTGAATCAAATCTTGCCATCATAAATTTAACATGAGATTAATCAATCCAAGTCCAAAATATTAATCATATTCAATCAACTAATCCAAGTCAAATCAAATTGAAAAGTCAACATCTAAGGTTAAAATTGACCAAATCAAATCAACCATCACGAGTCAAATCAAGTCTATTTTTACCAAGTCACATTAATTCCAAATCAATCCAAGACCACTGCAAGTCAAATCTGGTTTATTTTGACCAAATCACATCCATTTCAAATTAATCATACAAGTTGCTTCTTATCTTTTCATCCAATCTCCCACACCTATTGGTTGGGAATGGTGAGTTCACAACATCCGTATTTTATTCCATCTAATTCAAATCAAACTAAAATAATTGAAATCCAAGATGAGCTTTATCAAACATCAAATAAAATCAAAACCAAATTCAAACAATCAAATAAAATTAATTTGCTCTGCTTTGGGTCAATCAAACCAAATCAATCTACCATGCTTGGGGCCAATCAAATAAAATCAATCTACCTTGCTTGGGGAAAATTACATCAAATCAAGTCAAACATCAACTTGACCTACTTAAAATTTTATCTAGTACTATGGCATCTAAATAAATTCAAGATAGATCCTAATTTTAATGTTACATGTTTGAAAACAAATATGATATCTTTTTATTGCTCTTAGAAATAGGTGTCTGACTACCTATAGATTATGATTCAAAAAACTAACCTCCATCCTAAGCAGGAAAAGTTGAATAATTCCATATCAACATCAATTAAATATCTCATCCATTAGTCTTGATCATCACATTCCCATTCAGTTAAATAGCAAAGGGGAACCTATTTTAACAACCTTATCCAATATCCATTTGGCCCTTGAGACATAATAATCACATCTAGAATCTATTTCATCCATGCCCAAATAGGGTTTTAAACTTATTAATGAATTATTTGAGGAAATATTTTACTAGGTGGTCATGGAAAATATTATTGTGTATCTACACATAAAGTATTTTCATAAAAATAGTCCAAAATCCAAGAGGTATCAATAAGATGAATATTATGAGTATCAAAAAATTCAAGGGCATTCTATCAATTGATGTGGTAGATTCAAGACTTATATCTAAGGTTTGATTGACCATACAAACATCAAAATAGTACTAAGTACATCCACATATAAAGATCACCAAATAGGGATATACTAAGATCCTTTTATATATCATGATTAGAATCATCCACTTTTAAGTCTAAGTCAAGACAACCAATCCATCTTCGACATTTTTGTTGAATCACCCATATTTGATGAGCCTCACTTCAATGAGCCTCTATTTGACCATCCTTACATATTTGATGATCTCATATTCAAATAACCCATCATTGAATAATAATCTATCTTTCATATATTGTCTAACATCCCCCCATTTTAGGGAATCTATTCATCTCCAAGCCTTTATTTCCAAATAAGAAGAGGAAAAGGTACTTATTGATCTAGGAGGATCCACATACACTCGGAGATAGATGTTATCAAATTGTAGATTGATCATTAACATGATGTAGATCTCATTGAGATATTTTTAGTGTAATTTTAACAGGTCAATTTTGAGCACGTATGTGCAATATATCGTGCATTGAAGTTTCTAGATCAACAAGGCAAAAGGTGGAACAAGGTGATGTGGCATAATCCTAACATGCCAAGTGGACCAATTGTGTTATGACACATGGAAATGAGATTATGTAAGAAAAATAATTGGGTTTCAATATTTTGTCTTTGATAGCAATATGTAGATGGCATAAAAAATAGGTTGGCTACAGGGACTGTAGCCGATGGAGTTTGCTTTTGTCTTGAAAAGGGGACCCTACCATTGATATAACTATGGAGCATCTAGTTATACATCAAAAAGTGTCAAATTGTGAATGGTCCATGTGGTGGGTCCTCAAGCTACCATGTGGCTTTCCACTACTTCATTTTTCCATAGTCAAAAAAAATTGTTTAATGCTCAAGCCTGAGTTGAGAAGTAGAGACCCAAATTGAGGAGCTAAAACCTGAGTTGGGATATAAAGCCTGAGTTGGGGTGATTGTAGCTAATTTGGATTAACCCAACTTACCCTGAATCAAATGAGCCTGAGCATTGATGGGAGCCCAGTTTACCTTGGATGCCAAATTAGCCCAACACGGTCTGAGTTTTATATTTAACAATGAATGGATCATGAGATTAATACAAATCCCAATTCAAGCCTAAGCACAAGAAAACTGACTAGAATGGCATGTCATGCCACATGAAGGAGTCAACATTCTACCATAAAGGCTACTAAATGTTCCATTCCAATATTGGGTCGTGACATTACTAAACTTTCAAATGTTGCCACTTAGATGGAGAGCAAACTACCCCTACCAATGCTATCTGAGTCACCTCAGTTAAATTTGGATTGGTGATTCAAATCGAGCTAAACATAGCTTTTAGATTGATCCAATATAAATTCCTTAGCCAATAAAAGGCTTACAAAAAATTTGAAGGTAGATTTCAAGTCTTTTGAAAGACTTAAATCATTCCAAACTCGTGAATGTGGGACTTTGATTTGGATAAAGACCGAACCCAATGCCCATGGATTCAAACTATGGAATTTTGGGTAAAAAGATAAGCACCCAATTGATTAGGATGTGAGTTCAAACACTATATAAAGTGCACAAAGTTGTATTTAAACATAACCTTTCATCAGACTATGTAGAAGGCCATATTAGACCAATTTTCATAAATCTCAATTTTTGAGAGACTTGGAGAGGTTTTTAGCTCTTGGTGTAAACTAGGAAATTGTCCTAAAATCTAAGACAAATTCAATGATATGTTGAATTTCCTATGATTATTTTATTAAATCCATTCTATAAGTTAGTTTTTTTGACTTTTTAGTGAGAGTCTATAGGATTGTAATATTGCATTGATGACAGTAAGGTGGAAGGTCTATTTGTGGGTTCTAGGACTTTATGAAGGTATGTTGCCAATTTATATGTAGTCTAAGAGTGTCCATTTGACAATTGTGAGGATTTTGATTGTGTACTCACTTTTCATGGAAATGGATTGGTTCGTACTATAAGTGAATATGGAGATGTAGGCATTGTAAAACTTCATTATCAAGTGCTTGTCATGAGTTAATTTTATTCATGCATTATTTTTACATATTTTGATTAATTTTGTTTATTAATCATTATTGAATGCATAATTAGTCATATATGACATATCAATTAAAAATTGAGCAATTTGGGGTTTTAAGATAAATATGTATTAAAAGGTCAAATTTAGTTTCATTTCCTTGAGTGTTTTGGGAAAGTATGTGATTTGACTAAAATATCCAAGGTAAACAAATTTTGCATTGAAATAAGTGCTAGTTTATGGATCTGGTTTGGTATCAAAGTGGTTCTTGCCTACATTCACAACTTTTTCATAATATGTGTGACTATTTGGAACTTGCTTGAAGCCATGGATTTATATCCATAGATGCAGTTATCCATGATGATTTTGATATTGGGAATGATGATACAAATGATTATGTCATGTCAAAGAGAGAAGACACAATGGATGGTAGAACTAAATACGATGGTGGTGAATGTGAGTGTACATCAATGCACACAGGATTAGTAGATCATCAAACTTTAATAGAAAGTCAATTATCTTTCGAATCAATTAGAAAAAAAGTCAAGACAAAGAAAACACCATCAAGATGATCCTAATACTTTGGCTAGTCCAACTATAGTTATTGCTTGAGATGTGGACATGTGGTAAAACATTGCTAGTTGTGACATCTTGATCATGCACCATAGTGGTTCCAATAGAGTAATGTGGGTAAAGTAAAGACTCCTACTATCCCAAGTATAAATTAGCAAAAAAAATCCCTAGTTTAATAGAGGACACCATCTAGACCTCCAAATATTATCTTACGATCCACAAAAGCCTTCAAACAGAGTATTTCAGTCATTTTAGAGGGATGTGTCATTACACTTATTTTCTATGGAGACATCAAAATAGGTTATATGACCACTGACATAGTATGTTGATTAGGCTTGCCAACATGCCACTACCACATCCTAAAATAGTTGACACATGGAATGGTATTAACCAAGGTATAACAACATGTTGGTGCACCTTATGATTTGCAGTTGGGAGATAGTTCTCAGACGTGTTGACTCTTGATATCATCCCATTGGAGATGGATGAGATGGTTCTAGGAAATTTATATCTCTTCACTCAACAAGAATATTTTAGAGATGATGGAATATAGATTCACTTAGATCACACTTGGATCATATAGTTCAAGATAGGGTAGGTCACTAGACCCAGTCAGACATCAGACTCATATGTACTAGGTGACCATTAAGAACCTGAAGGCAAGCCACATGATGATCCATATAGCAACTACTGAAGGATTTAGGACCACACCAAGATTCTATAGTTGGTAAGGAATCTTAGGTGGTAGTTAAAGGCTTTCAAGTATTCTGGCTTATCCATTTGTATATACTCATAAAACTAGCATAAATAATGTGTTAGTTAGGATGTATGAATAATACCCATATGGGTAATATTGTGACATACATCATGCACAATTGTTAAAATAACTAAGGGGCATTGTTTGTATATATATACATGCATTATAAAAATTGTAGTTTGTTTTGTTATGGCATCACCTATAGAGAAGAATTGAGTGACATGTTTATCATACTCAAGTTGTCTTCTCACATTTTGGTAGACATTTTCCATTAACAATGGTATATGCAGATTAGGGTATTCTTGTTTTTTTTAAGTATTATTCTATAGAGAATAGTTTAGTAGACCCAAGAAGCACTAGGTCCACACACATACTTCTATATAGATTCCATTAAGGCTATGCATTATAAGAGGACATTGATGGATGTGTTATTATCCACACGCAAAGGCCATTAAATCCATGTAAAAAAGAGAATGTGGATACACATACATAATCATAATTCTATGCAAAGGCTCATTATAGCCATATAAAAATAGAGGGTTTATAAAATATTTAATCAATCGATTGTTCTAATTATTTTAGGTGCAGTTGTAAAACCTAATTAGACTGATAAAGACCCATAAAAATTCTTCAGAACCAATTGGCATTTTAGAGGATCAAGTTGGGTACCAACTTTTGGCAGACCAAAATCCCTCTTAGTAGGGAGGATTGATTTAGGAATATTCACATACAATTTGAGATAAAATTTATCAAATTTTAGATTGATCATTAACACGATGTAGAGCTCATCAAGATATTTTTGGTGTAATTTGAATTGGTCAATTTTGAGCTTGTATGCGCAAGATATCACACATTGAAGCTTCTAGATTAATAGGGTAAAAGGTGACATAAGGTGATGTGGTGTAATCCTAGCATGCCAAGTGGACCAATTATGTTGTGACATGTGGAAATGAGCTTATGTGAGAAAAATAATTGAGTTTCAATATTTCATCTTTGATAGGCATATGTAGATGACATAAAAAATAGGTTGACTACATGGACCGTAGCTGATGGAGTTTACTTTTATCTTGAAAGGGGGACTCTACTATCAATAGAACTATGGACCATCTAATTGGATGTTGATAAGTGTCAAATTATGAATTGTCCATGTGGTGGGTCCTCAAGCCACCACGTGGCTTACCACCACTTCATTTTTCCATAGTCAAAAAAAATGTTTAATGCTCAATGCCAACTCAAGCTCGAGTTGAGAAGCAAAGACCCACATTGAGGAGTTGAAAACTAAGTTGGGATACAAACCCCAAGTTAAGGTGATCATAGTAAATTTGGAGTGACCCAACTTACCCGAAATGAAATGAGCCCAAACATGGATGGGAGCCCAATTTTCCCCAGATGCCAAATTATCCCAACACGATCTGAGTTTTATATTTAACAATAAATGGATCACAAGATTAATATGAATCCCAATTCAAGATTGAGAATGAGAAAACTAAACCAAATGGAATGTCATGCCACACAAATGAGCCAACATTACTGCCACAAAGGCTACCAAATATTTCATGCCAATATTAGGTTGTGACATCACTAAACTTTCCAATGTTGTCACTTGGATGAAGAGCAAAATACCCTTGCCAATATTATCCAAGTCACCTCAGTTAAATTGAGATTGGTGATTATAATTGAGCCCAACATAGCTCATAGATCAATCCAATCCAAATGCCTTAGCTAATAAAAGGCTTATAGCAGCTATGAAGGTGGAGTCCAAGTCTTTTGAAAGACTTAATCATTCCAAACTCTTGAATGTGGGACTTTGATTTGGATAAAGACCAAACCCAATGCCCACAAATTCAAACCATGGAATTTTGGGTAAATAGATAAGCACTCAATTGATTGGGATGTGAGTTCAAGCACTATATAAAGTGTGCAAAGTTGCATTTAAACACAACCTTTCAGCAGACTGTGTAGAAGGCCATAATAGACTAGTTTGCATAAATCTCAAGTTTTGAGAGACTTGGAGAGGTTTTTAGCTCTTGGTGTAAAATAGGAAATTGTTAGAGACTCTAAGATAAATTCAATGATATGTTTAATTTCCTATGATTATTTTTTTAAATCCATTCTATAAGTCCATTTTCAAGACTTTTTGGTGAGAGTCCATAGGATTACGAGATTGCATTGATGATAGTAAGGTGGAAGGTATGTCCATGGGTTTTGAGATTTTATGAAGGTCTATTGTTGATTTGTATGTAGTCTTACAGTGTCCATTTGAAAATTGTGAGGATTTTGGCCATGTTCTCACTTTTCAAAGAAATGGATCAGTTCGTACTATAAGTGAACCTAGAGATGTAGGCATTTTCAAACTCTGTTATCAAGTGCTTATCGTGAGTTGATTTCATTCATGCATTCTTTTTCTACATTTTAATTAATTTTGTTTATTAATCATTATTGAATACATAATTAGTAAAATATTACATATTAACTAAAAATTTAGAACTTTGGGGTTTTAAGATAAATATGTATTAAAAGGTCAAATTTAGTTTCATTTCCTTGAATGTTTTGGGAAATTATGTGATTTGACTAAAGAATCCAAGGTAAATAATTTTTTCATGGAAATAAGTGCTAGTTTATGGATCACTTATGGACAACATAATCCAATAGGAGCTTATTGTTGCCTCATCAAAATCAAGTTCCATATTAGTATCAAAACCAGCATTAGCATCAAGATCAACTTTACCATCATAATCAGTGCCAAAATCAGAATTATGATTTTATAACATTGACTACATACTTTTGGAAGATCCATTTAAATATATCAATGATCCTTCCATATTTTTTTATGAATTTTTAATTAGGATTGAAGTTATTCCTCCTAGTAGTCTCTATGGAGATTATGTTGCCTTTATCCTTTTATTGATATTGTACATCCTTTTCACATCAACCATCCTATTCCTTATCATAATAGCTGATTTAACATAACTATCGATTGGGAGAAATAAAATCATACATTGTTGGCCTTATTTTATGGTTACATATCAGCTATAGAATTTAGGGGGATATAAATCAACATTCAATATTAAAAATAATAGTCCCTTAGTGAAACCTTATTTGAGGCTCTAAGGGACAATCAAAGTAAAAAATTAGAATCCCCTAGTGAAACCTTGTCTTAGAGGATAATCAAAATCAAAATCCTATAAATCTAGAAGAAAATTTCTCTATTGAAACCTTTTTTGAGATGTTAGTGGAAAATTAAAGTCAATAATCAACATCCCTTGGTGAAACCTTGTTTGAGGCACTATGGGACAAGCAAAATCAAAATCAGAACAATTGAGAAGAATCTGTTGGTGAAAAATTCTGCATGGTGCCAATAGATGAATGAGTCAATTCTACATCACTTTATGAAGACATAATTATATTCAATATCAAAACAATCGATAATTTAAAAATCATTTAGATTACAAGTATCAAGCCTAAAGAGCATGAAAATATTTAGGTTCTTCCGATAAATTTTTTAGAGATATTTGATCTTGCAGCATCCAAAATCATGGAAATTCTATAATCAATAATGATGTGTGCAACTATTATTCTCAATTTCCCTTAGTCCCCAAATAGTTATATGTCCCTTCATGATCATATCCTTCATCTAAATCCTATATCACATGATCAAATTAGATCTTTTATCCAATGCCTATCTTACTTTACCCTCCTTAGTGGCACTCTCTTTCATATATGCTATGAAGACACATTGTTTATAGGTTTGGAGTAATTAGAATCGACAACCAATGATTATCATAATGACATTAGTGTAGTCCACATCAATATGAGGATCCTAGTAGAGAAACTCTCTAGAATAGGTATGTGATAGAGATATAAAAAAAGGTTAATATTATGCATCTTTAATCCTCTAATGAGTTAAGATGTCAAAAAAAAAAATCAATAGATAGATAAAAAATTATTCCAATGGTGAAAACCATGTTTGTGGTGCCTTGGGCAAGTACCATGATGAGAAATATCTTTATGGCATCATGTATAAATAATTTTTTACCTAAAAGTACCTAAACACTTGGGGGAAACCTATTTACATCCTCATCCATCACATTAACTCCATATTTTCCATCCAATCCTATCCAAATCCTTATCCTTTCCCATCCTCTTATCTATCCTATCATGCCCATATCTCTTCCCATCTTGACCTTGGTAAGGAAGTGCAAGTATTTTTTAGCCTTGTTTTTTAAAACACCTTAGAATATCATCTAAATAGTACTTAAATAACTGGACAATTGGTTCCCACATGACATGATCCTTGGATATTTCTCATCCATTCCTCATCAATATCCCCCATAATTATCCAACATCATCCTAAATATATTACATTCATTATCATAACCCATTTTATGATAGAATAAGGTTTCCCTTTGATAGTATCCCTTTTATATCATAAAATTCAAAAATCCAAAAGCATTATAAAATAATTAGAAAAAAATGTAAAAAATTAAAAAAAGTGTCACAAATCTTCAAGAGAGATTTAAAGCCACAAAATTGAAAACATTTGTCTTGTCCTCACTCTAGTCAATAATACATTGATTAATACTTGATCTAACTATTCTAGATTTTGGGGTGTGTCCTTAAATCTACCCTATTTGGGACTACTTTAAGTCATCAATCCAAGTTTGTAGCTTTCATCTTATTTCAAGAAAATGAAATCATTCAACTTATTTCAAGATATTTTTTCCCAATCACTCCCCTTGTATGCATCCTTTCTTGTGGGAGCCATCCAAATATCAATATTATCAAGCCTTCACATGTGAAAATTGACTTAATTAAATGACAAGATGTTTTATGTTGTTTTTATTAGTTTGTGTGTGTTGGCTTACTTGTTTGTTTATTTGTTTTCTTATTATGCCTTGACTAAATTCATAAGAATTTATATAGTTTCATAATGGTTTTTCCATATCATGGTGTCTCATGTCATGCACTTGTACTTGAGTTCATCCATCAACATACAACAATAATGTCATCCTAATTTTTCCATATAATGGTGCATTTGAGTCATTTTTATATTAGATCAGGTTCAATCATTACACACATTGTGTTTGGGTCATAATTATGCTTTATATCATGATGCATTCCATCATGTGATACATAAATGTCAAGTGTTTTAGGCTTATATACAATGTCACACTACAATGGTAGTTTATTCCCTTAAAAAATCATCCATTTTCAAATCAAATCATCTCATCCCTTTTTGATGTTTCTCAACATCAGATCATCATATATTGATCTTCATAATTATTTATCATATTCCTCTCATTTTGGAAGAATTACATTATTATGAGGTCTATTTAGACTATGTATGCAATGCTCAGTCACATAGAGTTTCTAAGGCTAGGTTGGTCATTATTGCCATTATTTTCATCATCTAATTCTTCTAACTAAAAATCATTATCATAGCCTACGTGTGAGGATATCAGTGTGACACATCCCCTTTTTATCCAAATATTTCAAAATCTAATCACATCATTATTCAATCCTTATCACATTATTCTTCAATCATTATGTTATCCTTCAAGACTTCATTATTTTATCACTTTGCACATTCTCATGTGCCTGGTTTTTTATGACTTTTTCATTCTTTGAAAAGTTGTTATACAATCACACTTATATTTTCATCAGCCTATCAACTTCCTATCACCCATAAGCATGATCATCTCATCCTTAATCTATACAATAAGTTCAATCATTGATTTATGATTGTAAATAAATAAATAAATCAATTAGTCTCATCATCGATCAAATCTACCTTGTTTGGGTTAAATTTGATCAATTGGTCATCATCAATTCTATCTCGTAGCTTTCACTCTATTTGGGAAAGTAAAAGTGTGCAGCTTATTTTGGCAATGATCCTTGCTAAACCCACCCTATTTGGGGCAATTATAGCTCATAGATATTTCCCTATTTTGGTAAATTCAATGTGTGTAGCTTCTATTAGGATGTATTCTTCCCAAATCCACCCTACTTGGGGAAATTCAATCCATCATCATCATAAATTAAATCATGCAAGCATTATCTTGATCCACAAGTTAATTTCATCCATCTTTAATGCATCTTCTATTCTTATTCCTTCCTCTTTTTTTATAGAATTTTCACCTTTCATCCTTGCATGTCCTATTGAGTGCGCATCTTGCATCACATTATTTATTTCATCATATGCTCTAATTTTTCATTCACCTTTTTATTTATTTAATTTTTTTTTATTCCACTCATGTCTGACACCTTCTCAAAGAGGGGGAAAATGTATACACCTAAAATCAAACACTTTGTGTTGATTTAAACTATCTGCTAACATCATCCTAAATCCTAATTTTCCAATCAATCAATTAATTATTTAATTAATTAATTAATCTAATCAGTGATCAAATCTACCATGTTTGGGAAAAATCAATTAGTCCATCAGTTAATTTTCCCTACTATTAAGCACATAATATACTGAGAGGGGGGGTGAATCAGTATATTATATATCTTATAAAACTTTCCCTTTATCAAATTCCACTTAATCAAACATTCAAGATATGAAATAAAAATCAAACAATAAACATCACACAAGATAGAGAGAGACACTAGATATAACATGGAAACCCAATGTGGGAAAAACCATGGAGAACAATCTCAAGTATATTTGTAAGAAAAAACCCATAGGAGCACCATACCCCTTTGCCGAGTACCAACCTCAGCTACAATTCATGAGCACCAAGCCACAGGAGCTTCAAACCCCTTTGCCAAGCACCAACCCAACTACTATTCATTAGCACCAACCCACAAGAGCACCAACCCCTTTGCCGAGCACCAACCCAGCAAAAATTCATGAGCACCAACCCACAAGAGCACCAACCCCTTTGTTGAGCACCAATCCAGCAACAATTCATGAGCACCAACCCCTTTGTGTATACCACACACCTATCTCTCAATGTTGTTATCTCAACAAATGATAGATCAATACAACATCTCCTTCCTCTCTCTCACCTTTGCTCTTCTAATCTAGATATAACAAATACAAATCATATTCATCTCTCGCAATTGCTCTTCTAAGCTAGATATTACAATATCAAATCAACCTCTCATTCTCATATTTACAAATGGCTTCTCAAGCCTTTATTTATAGCTTTCCAAATGACCTTTGGCCTTCCCCCTTTGTGACCCTTCAATCCTCATGGAAAATGGTGCCAATCTTGGATGACCCTTCATATCTAAGCCTTTGAAAATTCATGTGGTGACCCTTCATGACCAAAAACGTCCTTCCCACTTTTGTCCTTATCTTTGGTGACTCTTCGTATTCCTCAAAGTGTCCCTTTATGAGAAATTGCACCCTTACTCTTTTGTCTTCACTTGGTGACTCTTAGTATTCCCCAAGATGACTCTTCATGGGAAAATTCATCCCATCCTTCTTTTGTCTTTACCCCATGGCTCTTTGACTTCTCCATGGGCCCTTCTTTTGTCTCATATGCAACCAAAAATATATTCGTTAATATTAAATAAATATTGACTCACATTAGCCGAGATAAACAATATTAAATGCAATGGGGCCTTTATCACCAATAATACTAGACCTTTGACATCAATGAAAATATTTTCAATACTATCCCCCTTTGTCATTGATGGCAACCTCAATCTTGAAACTACCACATCCTATCACCTACACATCCTATCATCTAAAAACATACAGTAACTCCCCCTTACTGTAGCAACTTGTACCTATACTTGTTATTCTCCCCCTTTGACATCAATGGCAAAGGTCCTACCTAGAGCTAACACTTAACTCCCCCTCACTTGATGCTAAACATCAATGGCAGGAAGTAATAGAAATTACTCCCAACTCCTCTCACCAATCTTTGAATATATCCTTTGATCATGCCTTTGAGAAGATATCTGACAAAACATATACATTGTTCCCTGTCCTTTGAGCATCTGCAATCAACTCATTTGAATCTTTTCTTCTAATCTCACAACCTTTAGCATGAAACCTTAATGTGTATCCTTGATCACATATTTGACTAACACTTAACAGATTATGCTTAAGACCTTTTACATATAAAAAAGTCTTAGTCTTAGTTCTACCATAATCTAAACTCAAAGTACCTTTTCCAGCTATCTTGGCAGTGGTTTTATCTCCGAACCTCACTATACCACCATTGATCTTCTTTAGAGATATGAATTTACTTTTATCTCCTGTCATATGCCTCAAACATCTGCTATCAGTTAACCATGGCTGATCTTTACCTCTTACATGCAGTGCTATCTGAACCATCATTGAATATTCAAATTGTTTCCTCTGCCATGAACATATCTAAACCTTCTTCTTGATGAATGGATCTTTGACACTCTGATTCTTCTTGATGAATGGAGCTTTGAAACTCTGATCCTTCTTGACTGACTCAAACACATTTTTACAATACCGAGCTATGTGTTCGAAGTTGTTGCACTTGTAGCATACTATGGTTTCTTCATCAAAGCTTGATAGAGGAGCAAAAGAGTTGTGGCTTCTGCTTGACTCTACTTGACTTTCCTTCTCCTTATTTTTGAAATTGTTAGCTCTTTTTATACGTTCTAACTTCTTGTGACCATATCCATTACAATAAAAACAATAGCCATAAAAATGAGACCTGTCTGTATATCTCTGACCTAATTGCCTTTTGTAGCTTTTTTCTCTCTAGCCTTCTCTATTTGAAATGTCCTCTGTATTTTTCTCTTCTCCCCTTTTTGTTTCCTCTTTTGTAAGAGATTTAGCATAGCTCTTTTTCTTTTCAAATCTGATCCCTATCTTATTTGAATATGCTTTTTGACTTTCCAATATCTTATTCAGCATGTTAGTGCTATCCTCAAATTTTGAATCACTAACTACTTTATCATTGACTGCTTTCTAAATATCTTCTTTTAAAGAGGCAATTTCAATAACATACCTTTCACAATATTTTCTTTCTATTTCCAACTATGTTGTGATATCTTCTTCACTCTTCTTGGCTTCTTCAAAGTGCGCTTGTAGATCTTCAATCATTTTCTTTGACTCTTGTTCATTTTTCTCGATCTGGCACTTTAATCTTTGATTCTTCTTCTGAACAACTTCTAACTCTTCTAAGGCACAAATGAACTCTCCTTCCATATTCACTTCAGATTCTTCCTCTTCTTCTTCTTGATCATCATCATGTATGTCCATGAATAGAATCTCTTCTTCTTCTGAATCGTTGACTCCACTATCTTTGCCTGAACTAGGATCCTTAGAATACAGGCTCTTCTTCTCGAAAGCCTTCTTAGATTTGCCTTCGAAATTCTTCTTATATGTAGACTTTTCTTCTTCATCATATTTAACTTTATCTAGGCATCTAGCTGAAAAATGTCCAATCTTTCCACAATTAAAACATTTAAAAGGTAATTTTCCTTGATATTTACCTACTCCTCTTTTTAGCTTGCAAATGAAAAGTGCTCCGTTGTCATCTTCATCATCACTGGAAATGTCACTTGATTCTTGAATCTTAGCTTTCTCTTTCTTTGATGTCTTGAAAGCTGCTTCTCTCTTTGAGGGTTTATCTTGTTTTGTCCGCATCTCATATGCCGTGAGAATACCATGAAGCTCATCCATCTTTAGCTTGGCTAAATTCTTCATCTCCTCAATTGCTGAAACCTTTGCATCATATCTCATTGGTAGAGATCTCAAAACCTTTCGCACCACTGTTGACTCATCCAATGTTTCTCCAAGACCTTGAATTTGATTTACGATTTGATCAACTCGCAAAATATAACTTGCTATATCTTCTTCTTCTTCCATCTTCAAACTTTCAAACTGCCTTCTAAAAGTCTGCAACTTAGCTTGCTAAACCTTTCCATCACCTTTGTAAATATTCTCAAGTTTTACCCAAGTTTTATGAGAATATTTACATTGCATAACTTTAACAAATTCAGATTCACATAAACCACATAAAATAGCATTTAAAGCTTTAGCATTACATTCACTTGCCTTCTTTTTTGCTGGAGTAATTGTATATGTCTGTGGCTCTTCATATTCCTCCACCACTGATTTCCATATGTCAAATCCAAGGGCCATTAAATAAACCTTCATTCTCATGCTCCAAAAAGCATAATTCATCCCATCAAACAAAGGTGCCTTATTTGTAGAAAATCCTTCCTGTGACCCAGCCATCGTGCTTTCCCGATCTACCTTCAAGCTGTAAAACTTTTCAAAAAGTAACTTGCTCTGATACCAATTGTTAAGCATGGAATATACTGAGAGGGGGGGTGAATCAGTATATTATATATCTTATAAAACTTTCCCTTTATCAAGTTCCACTGAATCAAACATTCAAGATATGCAATAAAACTCAAACAATAAACATCACACAAGATAGAGAGAGACACCAGATATAATGTGGAAACCCAATGTGGGAAAAACCACAAAGAACAATCTCAAGTATATTCATGAGAACAAACCCACAGGATTACCATACCCCTTTTTTGAGTACCAACCTCAACTATAATTCATGAGCACCTACCCACAAGAGCTTCAAACCCCTTTATCGAGCACCAACCCAGCTACTATTCATGAGCACCAACCCACATGAGCACCAACCCCTTTGCTGAGGACCAACCCAACAACAATTCATGAGCACCAACCCATAGGAGCACCAACCCCTTTGCCGAGCACCAACCCAGCAACAATTCATGAGCACCAACCCACAGGAGCACTAACCTCTTTGTGTATACCACACACCTATCTCTCATTGTTGCTATCTCAACAAATGATAGATCAATACAACATCTCCTTCCTCTCTCTTACCTTTGCTCTTCTAAGCTAGATATAAAAAATACAAATCATATTCATCTCTCACAATTGCTCTTTTAAGCTAGATATTACAATATCAAATCAACCTCTCATTCTCATATTTACAAATGGCTTCTCAAGCCTTTATTTATAGCTTTCCAAATGACCTTTAGCCTTCCCTCTTTGTGACCCTTCAATCCTCATGGAAAATGGTGCCAATCTTGGATGACCCTTAATATCCAAGCCTTTGAAAAGTCATGTGGTGACCCTTCATGACCAAAAACGTCCTTCCCACTTTTGTCCTTATCTTTGGTGACTCTTTGTATTCCTCAAAGTGTCCCTTCATGAGAAATTGCACCCTTACTCTTTTGTCTTCACTTGGTGACTCTTGGTATTCCCCAAGATGACTCTTCATGGGAAAATGCGTCCCATCCTTATTTTGTCTTTACCCCATAGCTCTTCGACTTCTCCATGGGCCCTTCTTTTGTCTCATATGGAACCAAAAATATATTAATTAATATTAAATAAATATTAACTCACATTAGCGAAGATAAACAATATTAAATGCAATGGGGCCTTTATCACCAATAATACTAGACCTTTGACATCAATGATAATATTTCCAACACCTACTTGGGGAAAATATGTTATTTACACTATTTGGGGAAAATTATCTAGTCAAAGCTTATATATTTCATCCTGATTGGGTAAAATAAAAGTGTGTAACTCATTCTCTTAAGATGCATCCTTCTTGAGTCCACCCTAATTTAATAAAATTATTCTATCATTATTAGTAGTTAAAGCATGCAAGCACTAACTTGAGTGGGCTAATTTTATACATAAATTAATTTCATCACCTTGTTTTTTGAAAACCCATTTGCATCCTTCATCCCTGCATATCCTCTCAAGGGGGCATCATTCATCACATTCTTTTTTTCAGCATCATCTAGTTTTTATCCTCCCACATTTTTTTGACTTTTTTTCTTTGAAAAGTCATTACTCCACCCATCATGTCTCAAAATGACTTCTTAAAGATGGGAAAAATGTATACATATAAAATCATATAATTTGTATTGATTTTAAATATCCACACTAACATCATCCTAAATCTTAATTTAATCATCTAACCAACCTTCTATCCACTATTCACCACTAGTCAATTAATTACTTCTTCATTATCACATCTTTTCCCATAAATTCACATCACATTGCATTGTTTAATTAATCTCAATTATTTTTTTAATCATATTTTAATGTAAAATTATGTAATGCATAATTAATAGTTTTCATAAATCATTTAATTCTATTTTCCATCAATATCATGACATCATCATCTTCTTCCTCAAGGCAAGTCAATGCAAAGTTGGAAGTGTGTAATCAAAGTCTCTTATACCCTCTTACAAACCCAAAATTCTCATAAGTCAATTTATTACACATACTCTTAGACACTTTATCCTTGTCCTTACACACTCCATCTTCCTCATCATAGAGATGTAGGATTGATTTTTGTCCATTGATCTTCATCTTGATCCAACAGTCCTCATTCATCATCCAAGTCTATAAATTATAGGGATTTTTCCTCATTCAAACAAGTCTTGGAATCATAATGAAGTGTTGTCAAAATCCAATCTCAACCAAGCAAATAAATCTTGAAAATACATTGAATCTCTACATTTTCTAGAGTCATTCATATATGAATCATATCAATTGTTCATCCAAATCATGCATAGAGCAAGGGGATATGTCATCCCAATAGCTTGAAGACATTTACAAATATCTCAATCACTATATTTGAGGCAATACAAACTTGAATTTTGATAAGAGGGAGAAATAGAAAATGGAAGGTATAATAGCTAGATATGTCTTCATATTTATTTGTTTGCCTCTTTCTTTAACTTGCCTAATTTGAGGACTTACATCTAGTATGTTATGTTTCATATATTTTTGTATTATTTTCATAGTAACAATAAATTAACCTATTTCCAAAATTGAGTCTAAATATGCTGGGAGGGCAGCTTGCATCTGCGCGGCCCCCCAAACCCTAAGCGTCTATGCGTAGAAGACCATAATGCGAGATCTATTACTGCATGGAACTTAGTTTTTGCTTCAGATTTTTGCAAATGAATACACAGATCTGTAAAGCATTTGAATGTGTGGCTTTGTATAGTGTATTTTATTTATGTGTGGCTCTATTTTTTTACCTTGATCTTCCATAGCATGGACACCATGATGACCAAAACCCTATTCTGTGCATATCAGTGTTTTCATTGGTAATATCTTGAATGC
Source organism: Torreya grandis (assembly GCA_037957365.1). Taxonomy (NCBI): domain Eukaryota; kingdom Viridiplantae; phylum Streptophyta; class Pinopsida; order Cupressales; family Taxaceae; genus Torreya; species Torreya grandis. The sequence continues at coordinate 4,245,390 of JARHVA010000328.1, read as the reverse complement.
CATGGCGGTGATTCCTCTAAGTAGAGGGGGTGATCTTGCAGATGTTTGGGTGGAGGGAATGGGCAATGGTGGCATTGGATCTAGGGTTTGTTTCTATTGGTGGTGTTGTCTATTTTTGGGCAGTGCATTTATCGAGTGAGGATGATGGGATCTAAGGTGCTGGTGTGCAGAGCATTAATGTAAGATCTTTTATTACGTGTCTCTTTATTTTGATTCAATTTGCTGTATGGTGGATGGAGAGGGGGATTGCATTTGCGTGGCCCCCTTAAACCCTTCTTCAGGTGTGATAGTGTGGTACTGTCAAGCTTATTTTTTATTACGTGAAACTATATTTTTACCTCAAATTTCTATTTTTTGGCCACCGTGCTGACCATTACCCTATTTTGAGAGGATTGGTGTTTTCCTCAGTGATATTTATAATGTCATGGCAGCATATCCTCTATGCAGAGGGGGTGATCTTGCAGACATTTGGGTAGATGGAATGGGTGGTGGTGGTGATGGATCTGAGGGTCATTTCTTTGCTGGTGGTGCTGTCAATTTTGGGTAGTGCACTGGTGCTTAGGGAGGAAGGTGAGCCATGCAAAGGAAAATTTTGACGGCTGCCATTTGTGAGCAATTCCTTAGACATGGTGTTCTTGGGGTTGTTGGTTTGAACTTGGGAGTCTGCTCTGTTATTTATGGAGTTGGGCTTTGGTGTTTCCATTTAAGAGGTTTTAGGTCCTTGTAAAACCTGGTTCTCAGGTTGTTTTTACTTGGTTTTGTTTGGGTTTCAGGTCCCTGTAAAACTTGGGGAGCTTTTTCTAGTTTTTATTATTGGTTTCAGATCCCTGTAAAACTTGGTTTTGTCACTGATTTTTAGTGGGTTTGCCTTTCCTGGTGGTTTGTAATGTTTTATCTTTCTTGATCTATAATGGGTTTTGGGGCCCCTTCAAAACTTACTTTTACTTGAATCTAAAACAATAAATTAACCTACTTTTCAATCATGAGACCACATAAATTATGAAGGATATCAGTATACTAAACTTTATTATCTACCTAATTTATTGTGAGTGTGTTCTAATAGTGGAAAAATAATAGGAAATGCATCTGATTTTTCTAGATATAGAACTGTGTTTATATACATAAAGGGTCAATAATGTCAATCACGGGTATGAATGTTGATTGTAATGACTAGGATAGGCATTACTATCTTAGGTATGTTTTTCTCTTCATGACTGCACAGTGTGGTGCACATATATGATAAGTCTCACTTCTACAATATGTGACATTTGACTGCATGTGCAACTCTTGATATCAACTTACTTATCTTTGAAATCTTAGGTCCACTTATAAAGGATGAAAACCTATAAATTTTAAGGAAGTGTAACTGATCTAAGCTAACCTTAATCACTCTCATTGATGATTGACCAATTCTTATGTATTTCATACTCCAAAGAGGGAATTCAAACCACACAATTTTTCCCTTAGTGTGAATGTGTAATTATGATATTTCACTATATGAATGCACCTATAAATCTAACTATGATATTGATCATTTTGGCACTTAACCTTGTTTGGTGTGTTTCAGACTTGGTTGATGACTACTAGTGATTGATTTATGTATATACCATAAATTGGTCAAGCAACCACACATATCATGTCTTTTCATAGGAGACTCTAACTGGAGAATATGATTTTTATTCACATTTAGCCATGTCTTTCACTTTATTATTTTTAGTCTTATTATATGCTTAGGTCACCTTTTTACCTATTCTCAATCAACCTATGCCTTTCAAGTAGTCATTCCACCTTAGCCAGGTCAGGTTTTCTATCCTATTTCCATCCCCCTAAGTCCTGAGACTATAGTATAGGACTGCTAGGGTTAGACTACAGTACCAATGCCACTAGTGTCCATTTCTAGTGCTCTTGTCCAGGGCCATTTTGAGTTCTAACAATCATTTTCCTTTACTTAATGAGTCTTAGCCCCTTTATTAGCTTCATCCTTAAGTTTTTTAATGTTGGCCAAATAGAAATAAATCTCCAAAATTTGAAATAAAGAGTCTCATATATAAATGATTTCATGAGGCATTTTATATCTATCACTTACTACTTTGGCACATTAGACATAATAAAAATCAGTCAATAGTATTGCTCATCATTTTGCATCACACATAGACTTGTATGCTTGATCAAGGATGGGCCTAGGCAAAATTCATTCTTGAATCTATCATGCACATTCCTTAAGAAATAACTACATTTGATCTGAGACCCTAGCTTGAGGTTTAATGTAGGCAATAATTAGGACAATAGGGGTTCTAGATCATGTGATCATTCTTCTTCTAACCCATTTTTCCCCCTTTTTATTTGTATGTATTTGTTGTTTTCATGTGTGTAGATGATTACAGGGTTTTTGAGATTGAAATATACCTATATAGAGCTATATTGATTTCCAACATATAAAATTTGGTACATAAGCTCACACTGATCTAGTAAATAAAACCCAGAAAGATTATATGCTTAGGACAATAGCCATAGAGGTGGACTATACTACCAGTGCCACTCCTATCTACTTTTGGCACTCCTATCTAATCATAGAATGAAGGCTAGATCCAGATTCCAAATAGTGTCCCAGTCTTATATCTTAAATTCTAGCTCCTAAATCATCTATCTCAGCCCATTTTTATATAAGTTTATTTCTCTTCCTCATGTAATTTACTTAATAAAAATCTATGTTTTACCATACTAAACTAGATTTTCCCCCTTACTCTAGACCCCGTATTATTTAGGAACTAAACACTAGTTTTCCAAAAATAATAAAACATTTGGTGAACCCAACTTACTTCAAACAAAAATCTAAAACCCTAGGTACTCTTAGGGTTTTTTCTTCAAATCTTGTGCAAAAATTTATTTTTCAAATTTATATTTTTTGTATAAATTTTTGTGCATTTATTCTATTCAAAACTACTTTTAGAATCAAAATTATTGGCATAATTTTCAAAAATTCTAAAACCCTAGCTTAAAACCCTAGATTTCCAAACTAGGTATTCAAACCCCAAGCCTTCCTTGCAAATTTTAGAAAAATATTTTGGAATATTTGAAATTTTTTTACTTTATAGAAAATACTTTCGAAATTTAAATATTAGTATTTTTCTTGTGAAAAAATTTAATTTCAAATCTTTGATTTTTGTATCAATTTTTGTGCATTTATTCTATTCAAAACTATTTTTAGAGTTTAAATTATTAGCATAATTTTCAAAAATTCTCAAACCCTAGCTTAAAACTCTAGATTTCCAAACTAGGTCCTAAAACCCCAAATTTTTCTCCCTTACAATATTTATGAAAATATTTTGGAATTTTTGCACATTGTCTAAATTGTCAAAAATATTTTCAAATTCTCTATGTTCATAGTTATTTTTGCATTTATATGTTTAATAGTAATTTTCAAAATACTCTTTGGTGAAAGAAATAAAATTGCCACTAAGGCACTTCTTCCCTCTCATCCCATATATCAAGTTTTAAAATTCTCTCATAATTATGATAATGAATGGACAAATTTGCAAAATTGCACATTAGCTAAAAATGTGGAAAATGATTTCATTTATAATGAAGATAACTACTATTGTTGTAATGAAGAATATGATGATATACGTGATAGTGATAGTGAATATAAGTAGATGCATCTTTTTTTCTCAAACCTATCTCTTTTATTCCATCTTCTAAAGAAAATAATTTTGATAAATGGGAAAGATACATTTCACCTCATTACCCTATGCACAATGCACCAAATAAACAAATTAATCATGCACTTCCAAGTGAACCTCTTATTGGTGATAATTTGCTTCCATGTGAACCTAATATCTCTCTCTTTTTTGATACTTCAATGTTCAAATTACAATAATATAAAAGAAATAGAATAAAATTTCCAATGCATAGTTTAAATGATACATCTCATGTTCCTAACCCTACTTCATCAAAATAATGTCTAAATGAAAACTCTTCTCTTATTTCTCATATAGCACATGAAAAAAATGCATGTACTCCATCCATAGATAACATTGATGCACATGATATTCTAACTTCAAATGATACTTTATTGCATATTAGAAAAGAATTAAATTCTTCTCTTACACCTCTCCCTAGTTGCACTGAAAGTGATAATGAGTATGATAGTGAACATGTAAATGAATATGAAAATGAGAGTGATTATGAATTATATTCTAATGATGACAATGCATGGAACAATGATGATTATTATGCACATAGTTGAGAAGAATATGCATCTTGTGTTTCTAACTCTTCTCTCACTCCCCTCAAACATAATGCACTTCCAAAAATTGTTTATACTTTTATGCATGATTTTATTTCAATAATGCACATATTAATTAAAATAGCACATCTTCCACTCAATTAGAATGTGATACACTAAAAAAAAAAGATACAAATGAAACTCCTAAACCACTCCTCACTACAGTAGAACCCAATTTGCACTCTTCACCTAAAGAGAATGGTAGCCCGCATCCCTCTAGTAAGGTCCAAGTTACCATTACTCCCAAGTTTCAAGTGAGCATGCCCCCTCTTTATGATCTAATTGATAAATGTAGCATTCCCATGGTTAAAATTAACAATCAAATTCAATAATTAAATGAACCACTTCAAGATGCTAATGTACCATCTCAAGAGATTCTCTCTTTGATGCATGTAGTTGGTGAATTACAACACCAAGTACATCTCCTTACCTTGGAAAACAAGGCGTATAAGTCTTGGATCGATGATAATTATCTATATGGTAACTCAATTTTGAAGACATTCATAAAAGCTTCATTGCCTAAGCATTTCTAGATACCATCATTACCTCACTTTGATGGAACTAGAGATCCATGTGTACACTTTCAATCCTTTAAAAAGGCTTTGCCATCTCATGTGAGTCCTTTGATCCTACTCAAGTTATTCCAATAGACATTAGTGGGGGAAGCAAAAAATTAGTTCTTTCATCTACTCCCTATTGGCTATTTGCACACATATGATGACTTAGAGGAGGCATTTCTCAGACATTGCATACATAATATGGGCCCTCATGTCACATATGATAAACTTACAACTTTACATCAGAATACTTCAGATCTAGTTAGTGATTATATCTTACGATTCAAGAATTGTATGTTAAGATTGATATACAAACCAACAGATTTATAAATTCAACATATCTTTATTAAGGAGCTTTGCCAACCTTTCCTTGAGCATCTACTATATCAAATAGAGTCTTCTTTCAAGCATTTATGCTATACAATTTTAGCCTTAGAAAATAAATTAGGATTGATTGAGGTAGATTCATTTTATTGAATTACTCTAGATTTCATAGTAGTATCTACAGTTCCTAGCATCTACCATATCCTAAACAAGATAGGAGACCACAACCAAAAAAGAAACTAGTTAATATCAAAGAGCTAGTCCCCAGAGTACAACCTACAATATGCATTACAAAGAAAAACATCAAGGCACCACTATAGTTTGATTTAAAGTAGGATAGCCCATTTGTCATATTATCATCACTCTTAGATAGGATATTAATCACATTACCTTCTACTCATCAATGAGATCCATATCTCCTATAGAAATAGCCACATCGACTCTTTTATAACTATCACCATATCCATAGACACAAATATAATGATTGTTATAGACTTAGAGATTGCATTAATAGATGTGTTGATAATGGCATCATAACATTCACATAGGGGCATCAATATCTCCTTCATCATGGAACCATAGACCTCATTCATCTATAACTGAGTCATCTTAGGACATTCCTTCATAGGAATCATCGATCACTCATCATGAGAGTAATGCAGGTTATAGGATAGAACCTCACATGAGATATCATATTCCACTTATTTAGAAGGTTTATAAACATGTACAGTGAGAGTAGCCTATATATAGTAGTGTAGTCCAAGAAGTACATAGTACAGTTCCATATACATATCTAGCAGAGTCACAAGCATCGTAGTAGAGTAATACTCATGATAAATATTAATTATGGCCAAATTTTCTTGTTCCTATCTCATGTAGCAACCTGCTATGATTAAGATTAAACAAGCCCTCATCATAGGTTTTAGCTCTATCTTAATCTATGGCTTAGTCATACACATCATAGATTACTACTCATGAGAAATATTCACTATGGCTATATTTTTTGGGTCCTATTTCATGTAAAAACCTACTATAGTTAAGATTAAATTATCCCTCATCACAAGTTTTAGCTCCAGCTTGATCTATGGCTTAATCATACACACCACAATAGAGGCCACATGGTATACAATTACAGATAGATGAGACTTCTTCATAACATACAATTTTAATTGCATGATTAATAAATTTACATTTTGTAGAATCTCCACATCTAGATATAGTTAGTACATAGTAGATAGTATCAGATATAGAGCATATCCCTACATAGCATGAGTAGTATGGGCATTTATTCAGTTGGCCAATAGGATTTAAATAGTGATATAGCATAGAGTGATATGATACACATTCATACTAGCATCAGTTCATATCTTCACTTAGCAAGGAAATGATAGATCCAAAGGTCTAGCTAGCCTTTGTATTCTTGAGCCACTTTCAATGAATTAATACACATAGTGTATTATCTTACATCCCCACATACTAAAAACTAACATTCATAATTCTCAGTAACTATCCATAGCCAAAACTAGCTTATCAAAGTCTAGATCTTACCAAATTAACTTATCCAAACACTATACCAATCTTAAACCAAATCAAACTTATCAAATCCTACTTTACCAATCTAAAAACCAAATCAAATTTATCCAAATAGTTTACCAATTACCAAAACAATCAAATTTATGCTTACATATGATTACAATTTGAAATCAATAGCCTAGCATTACAATTTTAAAAACATCAAATCCCATATTCCAAGTACCATATTACAAAACATATACAACCTTAAAACATTAATACCAAATAAAATGCTTCTAAAACAACCATATGCAATGAATATAACAATGTCTTTCAAATACCATAACACATTACGCATGAGTTGAAATCAAAACAAACATCCATATATAAATAACCAAATTTTCAAATACATTATATTATATCAAGTAGAATCAACCATGAATGGGCATCATGCCCTCACTCTCAGTCTCACTTTCTTCTCCAATACTAGTCTCATAGTCTATCCTAACACTCAATGACCTCTCACCTCCTTGAGCTCCTGAATGCCTCTTATACCAACTATCTCACTCCAGTAACCACCCATGTTCCTCACACAAATCTACACACAACCTCTACAAATCTGTGTACTCATCCATGATCTACATACTCACTAATCCATAATCAAGTGGAGGCATCCTATGTCTATCTATCTCAACCATCAGCTCATCTCTCTCTCACACTACCCTAACATATACAGTTATAGTTGTAACATCCCTATCAAATGAATGAGCATAAATTTTGATTATAACTATCACTCACTCAATCAAACCCTCCTCCATAACATCATCAAGACATGTCATGTGAGCTCATAAAGTGTAGAATCAATGATGGTCTCCCAAAAACCATCATCTCCACCTCTTGCCTTAGCTTGTGCTTCATCTTGAGCACCTTCCACTCCACCTGCATGTAAAAAGTACAACACTAAATTAAACATGCATTTTAAAAATAAGATTAAACATACACAAACTTTAATAATAATTCAAATATAATCAATGCTTACCTCCCATCATCTAGATTAGAGCAAGGTCCTCAAACTTGAGGGCATCCCCTCCATCAACAAGATATAATGGATCCCATCGATGCCTCACCCACCATGTGGTATATGCTTCTCTATTCAACCAACATCATTTACATCAGGAATGTCTATAGCCACATCTCATGCATCCAAAGGTAATGGTGATAACTCGACCTTGATAGGTCTCCCATGAGTTCCTTCCCTCACTAGTGCCCATGCACTCCTCACCCACACCCATGTTATAAGGGGCACATCTTATGGTACCCAAAACTATCTATTCATGTAATCATATTGAAATCACTCATACACTCCAATGCAGTGGTCATGTAGCCAACAACTAACCCTCATATACTATAATTACACTCCATCCTTATGCCACCCAGGGAATCCTCTATAGGGCTTCCATATGATATCCTGAGCTACCAATCTATCTAAAATTTGTCTATAGTGATATATCCTAGGAGAATGGATAGGTAATGCACTTTCCCACCACACCCCATATAGTTGTTTGGGTGCCCACCTATCCCTCAATAATCTTATTGACCGCACAACCACTATATGCTCATAATCCCAACAATGTAATAAATTAGCTACATTTACGTCACCATTGAATGACTCCTAAGTAAACCAATAAATATCCATGTATAAGTGGTAAAGAATAGTCTTACCCCATGAGAAAATAGTGCCATAAACCTCTATACTATGCATGATCTTATGCATCCTATATGCAATCAACACTTTACTCCCATCTATAGAAATAAATGAAGCCAACAACACAACCAACCACTTTCATAGGTGTAGAACACTTGACTACACAATAACTAACAATAATACATCACTATCACTATCTCTCCTATGTATGCCTAAGGGCACACTATCAAAATATAGGGATGCATGATTAATAACATCTATACCCATGCCATCATGCAATGTCACCCACCACCCACTCACCAACAAATGTAAAATATGGTAAACATCCTCTAGAGTAATCGTAATCTCTCTAGTAGGAGGCCAAAAATTACATGTGTCTACATTCCACCTCTCACATAAGGTGATAATTAGATACCTATCCCACTACATAGTGCCTAGGTCACACACATGACCCAACCCTACCGTATCCATCATAACTCTCTCATCAGCTAACAAAGGTAACAATCTTAGGGTCTCCATCACCTAGCCTCTAAAAAACTCCCTCATTCATACCTCACCCTATAAAAACACCAAAAACCATCATATGTATCAGTCAAATATGCTAAAGTAAATAACTAAGCTAAACAATAACAGATATCCAATCAGAATCTCAAAAAACTAGCCCTAGTGGACAATAACATTACAAAAGGACACTAGCGCTAGACAATAATGCCAGAACCTAGACAATAGCACTAAACACTGGATAGGAGCATTGAATCCTAGACAAGAGTGCTAAAACTAGTTAAAAATTTTCTAGGCTACTTAAAACACCTCAAAAATATCAAAAATAGGCTTCTAAATAGGTAAAAATCACACATTTTAGCTACTTACTAGAGCAACCTCCCCACCAGCCTTCACCTGGGCTACCAACTACTCAAAATAGGTCATGATAGGTGCTCATCTCCTTGACATATATCCTACTTCAAAGCTCCAAATCTCAACCTAGTCAATGCACAAATGAATCAATAATTATTCCAATTTTCTTATATCAAACAACTTTCTCATTCAAAGCAAAATACCATTTTTACTATAATTTCAACCCTGTAGCTCCATTTTACAAACCATTTTATTCCATAGAATCATAACAATGATACCTTCGATGTAACATAAGACTCACTCTCTTACTACATTATCTACCCATTATGGAACACACATCTCTATACCAATTTTTACCTAGACATCCACTTCGGTCCTAACCAATCAAAGACTCATTTAACTATCAAAAAATTCAGCCTAACCAATCAATAGCCCATTTAACTTTAAAAAAATCTCAATCTAATCAATCAAGAAAAATTTCCATCAATTTAAACTATATCAAACTCACTTTTTTTCATTGCACCACTAGTCATCACTTTTGTCTCAACCTCTTCTATCATAGATCTCATCCCTCTCCCCAAAAAGGGGGCATCATTCCTACTATTCCTATTCCTACTCTTACCCAGCATGCCCATCTACTTTCATAAGTGGATACACCATGGTTCTTACACCTGTAATAGTTAGATCATTAGGTTCAGCTCAAATTGGTCAAAATATATAGTGATTCAGACTACATGGTCATTCAGCATGGTTCATACACCTCCAATATTTAGATTATTAGATTCAACTCAAATCGGTAAAGATATACAGTGATTTAAACTACATGGGTCACTCAGCATTACTCATGACATTCAAAGGGACATACCTTTATTTTATAGATATATAGATTAGTTACATATATAGTGGTTTAGATTCAAACCAGATACTATATTTGGGGTTATGTACATTACTACACGTCTCACATATATAAATTCATAATGTATGACATAGTTACAGGACTAGATAGAAGATTATAAGCATAGTGCAAAGCACATTTTTTTGATATCTAGTTTTACACATGGGGCATGACATGATATGTCATCTCACATGTGGTTATATAGATTTCCAAACTATACATATGCATCACTCACATACCATATTTAGGGGAATGGCATAGATGTTCATGTTCTTCACCATCCAAGATTATATAGATTAGAATGGAAAAACATGTTATTCTCTTCTTGCACATTTACCAGAGTTTTAGATTACACCCAAATGTACCCAAGTTATCACCAAGTTGGATCATATGATCATCTATAGAAATTTATCCATAGCATTACCCAGACCCAAACTACATAATTTTGTGTGGGATAGAGGGTAGACATTAGTTTTAGGCCTCTGAGCACTTCTCAGTTGTAGTTTGGATTATCTAGAGTGGGGTCATGACAGATTTTGATCTTTACATTATACAAATTCTATGCACACATTCTAGATTAGATGAGTTTATGTGGGATAAAGTGTATATATTAGTTTTGGACCTCTGAGCATTTCTCATTTTAATCCAGATTTATCATAGGGGGCAAACATTACCCTCCTTCACCATGTTCTATAGATTCCATAGTCAAATTCAGTATAAGGTGCATCTATTTCAAGGATTCCTTCTATCTCTAGGCACTATTCATATATCCATCCACTTCCTTAGCTAGGAAGTGAGATGGATTATTTTCAGCACACTTATCTCCATACATATAGGTTTAGGTATGCATTTTATTTTCTTTCTTTTACTCTAGTACTTCATTTCATTACATCACTAGATTAAAATGGGGGTAAATGTATACACCGTAAATTGGTCAAGAAACCATGCATATCATGTCTTTTCATAGTCCTTTCACAGGAGACTCTGACTAGAGAATATGAGCTTTATTCACATTTAGCCATGTCTTTCACTTTATTCTTTTTGGTCTTGGTTTATGCTTAGCTCACCTTTTTACCTATTCTTGGTCATCCTGAGCCTTTCAAATAGTCATTCCACCTAAGTCAACATAGGTTTTCTATCCTCTTTCCATCCCCCTAGGTCCCAAGACTATAGGATAGGAGTGCTAGGGTTGGAATACAATGTTGGTGCCACTAGTGTCCATTTTTAGTGCTCTTGTCTAGGGTCATTTTGAGTTATAACAATCAGTTTCCTTCACTTAATGAGTCTTATTCCCTTTCTTATCTTCATCCCTAAGTTTTCCAATGTTAACCAAATGCATATAAAGCTCTAAAATTTGAAATAAAGAGTATCCTATATAAATGACTTCACAAGGCATTTTATATCTATCACTTACTACTTTGGCACATTAGACATAATAAAAATTAGTCAATAGTATAGCTCAGCATTCTGCATCACACATAGACTTGCATACTTGATCAAGGAAGGGCTTAGGTGAAAGTCATTCTTGCATCTAGCATGCATTTTGATTATGCATGTTCCCTAAGGGAGACCTACATTTGATCTGAGACCCTAGCTTGAGGGTTAATGTAGGTAGCAATCATGACAATAGGGGTTTTAGATTGTGTGATCATTCTTCCCCTAACCCAATTTTCCCCCTTTTGATTTTGATGCATTTTTTTCATATGTGTAAATGATTACAGGGTTTTGGAGATTAAAATAGACTTATAATGAGCTATGTTGACTTTAAGTATCCAAAATTTGGTACATAAGCTCACACTAACCTGGAAAATAAAACCCAAAAAGATTAGATCCTTAGGATAATAGTGGTAGAGGTAGACTATAGTACTGGTGCCACTCCTATCCACTTTCATCACTCTTGTCCAATCATAGAATCAAGGCTAGATCCAAATTTTAGATAGTGTCCCAATCCTACATCTTAAATTCTAGCTCTTGAATCATCTGTCTTAGCCCATTTTTAGATAAGTTTATTTCTCTTCCTCATGTAATTTAATTGATAAAAATCTATATTTTACCATACTAAACTAGCTTTTTCCCCTTACTCTGGACCCCTTATTATTTAGGAACTAAACATTAGTTTCCCAAAAATAATAAAACAATTTGTAATTTGAGAAGAATAGGTTAGATTTTATCAATGTGTAGTAGTGTATACATGCTTGATAGATGAGTTTCAAGTGAGTACTAAGTGTGGGATTTATTTATATTTATATGAGTCCATTTTGGTAATTTATCCCACCAATGACACACTAAATGAATGGGATAACCTATGGGAAAGATTTAATTTTGAAATATATCCATTCTTAGGCAAAAAATAGTAACATTAGCCTTAAAATAGTAATTTTGATGTGATAATCTAAGTTTGGCATTACTAATTGGCAGACCTAAATGCCAATGTGATATTATTGGAATATGTGAGTAGGATATTTCATTATCATAGATTAGAATCTTCATGTAGGTGATTTATAGAAACTTAGACTAGATCAAGCTCATAATTAACATGTAGGTGTATGAGAATAGTGAGTGAGAATTGTTTGGAGATGAATAAGTCATATAGGATAAGTGTAGGTCAAGATTGACATTGTCAAGTGTCAAATACCAAATACCAAATTTTAGTGTCTAAAACTATTTATACATTGGTAAGTTTATATCTTAGAGATATAATATATTTAAGGAAGGTACATAAGTATGGATTTTTTCATGCCTTAAAAATTAGATAAAATAAATAAAACATAAAACTCTAGATAGGTAGCATTTTTTGACTCATTTGATTCACCCTCATGTGTGTAGCTATAAAAGATATTCCATATATATATCTTTAATATATATTATTCATATAAATAAATACTCTATATCCTATTAATTACCATTAAAAACAATAAAAGAGGAGGGGACTCAACCTGTATCCCAACCCCTAGGCCCTAAAATCCTACTCCAATAATGAGAAGAGATAATAGGTAACCTTTCCCACTATCCCAAACCTCAACCTATCTCCCCCACCCTTTCCCCTGGCCCAAAACACATGTTTCCCCAAAACATGGCACTAGCACAAAAAAACATAAAATTGGTCTATACACATATTGAAAACAACCCATGATAAGGTTCAAATTACCAAGAATAATTCCCAAAAAACTCCACTACAAAAATAAGGATTCTTTCCCAAAATCAAAAATAAAAATAGACCCAATTGATCTCAAAATACATAAAAATAACCTAAAATGTGTCATAGACCACCTACATCACACTCCACCTAGTTATGCATCTTCCTGCTTTACCCTACTCATTTCAATGTTATATATTTAATTCCATGAGTTACAAAATTAAAATAATCATACAAATCCTAGGTAGAAAAGGGAAATGGGTTGCTTCACACAACACCCAATGTGGAGAGGACATGTGTCCACTTTTATGGGCTGAATTTGTTTCAACCTCCATTCAAGGCATTCCTAGAGATTTTTAATTCCTTGGAGTAACAAATTTGGCACATGGTTCAACACCTCACAAAATGGCACACTAAAAGAGAGGGAAGGGTGGTTTTTTGAAAAAAACATTTTTTTAGACATAGAATTCATCTTATTTTTTCCTATAAAATAGGGATGAAATAACTTAGGCAATGATGTAATATAATGACAATGTAGTATAAGAAAGATTTTTCACATGGGTTCATCATAGTCCTAGGTTCATGATCACAAGAAGTATATAGAAAGAACTATGGAAATTATAGGGTCAATTATGTACACCAGCTATGGGCATGGATGTGTTCATATAGTCACATGCTTCTCCATTATCCCCCATCCTATTTTTGTGTCCACTTTTTCTTTCACACTCAAGGAACCCATCAAAATATCCAAGCAAAAATAAATGTCATAAATAAAACAACCATGTAATATCAATGTAATATATTTATTAATATACACCACATACATGCAATAATAATATAACCAATTAACCCTTTTATAATCATGACCATAATCAAGATTATGTTAGCACATTGGTACCTGACCATAAGGTATGCATAACACAAGGAGAGTCCCTCACCATGGTTTATGTTTTGAACACATTCAAGCATTATTTACCAACAACACCAATTATTTCTATGCAAACCACAAAGTACTGAAGTAATTGAAGAATAAATTGTTGGTAAGAAGAAGAATATCTAAATGGCTCATGTTTTTAAAAAGTATCAATTTACAATCATGGTAGGAATGGGTAAGGTTTTTTCTGGTCTTCATCATTTAATTTGAATAAAAATAGGATAAGTGCCATAAGATGCAAAACAAAATTTTCTTGATGCACATATTTTTAGAGTGCAAGCAGTTTTAGGATATCTATAGGAGATATTCACATATTTACAAATAAATGAAGTGTCTATAAATTATTCTACAAAGGAGAGGAAATAATTATCGATAATAAATCTCTATCTCACCATAATTGATGGTTATTTTATAAATAGGGAAGGGATGAAGTATTGTAAAGAGTGGTGTTGGAGCATGAAAGGGCCATGGTTTTCATGGAAGCTCATGAAGGAGTAGCTAGTGAATATTTTTTTGGTGATTCCATAACAAAGAATACATTACAAGAAATATTTTGGTGGCTTGTGAATTTCAAAAATGCTAATAATTTTTCAAATAATTGTGACATGTGTTAGAATATGTAAAGTTCCACTCAGTAGGATGAGACTCCACTTAATGAAATATTATAAACACAACCTTTTGAGAGTGTGGTATATACTTTTTTCAATAAAAATCCACTAGCTCAAGGCACCAAATCAATATATACTAGAATATCTATAGACTATTTCACCAAATGGGTTGAGATAATAACTACACATAGCTATACAACACAACATACTATTGATTTTCCATATGATTACATTATCACAAAATTTGGATGTCCCATGACATTGGTAAATGATAGGAGGGTAAAATTTTTGAATAATACTAATGCGATTCTTAGACAAATGGATGTGATGAATCTTTTAATAAGGTACTAGATATATTTATTATAAAAAATTATAATGTTGATAAAGATTATTGGGAAGAAGGAATTCCAACAATTTGGTGGAAATATAGAACACATTATAGGAAAACCATTGGCCAAATACCATTTCATGAGTTTTACGGTATAGAGGTGGTGATGGCTATGGGTGAACAAGATTCGGTGAAGAGAAGGATAGAGGAATTGATTAAATTTAATTAGGTGAGGATTATCTCAATATGGTGAAAAAATATGAAATTGATCACAAAAATCCTCACATGATAGGAATTTAAGATTTAAATATTTTCAAGTGGATTAATGTGTTTCTATATTAAAGTAGATATAAGGCCTATTTAGATTAGTTTCATATAATATGAATCATACCTTATATAATACATACTATTATATAGGAATTAGGTATTACTCTTAGATATGTCAGGAAATTTATTAGAGGGGAATGTTAATGGTAATAGGCTCAAGACTTACTATCATTAGATAAGTAAATACAAAGTTGGAAAATAAGTGTGCAAAAAGGCACACAAGTAGAAATGGTAAGATATAAGTAGGAGCTATAATTAGTTGATAGTTGTGGAAAATATCTTGATGATTGGCTAAATGTTTATAAATTGATTAGTGTATACATTTATGATTGGGAAGATAGAGTCTCCATCACCAAATTTGTTATAGAAAGTTAGCATGTACATTTGGAGCTTCATAAATATCTTGTATGTATGGTTGATGGATAAAATCAACCCAAGTGTTCATAAATATGATAAGGAAGGGATATGAAGTATAAATTGGATAACTTGGAAGGAGCTGAAGGAAGCAGTGTAAAATATAACATTACAATTTTTTAGACAATCATAAAATGGTTAAATGGATCTCTAAAAATCATTTTGGATGGAGCTTTGCAAAGAATGAGTGCCTCAGAATTGGATAATAATAGAGGCAATTGAATATAATAAAAATCATGAAAAGGGATTTATTTTTCACATTCATAATGATTGAAGGAGGTTTCATAATGATAAATCCTTAAACAAAGTTCAAAGGAAAGGAAAGTTAAATGCAGGAAGGAAGAGAGGATATAAGGAGCTATGCAAATATGTTTAAAATGTTGAAAGATAAATTGGAAGCCATATAAAAGAGAATGAAAATATTCCAAATTCTAAAATAACCCCTAGTTGAATTCTTATTAAAGTTTCAAAAAATGTATGTTGATATAGATAAGGACAAAAGTAAGATTTTAGAATAGAATGGTCTATAATAATGGTGCAATGCAATAACTTTACTCCATTCATGCATCACACTTTTTGGACTATGAAATACCCTAAAAATTAAAATAAAAGGGTGTTTACAAATGAAAAAAAGGCACTACATAAGATGAGGTGGATGAATATTCTCAAGTTTCTATTTTTTTTTATGATAATTGAACTTCTTCAAAAAATTACTCTCAAGAATTGCATATGTCAAGGTTTGGCTTACTTGGGACATAATTATCATGGTTAATGTAAATTCCCTGGCTAGGGTCACTAGTTTCCCAAATGAGGGTGAAAATATTACACTCTATCTTTCAAAGAGTGTAGCTTCAATAATAAATGAGATCAAGAAACAATTTAACTATAAGATTGGGTCTAGGGTAATAATCTCATGTTTAATTAATAATTTTATGTTGTAAAATATTGTAGAGCATATTAGAAGACAATTTTTTACATACAACTAAAAAGTGTAAGGAGGTAATATTAGGATTAGTTTCCATCTCAGATCAAATGGTGATTTCAAAGAGATTCATTTGACTCATATCCTAGTATGAGTCTAAGATAATATTTAAGGACTAGTTTTGTTGAGGAGAAGGGATATGTGCAAAATATGACTGCATAAAATACATTGGCTTTGTGGTTATTGGAGATCAAATATCTAATCACTATAAACCATAGGGTGACACAGAACCTTATAGATTATATTTCATGCCACATATATGTAAAATGGACAAGATATGAAACTTGATTAGAGGTGAAAATGAATACAAAGATAAACCCAATTACATTACCATTTTTTATTACTAAGGATTTGAGAGGGATAATTGGTAAGGCAAAAAGGAAATGTTGAAGCTAATATGGCATATTTTATTTCTACAAAAAACCTTAGGATCAAAGGAACTTCAAAGAAAAAGAAACATATATGTAAATATACAACAATACAAGCTTGGGGAGTAGCATAATCACACACAAAGGGTAAGTTAGAGGTAGCAAATGAAAAAATGAGGCACATTGACAAGGGTAAATAAACCCACAAGGAGGTAACCAAAACCATAGATACTAAATATATGTAATTGTAATATTAGGTTTCAAATGGACCAGAAGATGAAGTTGATAATGAAATTACTTGTACAACAACAAAAATTTGCATGCTTCCCAAATGGATCCTTAGACATATATACCCAACTAACAGTGTTTAATTAATAAATTAATTACCTTAGGATAAATTATAATTAGTGTGACATGTTATTCCATTGTTAGTTATAGGTAGGAATTTAACTCAATGGGAGGAACTTCATTTTCTTTGGATGGATGTTTTCAAAAATTCAATAGACTATGGATTATCCTAGTTTGAGAAACATATAACACTAAATTAATTAAGAGTTGTATGAGGAATAACATATAAGGCTAAGGAGGTGATAATTTATTACCCTCATTGTAGATACTCCAATTTCATCACTTTAATGTCAAATTTATAAATAAAATGACTTTACAAAACATCATGAAAATCAAGTCAAAATTCATTAAAACACCCAAATTTTCTTGTACACTTGACGTGTATGATCTTGAATGCATTGGGGCAATGCACCATATCCAATCATTAGCTTTGATTAATTCATCCAGAGTAAAATTATAATTGTGCAAGGGACATTTTGGATTAATTAAGTCAAACAATTATTTTACCTTCAAAAGTCTCATCACTTTGCATTAAGTTAATTAACCTTTGTTAATTAACCTAATCTTCCTCTAATGGAAAATTACATAGTTTTTAGAATTTCATGTTTTATTAATTCATTAATTGAATTATTCCTCCACTCACATGGAAAGTGGATTTAAATATTTGAGATCATGACATCACATGAAAAGTTGTAAAGTATTAACATAAATATAAGAAAATATTAGAAAATGTAAACCCATGCCTAATTAATGTAGGATCAAACCCTAAATATTAATGGCATTAACTTTAAAATTGTATTAAATTCTAACTACATGTCTTGATATCGATATGATAGGTGAAATCAATCTGAAAAAGTCTATAATACAAGATTAGTTTGATATTATAGACAAGCTTTCCTAGTGCAAAATTACTCTGCAAAAATCAAACAAAAGCTTCAAACTTTATTCTAATATTCACCTAGATCATAAGTAGTCAAGGGGATGTGTCATCCACATGAATTTGCAACATTGAAAAATACTTCTACCTTGGCAATCTAGGCTCAACACGCTTACAATATGGCTTAGAGAACAAATCCATTAGAAACGTATAACTTTTTGGTTAATGTCTTTATATTTATTTACATTCTCATATACCTTTCCCATTCTGAGGACCGTGCCTAGGATGTCATGTTACTTATTTTTTTATGTTTGTTTTACATTATAACATGAACTAACCTCCTTTACAATTTTGCGTTTAAATTTGGCATGCCCAATGGGATCAACACACCCTACAATCCTCTTTAAAATATTTTATCATCTTCTAAATTCAAAATAAGATCATTTTTTTAGCTTAGATTCATTTATTTTGTCTTAAAAATATTATTTTTTATTTTCCACATTTTGGTGATAATGTTCTACATATTAGCGATATGGCTACCTATAATCAATGATATCAACCTGTGTAATGGTGATATCACTTTTATACTATTTTATCTCTCAATTTTTTTAAGAAAATAATGATATTGTTCTATGTATCGATGGGAATGATTTACATATTGATGGGATCACTACCCATAATCATTGATATCAACTTGTGTAACAACAAAATCAGTTTTCTACTATTTTCTCTCTTGGTATTTTTTAGGAAAATGGTGGGATCACTCTATGTATCATCAAGAATGTTCTAAATTTTGATAACAACACCTTATGAATCAGTGAAATCACACTATGTAATAGTGATATCAACATGCTAAACAATAGGATTGCAAAGGTAATTGTCTTTATTTTCTTCCTATTTTTTCATTTTAAAATTGATAGGAACACTTTGCTTAACAATAGTATCACCATAAAAATTAGTGATATCACCTTTAAAATCAATATTATATCATTTTCATGTTTGGTTTTTATTATCTCTACATAATGATGAGATTGTCTTACTAAATTGATGGATCACCCTACTAAACAATGGGATCACCCTACTAAATGTGGGATCACACTATGTATTTTTAGTATGAGATAAATGAATAGATTTATAACTACCCATGCTTGTTAAAGACCAAAATTGAAAATATTAACTTATTTATTATAGGATTGTTTGACAAAGATGTGGTTTATACATAAACAAACACTTTTTGAACACTTTATTTTAGTGCACTTAAAAATAACCAACACTTGCATTTGGTGCTCTAAAAAACATATTTGATTTTATTTCATTCCTTTCATGTTTTATTTGATTCCTTTTTTATATTCTATCACACCTATGCTATCCCCTTCCCCCTTTAGGTATCTTAGGTGACCAAAAACACTTAGCTTATTGTTATCCTATTTTCTTTTTTGTTGATTGCATAGGGTGAATTTTATCTCCTTGTTAGATTTTAGGGTGCAACATCTGAGGTTTCATATCCTATCATACATACCAATGACATGCATTTGATAGGTGATATAAATAGAATCAAAATTTAATTAATATCATAAAAAAATTCCCCATAAAATGTTTCATGATATCAAGGGTTTTAATGCTAATTTTATGCTATCAGACTTCACCCTCAAAGTTCATATTTTTAGTATCAATTCATTGAGACATTTATAGCTGAATTGGAGACATGGATTTTTATCCTTATGTACTACAAGGTATACTAGGGATCAATTATAAAATCCATGTCAAATTTTTAGATGAAAACCTTTGGCTATAAATAACTTTTAGTGCAAGGGAAACCAATCTCCCCAAATATTTCACTACATACCACTTGAAGTTAGGTGTAAACACTATTTTTGAATTATATATCACCTTAATACTATACACTTGGAATATAAATATCATGGATTAACCTTTATATTTTACACCTTCCCTCTACCAAAATTCTCACATACATATCTCTATGTGCTTATTGCTTATCTTGTAGTCTGACCAATGTTATTTTGATGACTCAAACCTTCTTTATACTCAGAATGTTATAAAATTGATTATCAGCAATCTCTATAAGTTATATACATGTGCCTATTTTACATTTCCATAAACACATATGTCCCAGTTAGACTCATATGTTGATACAAGTGTCCCTAACCCAATACAAGTTTCCAGTGCCCTAAATTCATCCAATTTTCAAATGAAACATATTCATATGGTTAGCCTAAGTTTTTTAATGTGAATAATTATCCAAAGGCATTAGTATATGTACAAGATCAACCCTAATTCATTCCTCACCTATCAAATTATTACCTACTCACAAGGAAACATATAAAAGGCATTCAATCAAGCACTCAAGTGAGTAAAACTTTCCTATTTTCTCATATTTACATATCAATCATAGGGACAACACATATATAGGTTTGAAGTACTAAAGGATCATCTTGTAAGCCATATTTTTAAATTTAAAAACTAGGTCATTCTATGTACTTGATTATCACACATTGCATGATGTACAAAAGCCAACATGTACAGGAGAACTACATAAGTTTGAGGCCCTCTTCAATACATTCATCATGCAAGTAGTGATCATTGATATAGGGGTCTTTGTGGAAACTCAAAATCATGTGCCCACTAACCCATTTTTACCACAACCACTATAAATATTAAGAAATATGGGTTTGCTATTTGACAAGGCACAATAATCCATGACCTAGATTTGAATGCATCAGAGTGAAGGTGACATATAATCTAGAATAATTTAGGTGGTTTCATATAATTTTAGTAAGTATTTTATACTAGACACCTACATCTGATTTAGATAAAAGCATCAACACAACCATCCCAAGTCAATGCAAATGTCGATAGTTTTAGAGGTATAATTTCCAAAATTAGGCATGTGTGTGTGTGTGTGTGTATTTGCATCAAAAATAGCTAAGTATCTTGTTTTCATTATCATTGTAATATTTATCAAAGTTGTACTTTCTATTTTTAACATATCTCAACATAATAAATTAAATATATGTTTATTTGAGTTTTTTAATTAATTGTCCTACTTTAGAGATAGTCTACCATCCTTGTGCCCTAGGCTATCTCTACCCATTTAACCATAGATTCCCCAATACATATTTTAGGGTTAAACATTTAGTGAAGCTAACCTCTAGTCCCCAAAACCCTAGATATTAATCAAGAGTTTCTTGAATCTTTGTTTCTAATTTCTAATTTCTGATTTAATAACATTTCATAGGTTACAAATCATATTTCATTTTAGTATCAACATGTTCAACATAAATATATCTATGAATTACTTCATTTTATAGTACATCATGGTAGTTTTTATTTATTATGTTTCATGTATGGTGAATTCAATAAAATCTACAAGGAGTTCAAAATATGATCATTTCAAAGCCAATACATTCTTTCATACTTCTTAGTGCCTTAATGTTTATTATTGACATCTACCTGTTACCACAAAGCACCAAAGGGAATTCATGAAATAGTATTATACTTCCCACCATATTACAACATTTTACAATGATATTATTGTTAAAACTTCACTCTTGTATTTATTGTATCATTATTCACATTACAAGAAATTTATTTTAGATGCATTACACATGACCTTTTTATCAAGTAATGTGGATTCCATATTAAATTCTATAAAATGAATGAAAAATAATATTTATTTTTAAAAAGATAATTTACCAGCTCAATACCTCATAAATTCATGTTTACCACTATACATTTAGGTATGTGTGTGAAGTAAAATTGTTAAAAGAGTCCTAATTGGATAATGGTTCAGGACTCAACATTTGAAACATATCCTTTCTTTATTTACATGACATTGGACCTAAATATTTATAACCCTCCAACATGCATATCAAAGTATTTTATAATATTTCATGATATGTCTTGGGGAAGATATCCTTGAACATCACCATGGGACCTCGTACATTGCCTACTTTGTGTCAAGTTATGCCAAATGATTTAAACTATAACATAATTTTGGGATGACCTTGGATACACAATATGTATATATTTCCTTCTACTTTACATGCACACTTAAAATTCAAGCCTCAGTGATCTATTTATATATGTCTAATAGATATTAATCCTTTCAAACATTATGTAATGGTCCACCAAAAAAATATTCTTCTACCATTATCATACAACCTATATTTTGGTTCTTGATATTTGATAAAATATGGGTATAAAGGAAAAAGATTAGGAAAAAATGAACAAGGTATATCCCAACCTATATCTCCTAAAAATAACATAAACCGATAAGGCTTGGGTTTTTTGGAAAAAATTGTAAATCACAAACAAACTATTCATAGTGATACTTGATTCATGAAGCCCAAACCAAAATGCATGCATTTACCTACCTCTATCTTAGATATACAATTGGTAAACCCTCATTTTATTGACAAAAACACTTCACCAAAAATTTTGACATTCGATGAGTACCCAAATGATGAGTCTTTCTCGATTACTTGGGGACATATGAGGATATCCCTTCTTTCTATCATGATAATATTTTTCCTCATGCCACCTCTTCTCATGCTTACTTTTATGAGTGAAATGATACCAATGTCTAGCATGATGCACATAGTATTATTCCTACTATGTCATCTACCACTGAATGATTCAATTTGATAAATAAAGAAACATTCCAACATAATTATGGCATTAATAAATATCCTTGACTAATATTAATTTCTATAATGATTCAAGATAATGAAGGCAAGGCCTATCAACAAGTCCTACATGATTACCTATAAATATTCACTTATTCTTACTCACATATGCCTATAATTGATCCATCATTGGTAATGCACAGTATATTATTGTGTCTAACTGTAAATTTGTTAAAAAAAAATATTCTTAAAATGCATCTAAAAGTGGCATTACTGGTAAAATATGAGATTTTATACTCTTATATGTTAAATTTATAAGATCTATTGCATATTCTAACTGGGTATCTAACTTTATACCTATTACTAATCCTAATGGTGACAATCTATGTTACACTAATTATCATTATTTTAATAAGGCTTGTCCAAAAGATGACTTTATTTTACTTAACATCGACATGGTTTTTTATTCTATAACAAGATATGAGACATATTTATTTATGGATGGTTTTTTAGATATAACTAGATCAAAATTAACTTATTAGATCAAGAAAATATAACATTTACTACTCCATGGGGTACATTTTATTCTACAGTCATGCCTTTGGACTCAAAAATGTAGGAGCAACATATAAAAGGGCCATGACTCATATATTTCATGATTTTATTCATAAAACTAGAAAATATTATGTTATTGATTTACTCATAATATCTAAATATCACCAAGACCATGCTATGGATTTATGGAAAATATTTGAACACTTGAAAAAGTTTAATGTATGGTTAAATCCCTTAAAATGTGTGTTTGGAGTGTCTTCTAAAAATTTTCTTGGGTACATTATTTCTTAGTGAGGCATTGAGGTTGATCCAAAAAAGTTAAAATCTATTTTTGAAATTCCATCACCAACTAATCTAAAATAGTTACAATGTTTACAAGGTATAATTCAAGCTGTCTAATGCTTCATTCCTTAGTTGGCTGATAAAACAATTATTTTCACTTGTTTGTTGAAAAAGGACATAATTTCATATTATTAGAAGTACAATAACTAAGAGGGAGGGTGAATCAGTGATGCAAGATATTTCAAACTTCAATTTTAATCCTTTCAAATTCTTAATCAATGACCACAACCATTCATAAAGCATACAATATGTTCATAACAATGAATAAGAAAGATGATTCAAGATCTTACACATAGCACAAGATCTACATAGGAAGCCCTCTATGGGAATAAAACTCACTCTAAATACTACAAAAACATGAACTATTGGCCCTATAATATGATCACAAACATGATACCTTTTAGTGAAGCACCCAATTCATGAGGAGCACCCACCCCTAAGTATGAACAAACACCCAATTTTTCTAGATGTTGAGTACCCACACAACACCTTATGAAATCAACAACTCCATAACTCTGATTATATTTCAATCTGATTGGAAAAATAATGTATAACACCTCTCTTTCAACTCATCACACACACTCAAATTGTATCATATAAGCAATGCATCCAAATACCCCTTTTATATCACTCTAGGTTTCTTCTCTCATCCTCAATCTACTCTTTACTCTAGTAAATCCACTAAGCAAACTCCCTTTTATCTCTTTACTTTGTCTCTATCTTATTTTATCTCAACAAATTTACATCCAATTCTATAAACCATTACCTTGGCCTTCACTATTTATAGAATCTTCATGAATATCAACTTATAGGTCAGCCATAATACTTGCCTTAACCCTTATTACTTCTATCATGTTAACATATAGATCAATACCATCCTCATAGGTTTTACATAGAATCCATGGGTCATAATTAAGTATCTATGCCTTTAAATTAGGTATTAGTATCCCTTATAGGTCTCATGGAGATCTATTACCCCTTTAGCACTTCATCGAGCAAAAGAAGAACCAGACAAGTCATAGTCAAACCAGAACCACACAAGCCATTTTGGATTCAATATTTCAACCACTTTCACTAAATTAAAATATTTTAAAAATCATAATCACTAATTTAAATCCACAAAAAACAACACCAATTTTATTATATACATCAACTCAGGGCATAAGCCTCAAACTCATCATTGCAACCTGCTCACCCAGAACTACCAATTTACCTTAAAGCACACTCATGGTGATAATGACTTTCAAAAATTTTAGGAACACTTCCATATAATTATTATGAAATTATATTATTCTCTTACATATTTATACCATATTTAATTATAATAATCATATGGTGTAGTGGCAACTATTGGTCTTATAGACCAATTTATTGATGTCACCACACATAGACCTTATTGAGTCAAACAAGTCATATTGTGAGCAAAATTTTACTATATTAAATGATCTCCAAAACTTATTCCAAACATTATCATGTCTTAAATTTTTTTAAAAACATCTCCATGCATTTGGTTTCATCACTATTTCATAATAACACATCCCTAATCATATTCTCACTATTGCTTGGATTTATTAATGTTTCCACCATTAGGCTTATTAGCAATTAGATAAATTTAATTATTGTTTTATCATACTTAAGGTATATAACATATCCATAAACCTTTATGGACATGAAACATGAGTCTAAAACTTCATCCTCTATCCATGTGTATACTTTGACTTGGTCAACTTTGACTGCTACAACAAATCTCTGAGAAATGTGCTATTTTCTGTAGGGTCTACTCATACACTTGACAACTCAATCACACTTGGAGGTGTTTTTGAGAGTATAATACAATATCTAATATACTTTTTAGTCATTTTAGGTCATTTTGGGTTGTTTTAAATAATATCTTTCACATCAGGGCATTGTTAGGGTTTTAGAGAGGTTTAACATAGGTTTTGGTGTTAATGATTATTCATATAGGATCAACCCTTAAATAAATAAAAATGCCTATATTTATTATCTATGACCCTTCCCTATCTCTCCTTAACATCTTAGGTTCCCATTCAAATGTTACATGTGCCAATGAACACCTAAAAGTCCTTCTCGAGTTTGTATGTCTTCATTCTGTGTACTTGAGAGACCTCAAGACCACTTTTCTTGCCTTTTATTGCAAACCATGACCTCAAAAACTATTAACATGATTAAAAAAACACATCATACCTATTTCCATTCTCACATACTCATATTTTCCTTGAAAACTGATCATGATACCCCATTAGGCTTACACACACTCTCTCTACCCCATAGTCTTCATACCTTACTAAGCCTTGAACTATCCTTCATGCCTTCTTCCCTGATATAAAAACCTAAATTTCATGCCTAAAATATCATTATCATTATATAAAACCTATCTCATGCTTCAACATAGCCATACATCCTTCATATTTCTTGACAACAGCTCATGATGCCTCACTAAGGAAGTCAAGGTCTAGAATTGGTTTAGTTGTAGACTTGGACTGAAGGTATTACCCCTATAGGTTCACATTTAAACTATCCTTTATGCCTCTATATATTTATCACATTCCTTAAATTCTCCTCAAACAATGTCATAATTCTACACATACATCTTCATGCTCACCATGCACATGTTCATGATATGACTATGATTGCTATGACTAGGCTTATTCAATACACTTTGTACTCAAAAAATATACTCAACATGCTTACCTAAAAGATATAAAACAATAATAATATTAAAACAACACTCTCACATCACTGTAATAATCTCTTTCTGATCAATATGACCTCATGCAGTCCTAGAACCTCATAATCATGCTTAAATGCTCACTTGCCTTTCATACCTCTTTGTGATAAAACTAAAAACTTGACCTAAACCTTGACATCAAATTTGATATAATAAAATAAATTATTTTTCCTTAAAATTATCTCTCAATATAACATACATTAGGTTTCCTTCAAATTCTCTCTTGTCACATGGCTTCCTTGTCACATCAAGCACACAAGCTCATACCTCAAAGACCACTTACCATGCATCTTCACCATATTTATCTTGACATCAATGACATCAACCTTGACATAAATTAAAAAAATTATCAACAATAATTATAAATAATACATCAATAAATTTTCAATATATTTGGATGAGAAAATCAAAATTTATAGTGTTTTTAGTAGCCTAACCCTTGTTTTAGGTCTAAATAAGTCTGCAAAAAAATGTAGTCATATATATATATATATATATATATATATATATATATATATATATATATATATATATATATATATATATATATATATATATATATATATATATATATATACAATTTTAGAGGTCATAAAGACTTGAAAAAAAAATTAACATGTGAAATAGACCTTTGTCCATATACCCTCAAAAATTAATAAATTTTGGACATTTAGTCTAGGAGATAAAGTAATTTTAGTAAACTAAACCCTAGACTAGGTTTTCATAGGCCAAGAGAAAAAAAAAGGATAACGTGAGTTGTAATAACTATCAATCATTGATTATACTTTTATAAGGTCTATATGATGATTTAAAAACACTATTTATTATAATTTAATCTTAATCAATTGAAAATACCTATAGAAATAACCTTTCTCCTTGGACTATGTACAAGAAAAACCTTGTCTTAAGCCCTATACTTGACCAAAACATCACAAAGAATGATAATAAGATCCAAAAACATAAAATAAAGTTCATAAACATTTTAAAATTTCTTCAAAATTATATCAAACCTCTTCTTTATTCAAATATGATTGAAACACAGTTTACACAGTCCTACAACTACAAGAAACCTTCAACAACCTTGCTAAATATCCAATAATTGGCTTTAATATTGGATTTAATTTTTCTTGTTTCCTCCTTTATTTTTTCTACCTCTATCCCCTTGAACTAAATGTATAAACTTTTTTTACTATCCCAATAATTCTTTAACTACCCTTAAGACTCATCAATCATGCTTTATTTAGTCCAATTCCTACGTTGGGTAAGGCTTGTCAAGGTATAATACATAGTTTTAACCATTTAAAAACAAGTTAATGTGTAAATAAATTTTTAACATACTAATAGACCCCAATTACCACTCACCTAAGGACCATGATCCTTTAAAAACACTATAAATCACCAAATAGGATAAAACCAATTCAAATTTTTGAATTATTGGTTTTTTTCAAGAAAATCTCAAAATACCTCTAAATGACCTATAAACCACAACTAAAGCCTATGTAGGGATAAGACCTATAAGACATCATAAGATCACAAACTATTGAAATTGAGATATATACAATGATGCACCTGCATCATACTCCCAAGATTGAAAAATTCATGAGCTCTTGTTCATGGGTCTTCATAATTGCTCTTGTACATTTCCATTATTACTTGCAATTGTTTGTGATGTATCTTCAACATTCTCATTCTCTCCTTTATTTTATGCCTACCTTTATCATAGTTAGTTAATGATATAAACTTATATTACCTTTAAGTAGGCATTTATCTAGCCGATTTTTAGATTCCTCCTTGATAGTAACTCTTTATTTAGTCATCTCCAAACCTTCCTTTGTTGTACCTGCACATGGATCAAACACATTAAAGAAAATAACCTCTTAGTTATGATTTTGAGGCAAATTATTCCATTAATTTTCATGGATTTTTTTATCTTTATGACTTATATGATGGATTCCAAAGGTCCATTCTTATCATTCACTTGGTTGATCTTTTCCTCATTCTTCCTCTATCTCAAAGCCTTGTTGCCTTCTTTAAGGTCTATGCTAAGACCCTATTTTATTTTATCCTCACTCAAAATTAATTTTATCTCAATAAAATACTCAAAAAAATATTATCTAAACTCTCTTTACCTTAGTTTTAACATTTGGTTTCTTGATTCATCTTTAACCATAGGTATCTTGACCCTTCTCTAACCTACATCATCTAAAGATGCTTTTGCAAGAACATTTTTCTCAAATTTGAGTTCTTCTCATTAATTTTAGTCCATTTTTAAAACTTGTTTCATGTTTCTCAACTCTAAAAAAATGATCTAATAAAGACTCCATAGACTTTTCTCAGTTTCTTTCTCTATTATTACCTCTATACTCTACTTATTTATGTCTTCAAGGACTAGTTTCTTAGCTGAAACTTTTTCATGTTTGACTGAAATTCACTTAGTGCCTTATGTTTTGTCCTCAGTATTCTTATCACTTCTCATTTGTCCATAATTTCATGCTCATGTTCCTTGGTGATTTCCTTGACTCTCTTGATGTCCCATTTGTTTTCTAATATAATTTTTCCTCCTTATACTCTTCATGCATTCTCTTAACAAATTATTCCTTTCTCTGCCCTCTCTTGTCTTTTTTCTTGCCTCTATGTACTAAATATTGAGATTACTACTACATACTTTAAATGATTTCTCAAATGCTCTTTGTTCAATCCTTAATGTTTTCTCAAATACTTTCTCTAGTCTTTAATTACATGTATTTGTCTTTATTATAATGGTCTAATTTAATTGAGAACATTCTAAAGACCTTCTTCCTCCACTATACTACTCGTTATGACCTCTTAAGACCTGCACATATAATCCTCTTTTCCCAATAGTAAATATTTATTCAAGGACTTCTTATTCTCTTAGATTTATTGTCTTTTCATCTAATTTGGATACACATTGACATATTATCCATTCTAAGACTCTCTTCATCTCATATGCTACTAACTCCTTATTGATATTGAGTAAATAATTGTATGGTAGATATTTCTTACCTTTTATCTAATCATTTGGACTGGATTATTTTGGGCTCCACTTCAACATAGATACTATGAGATAAATTTATTCTAACTTCTGCTCCTTTATAGTTTTTGTCCTAACATTAATTTCAAACTTCATAAGGTTTTGAATTTATTAATTTTTCTATTCTCCTTTTTGTCTTATCCTAGACTTAAATGAATTTTTTTCTCATCTCATCCTCAAAAGAGTCTTCTTGTTCTTTAAAATTTGTACCTACACAATCATCATTGATATAACATGTTAGAATAAAATTATGAGGCTGCATAGCCCCTTCTAGGACTTTGTCTTTCTGGCTCAAGTCTCCTTCATCTTCTTGTTATTTAATTGATGTTATTCATCATAGATTTTCCAAAATATTCTTGGTTGATATATTGAATTTGGATTGGTCACTACTCCTCTATATTTTTCAATAATAATCATGTCCTACCCTTATTCTAGGAAATCCAACTTTTCCTTTTCTTTTTTCTTAATCTTTCTTCCTTGTATAACTTGTAACCATGGAAGGTTATTCATGGTTTCCTTTAATTATTCTATTGTTCATCTGGTGTGTCCTTGAATGGACTTTTTAGGACCTAATTCTTTAAGCCATATTCTCTATTAGCATCTTATTTTATGTTTCATATTGACCTTCTAAAATTTCCTTGTCATCTTGCTCCCTCATAAGTGTACGGGATTGAGT
The DNA here is from genome assembly GCA_037957365.1 of Torreya grandis. Lineage (NCBI taxonomy): Eukaryota > Viridiplantae > Streptophyta > Pinopsida > Cupressales > Taxaceae > Torreya > Torreya grandis. The sequence goes on along the minus strand of JARHVA010000328.1, from coordinate 4,214,915 downwards.
TCTTGAACTATTATTGATATCACCATCATGATGATTATGTCCTTGCTTGACATTCATGGCTTGTATCTAATTATTTTCCCCTTCATGACCTATAAATCCATATTCTTGAGGTACTTCTATGGATAATATATTCTTCTCTTTTGAAATATTCCTCTTTCCATCTTGTAACCAATTTTTAGTTTCCCTTAGACTTGATATAAATCTTAATATTTGACTGCTATCATGCTCATCTTGTAAAATATTGAGGTTATTTTTTAGCTTACCTTCTACCTCTATTTGAGGTCCATGACTCTCAATTGTTTTAATTCTAACTTCAAGAGATAATTTTGTTTTTCTTTCTTTTATGACACTCTCTTGTGTCTTCTCATCCTCTTTTCTTGTACCTACAGTCACACATATATTACAATGATTACTTTGAAAAATTAGAGGCTCATTTACCCCTATTAATGCCTCTAATAATGAATTTCTTATTCATGTTGAACTTATCTTTTTATATCTTCTATTTGTCTCTAATCCATGTCTTATTAACCCAATATTGGTCCTTCCTTTGGTTCACAAATGAATATTACATGTTCTTATTCCAAGGACTATTTCTCATGCCTCTTCTCTTTACTATACCTTCTTTCATCTCTTTTTCCTTATGCATCTATAGACTCTTAGCTTTCTTATTTCTTACTTTATCAAGGAAATCAATATATGCCTTTTTATCTTTGCAATTAGTAGCTATATAGTCCACTTTAATTTTCTTCTCAACTTTTAGCCATAACATTGGCTTTTTTCTTTGTGTATCAGATCCATCAAGAGTTTCAACTTTTCTTTTAATCCATATACTTATTTCTCCATATCCAACTATTTATTCTTGGTATATTTCATATTTTTGTGCCATTTTACCTCAACTAAGCCTTTCATATTGATTTTCTTGTCCTTTTGTTATTTTCTCTGAGCCTTAATGTGATCTCCCTCTTCTTTTTCTCTCTCACTTTAGGCCTCAATGTGTCTTTTCTTCCTCAACAAGTCTATCTCACCTTACTTGCTTCTTGATACCTCACCTAGGTTACCTTTCGCTAAACCCAGTATTTTGGTATCTATAGTCCTTATTCACCTTGGCTCTCTCATTTTCACTTTCCAAGCCTCAATTTGCTATAAGGCTTCTTCCTTGCCACTTAACTCTTTTTTCTTTCTCAAAGTTTCCAAGAACCTTTATTATATCTTATTCTCTAACTCTCAATGAATTTTTTACTATTCCCAAGAGATATTTATATTATCTAATACCAAAAATGATTCCAGTGGATCCTTAAGGTATAAAACCCTTCAAGAAATGGTCTTTTTCTTCTTAGTTATAGCTTATCAATATAGGTCTACCTATGAGTTTTGGGAAATTTCAAAGTAAATACAATTGTAAGCATAAAAATTTAACTTTATACACTTAGATAATATTTTTAATTTCAAAAAATGTTTCCTAAACATTCACAATCTCAATCCTCAAGTGAAGTTGTTGAAACATAATGTTTTAGCCCTTTCTAAGCCTATTAGGTCTGCAAAAATAACTTAGCCTTGACTAATTTATCCCTGTAAGTTTATCAAGTCTATAAATCACTTTATTATATGGTATTAATTTTAAATAAGAAACTTATAAAATTTTAATATATTTTTATTAGTAAATTAAAAGTTATAGGTGTTTTTAGTAGCCTAAACCCTTTTTAGGTCTAATTAAGCCTAAAAAAACTCAATCATATATATTTATAATTTTGGAGATATTAAAGAATATAAAACAATTTTATAATGTTAATTAGGTCATTATATAGCTATCCTCAAAATTTTATCAATTTTGGATGATTATTTTAGGAAATAGAGCGATTTTAGTGAATTAAAGCCTAAACTAGGTTTTCATAGGCCGAGAGCAAAGAAAAATAAATAACTTGAGTTATAAAGACTATCAAGCATTTATTAAAATTTTATAAGGTATTTTTGATTATTTTATCACTTTTAAAAATATAATTTAGGCTTTATTGATGGTAAATACCTAAATAAATCACCTTTCTCCTTGGATTGTGCATAAGAAAGACCTTGTTTTAAGCCATGTACTTAATCAAAACATAAAAAAGAATTATTAAAAGGTCCAATAACATAAAATAAAGTTCATAAACATGTAAAAAACTCTATAAAATTTATTCTCAATGATATCAAACCTCTTATTTATTCAAATATGACTGAAACACATTTTACATAGTCCTGCAACTACAAGAAACCTTCAACAACCTTGTTAAATATCCAACAACTAGATTTTATCTTGGATTTAATTATTTTATTGGTTAATATTTCATTTTTTATACCTATATATCATTTAAATATATTTATAAACTTTGTTTCCTATCCCAATAATTCTTCAACTACCCCTAAGACTCATTAATCATGATTTATTTAGTCTCCTGGGTAAGGCTTATCAAGGTTAATACGTAATTTTAACCATTTAAAACCAAGCTAATAATAAAATTAATTTTAAGAAATACTAATATACCCCAATGAACACTCACCTAAGGACCATGATCCTTGAAACACACTAGAAATCACCACATATGAAAAAAATGAATTATTGGTTTTGGCAAGAAAAACTCAAAATACCCATAAAGAGATTAAACCACAACTAAATCCTATATAAGGTTATTATTGACATAATAAGACCTATAATATCTCCTAAGATCACAAACTAGTAAAATTTAGCTATATACAATGATGCACTTACATCAGTTATACACAACCAGGTATGTATTCCTTTTCTTTTAAACTAGCAATTTCATTACTATATTAAAGGGATGGAAATGTAGATACTATTTTTAAATTATATATAGCCTTAGTATTTTAAACTTTAAAAATACATATGATGGATGTACCTATATATTCTATACCTTCCTGCTATCTAAAGGCTCAAATACACTATCTCTTTATGATTATTAATTATTGATTTAACAATTCTGGGAATAATTGAGGTCTATTCATAATTTAGTTAAAGGGTATAACTAGTAAAATCAGTCAATAATTATTCCATAATTAACCTAATAATTTTTTGATTTTGATTATTGTTTAAACTTTCTAAAAATAGTAAGTAAATAGAGATAAATCAAACTTATATTGAAACTATGTTGATTCAACTGAGACAGAGGCTGATATTCACTATGCAAGCCTGGGACACTATCAAAAACAAGATTCTAACTTTCATTTTTTTATTGGATAGGAGCATCAAAACTAGATAGGAGTAGCACTGGTACTATATTCCACCTCTACTATTTTTGTCCTAAGGATCTGAGCTTTTTAGGTTTTGTTCGATAGGTCTATGTGACCCTATCTCTAAAGTTTTAGTAGCCAAAAGTTTGTAGAGCTCCCTATAAAGTAGACTCTTTCTTCAAACCCTATCTTCCATTTTTATTTGACCAAATTTGAGAAACAAGTCAGGTTAGTGTGTGTAATATATACTAGATGTGATTCATACCTTATGTGTGGGCATGTTACCTACATACCAATACTCTGAAGAGGGATCAAGCCATATGCAGTTCTCCATTTGAAAGTGCTTAGTGCAATTATGCGATGAGAATGCAAGGAAATGATAAACTAGGTGTGTTTGAGATGACTAGGGACTAGTGTAAGGATTTAAATAAGTTTTAAATAATATTGGATGGTTGTATGCAGAGAATAGGGAAATGTGCTTGAGTAGTCTTTCTTTATTCTTTCTTACTTTTTGATATTTTTTAGCCCTTTCCAAATGATATTTGAATGAGATTTTATAGGGATATATTGGTCATATATTGAATTTTATCATGTTAGGTTGACAAGGATAAGGATGGAAAACTGGAAGGAATTAACTATTGGGGCCAGAAATGAGATTAGAAAATAACACCAAACGTAGACAGGAGTGGCATTGGTGTTATTATCCTAGTGTGGTTCTATTATCCTAGGGAGACAAGATTTGGGGGGGGGGGGGGGGGGGTGGTTAGTCATGAAAATAGGGTCCTACCTCATCTAGGATCAAGTCTAGAAGGCTATAAATGACTAAGAATCAATGAAAATAAGCCTAAGAGGGTTATGATAGTAAGCAAGAGGGACCTATGGGTTGGTTTTCATTAGTCATGCTCAAGTTACCAATTTTTGCATTTTATATGACTACATTCCCCCCCCCCCGCCATTTATTCTAATGATGTATTAAAGAGAAATACTAAGATAAAAGAAAAATAGAAATCATACCTAAACTTTCTTGTAAGGGTAAAGCTCATGGAGCTTGTGTGATGTTGGGTGTGCATAGAGAGAGCATGTTATGAAATGTGAATATGTAAAGTAAAACAAAGAGTAGATCAATTCTTACTAGATATGATATATCTAAAATAATAATGTACAACACTAGGTAAGAGAGAGGAAGAGAAAGGAATGAATTAATACACCTCATTGGGTATGTGGACCAATACAAAACCTATTGTGCTACTGATTAATTCTAGATGTGTTGGGTGATGTTGATTAATGCTAGATGATGTTGTACTAAGATTAATATCATGAATGGATATAAGTTCTCAATTCCCTATAAAGTGGCTCAAGAATGCAAAGGCTGGCCCTTTAGATCCATCATTGCCTACTAACTAAAGCTAGGTGGTCATGTGTGTATTGATTGATGTTTGGACTATGTGTCCAATCCCTCTGAATAAGTGGCTCAAGAATACAAAGGCTAGCTAGTCCTTTGGTTCCATCATTTCCCCATGAAGTAAAGCTATGAACTGATATTGGTGTGAAGTGTGTATCATATGAGATAGCTCCTAAATCCTATGAATTTACTTTGATCTAACAATGTTGGCATGGATAGTCGAATGTATGTTGGAAACTAGGCCAATCTTGGCCACTCTGAAACTGAGAATCTAGATTATGTGGAAGCCACTTGAGAACTTGGGAACTCAGAAGTTAGGATTGTATAAAATATAAATCAAAATTATGCCAACCACCTATAAATGGAGTAAGGCATGCAACTACTAAGAATATCTGGACAATGTTGAACTAGGAAAGAAAAGAAATAAATGTGTTGTGCACACTGCCCCCAGTCACTGATGTCTAAAACATGGATTCTATTCTAGAAGTTATACCAACTATCGTATCTAAATATAGAAGTGAGATCCATCATGATTCACATGATTCCCCCTATATCTACATTCTTTGAGAAAAATGTGTACTAAAACTATTGATTTTGAACTGGTCTGGATGTGTAAATCTATAGTTGAACCTATTTTCTACCTGCTTCTATAAATTTTGGTTTCCTTGCTATTTGATAGGATCACTAGAAATGGATGGTAGCACCACCAGTGTTATAATCTAGTCTTAGTGTTGTTGTCTTAGGCCAAACCTAATGATTATTCTAGATTTTTTACTAACTATTTGGTGTATTCTGACTAGTTTGATGTCTGGTTGTTGTTCTAAGTGTTTTAAAACTAGATTTTTTAGTTGATAGGAGTTCTTATCTCTATGACAAAATCCCTATTTTTTTTCCCCTCTTCTGATGGTAGGAATGGATACCCTACAATGACTTCCCTCAAAAAAAATATCCCTACAAGTGTTTTATGCTACAAAATATATGATATAGCAATGATAATTGACAAGATATTTCAAGATATAGCATGTTTTGTATTTAAAAATTGTTATATCCACAGGGGTATGCCTATATAAATATAACAATGTAAAAGCATGTGCAATGTAGTAAACTATAATTAGAAGTGTTAGTTGTTAGTTGTCATAGAGGGATGGAGAATGATGCCCATCAAGGCATCTAAGAAGCAAGATAATGCATGATTTGGATCATGGCATTGTAAATAATCAAAACCAATCAAGAAATAAGCACACAAGGTAAGAATCAATAAGTATACAAGAGTGGACAAAGGGCCAAGCAAATAAGGGACATGGGCACATGTCACTCAAACTAGAAAACAAGCATACAAGGCATGTTCAAATGCCACATACACATATAGTTGAAACAAACAAGGTGGCATGAAATCCATAATCACATAGAAGAGTACAGGCAAGGGACATTAGAAAATTTCAAAGGCACACACATGAATAGAAGTAAAGGACATTGGTAAATTTCCAAAGGCACACATAATACATAGAAGCAAAGGACATTGGAAACTGTCTTAAAGCACATACTGGAGACAAAAAAGGAACTAGGAATGCAAACACATCAAGCTATGCTAAGCAAGAAGATAAAGCATGTAAAGACTAGAAAATACAAGCACATCTAACTAATCAAAGCAAGAGTGTGAAAGTATTCAAGACATGTTAGTACAAGACTAGGTATATGCAAAGAAATACATAAGTGCTAACTACTAATGAGTGTCAATAAATTTATTTGTGTAAGCTAGTAAATAATGTACATCAACATGCTAACTAGAGTGTGTGTTGTATAAATGACATAAAATAGATGGCGTAGTCATGTAGACTATGCCTCCAGGGGGAATATATATCAATGTGCATCTCATATGGAGGAGTAGGATCCCCCCTCAATGGGTAAAGTGAAGTAATCAAGGGTTTGGAAGTCATTGCATACACTCAAAGAAGATCAAGTGAATCATGGTAGTGTACATAAATTGATAAACAATAGCATAGAAAATAAAATGTAAGTCTAGCATAGTAGTATAAATTTAAAGCATGGAGGATGCATACAATCAAGATGTCTTTGTATTTATGACATAGTTGAATGTTTTTGGATTTTGAAATTTTATATTGTTTTTGTATTTAGAGAATATTTGATCTATGTGAAATCAATCAAAATAAACTATATACAATCAAGGCTGAGGAGAGATGATACTAACTAATGAGTCTCATGTGAGTCTCCATATCATGATTTCATGTATCAAGGAGTGGAATCATGCATGATCATGAAGCATGATGGAAATGTTGAGACTGTGGCTCTAAAAGTTATATATGTTGTAGATGCTTTGAAATATCTAAATTAAAAACCAACTATGGGGTCCCCCTATAACTCTGATAAGTGGATGCAACTATAGGGATCTTAGGGACCCATATAGAAGTAGGAGAAGCTCTCTGAATATGTGCTCTGTGAGTAGACACAAGAGATTTCAATGATATTGATCTAGTTATGAACACTATAGTTAGAAGTTATCTAGAGTCCTGAATCTATGGAGGTGTATGAATTCTCTATGCTAGCAATGGATGCCTCAACTATGTCAAAATTTGTACTAGAGGAAGAACTAAAATTGGTAGAGAAATTAAAAATGGTGATTGCACTAACACTGGTGACTACAAAGAAGAAGATGGATTTAAAGTGGGGAGTGGTAACTCATATGGAACTCCACCAACTGTAACAACCTAATTAGCATGAATGAATTTCATTCATTTGTGAGCTATATAAGGTACTAATCAAAGTTTTTGAATCCATGGTTGACCAAGTAACATATCAAAAACTCCTACACTAGGAACAATAGTGAATGGTGTGGCCATATGTGTTGGACTAACCTATAGAGTAAGTAAAATCTCACCCAATGAAATTTGTATGTGCCCACTAAATCCACTAATAATTGTGTCTATCGATGTAATATCCTACTCTAAATATTCCAAATGTTGTAATAATGTCATAGTGCACATGTTTACATTGGATACATTGTCTATGAGAACACTATGAATAGGATGATTATGAATGTAAGCTTTAACAAAGAGTGGATGATAATATGTATCATCCTCAATGATCTCCTACTCTGAGAAGGAGATGTAAGGTCTAGCTATAAATATATAATTGTATACACCAATCATGTTACTCAAAGGATGTAATTCAATTGAAGGTGCCCTATATGTATTTGTTGGGGTATGTGCATGTATGCATGATCAAACCCTAATGTATCTCTGGTGTCCTATTTGGAATACTATGGAAAAGGATCTAAAAATATTTTCAATGTTTTATCATGTGTTTGCTTTACCTAAGGAGGCTCAATTGAAGTGCCAAGATCAATATGATTGTCATCTATTAAATCTCATATCTTGTGTCTCAAATGGATGCATCTATTTATTGTATGGCATGGTGCCCTATGAAAGTCACAAAATGCATGTTGATCATATCCTCATGGAAGAGGATTTGTTGGATCAACTTCCCAAATAGGAGGGATAGATATGATGTTACAATCCAGTAGTTTCTATAAAATTTTGGCTTGAAAAATTGGTAGATTGGTGAAGGTTCACTGAGGAGGTGTTGATAAAACCACTCACTAAGGGGGCTCTAAAGCTACATTAACTGTAGGTTAATTCTGACTCTTGTTATCATTGACCTTGACCTTGTATGGGACTTTTTTGTTACTCTTGTTGATTGTTTCTAAGATACTTGTGTACTTGAGTTTGCCCATTTAAATTAACTTGACTTCTCTTTCCTTTAGTGTGTGACACAATTCAGTGAAGGAAGAGAATCTTTTGAACATAATTGATTCATGCAAAGCTGGTAGAAGACTCTGTTTGAAGAGATCCTGTAACTCTTGATCATCTATGGGGCTCATCATCTTAGCTAAGATAGTCTTATATCAAAGAACATAATCTATAATATGCTCATTTGACCTTTGTTTCTATTGTGCAACTTGAGCATATGAAACCTTATCACCAATGTTGATGTTGAAATGGGATAGGAACATGTTGGCTAAAGGATTGAATGCATTGACAAACTAGTTTAGTAAACTATAGAACCATTGTAAAGCATAATCCTTTAGGATCCATAGGAATATCTTGGTAAGTATCCAGTCATTTGGTACATAGTCCAAGTATGCTGCATGAAAATCTCTCAAATGTGTGTCTGGATCACCCTTTCCATCATAAAGAATAAGTTTGGGTTGAACAAAACCTTGTGGCAAGGGTGTGGAAGCAATGTGACATGCCAATGGTATATGTAGTAGAGAAAAAGAGTCCAAATCCTATGTAGTTTTAGAGGCACCTTGTTCAAGATGTAGCACCTTGGATTAAATATATTTTATCTCTTGCACAAGGGCTGCCATATTAGGAGACAGAGATGTACTAGTTGTGGCTAGTGGCATAAAGGAAATTTGGGCTTCTATAGGGGGTTGTTGAGACATAGCTTCCTCCATAGTGTCATTTTTAACTAGATACTCTATGTTTTGAGAAGATTGATCATCATTTACTCTATTTTATTCTTTTTGGAGTATTTTGATCATGTCATCTTGCATGTCAAGGTGTTTGGTAAGGAGTTCTTGAATTGCCCTTTTATCATTTTCATCAAAACCAGTGTATTGGGTCATTATTAAGGTAGGAAAACAATTTGAAATATGTTTAAATTTTTTGCAAAAATTAATAATAGGTAAAGTGATAAAAAAGGCAAGTATTGAATATAGAAAATGCAAATCTTAAAAACAACGAATTGGAAATTTCACAAAAAAGATACAAAGTTCACAAACATATAAGGAGATACCTTAAAAAGCGAATAGGAGCTAGTACATGCAAATAAGGTTTTGATAATGATGTTTTTGAAAAATAATATAGAATTTTGAAAATTAAATTGAATTTTTGATTTAAATATGTAACTAAAAATTCAAAAAATTATTGGAAAATGATTAATTGAATAGGACCTAGTATGTGTAACTAGGGTTTTGAGAAAAAACTATTTTAAAATTTACTACTAAATTTTAAAATTTGAAATGAATTTCTAATTTTAACATTCAAATAAAAATTCAAAACTTTATAGGAAAAATCAGTAGGAATTTTACCCTAGAGTTTCTAGGGTTTTTGTGCACAAACAAAGTAAGTCAGGTTCACCAAATGATTTAAAAATTTTGGAAATAATTGAGGTTGTATTCCTAATTTAGTTAAAGGGTCTGAGTCATAAAAATAGTCAATAATTATTCCATAATTAACCTACTAATTTGTTGATTTTCATTTTTGTTTATAATTTTTTAAAATAGCAAGTAAATAGAGAGAAATCAAATTTATCTTGAAATTGTGTTGATCTGACTAAGATAAAGATTGATATTCACTATGCAATCTTGGGACATTGTCACAAATAGGATTATGACTTTTGTTTTCTAATTGGAAAGGAGCACCAAAACTGTATAGGAGTGGAACCAGTGCTGTAGTCCACCTCTATCACTATTGTCCTAAGGATTTGAGCTTTTTGGGTTTTGTTCAACATGTCTGTGTGACCCTATCTCTAAAGTTTTGATAGTTAAAAGTTTGTAGATCTCCTTGTAAAGTAGATTATTTCTTCAAACCCTATATTTCATTATGCTTTAACTAAATTTAAACAAGATGGGGGGGTTAGTGTGTGTAAGATACACTATACATGCTTCACACCCTATGTGTGGGCACACTACCTACATACCAATACTCTAAAGAGGGATCAAGCCATATGTAGTTTTCATTTGAAAGTGCTTGGTGTAATTGTGATATGATAATGAAAAGAAATGTTAAATTGGATGTTCTTGAAATGACTAGGGACTAGAGTAAGGATTTGAATGAGATGGAAATAGTATTATATGGTTGTATGTAGAGAATAGGGAAATGTGTTTGAGTAGTCTTGCTTGTATTATTGCTTGCTTTGTGATATTTTCTAACCCTTTCCAAATGATCTTTGAATGGGATTTTATAGGGATCTATTGTTCATGGATTGAATTTGCTCATGTTAGGTTGACAAGGATAAGGATGGAAAACTAGAAGGAATTGATTTTTGGGTCTAAAAATGAGCCTGGATAATAGTATTGAAAGCAGATAGGAGTGGCATTGGCACTATTGTCCTAGTGTGGTACTATTGTCTCAATGTAGCGCTATTGTCCTAGGGAGATGGGACTTGGGGAGATGGATTGGTCATGAAAATAGGGTCCCAGCTTAGCTAGGATCAAATCTAAAAGGATATAGATGACTAGAAATCAATGAAAATAAGCTTAAGAGAGTCATGAGAGCAAGCAAGAGGGACCTATGGGTTGGGTGTCATTAACCATGTTCAATTTACCATTTTTTTCATTTTATATGACTACAATTATATTTTAGTTTGACCAATGTTATTTTGATGACTCAAACCTTCTATCATACTCAAAATATTATAAACATGTTTATCATCTATCCACATAAGTTTTAGACCCATTCCTTTTTTCCAGATACCTATAAACTTGCATCCTAATCATATGCCTACATCAACACAAGTGTCCCTACTCCAACTTAAGTGTCCAATTCTCTAAATTCATCCAATTTGTAAATAAAACATATTCATATGGTAATCCTATTCCTATGGTCTACCTAAGTGATTTAATGTAGTATATTCTCAAAATGGATTGGTGTATATATAATATCAACCCTCATTCATTCCTCACCTATAAAATTCTTACCTACTCACAAGGAAATATACCAAAGGAATTCCAAGAACTCAAGTGAGAAAATTTTCCCTATTTTCTCCTATTTCCATATTAGTCATAGGGGTAGCACATCTACAAGTCTAAAGTATTGAAGGATCATCCCATGAGGCACATTTTCCAAGTTATAAGCTAGATCAGTCTATGTACTTGCTTATCACACATTGAATGATATACGTAATCCAACATGTAGGGGAAAACTACATAAGGTTGAGTCTCTCTCAGATTATTGGTTATGTAAGTAGTGATCATTGGCAAAGGAATATTTAGATCAACTTGAAATCATGTGTCCACTAACCCATTTTTCACATAGCCACTATAAACATGAAGAATTGGGGTTTTATTATTTGAAAATGAGTGATAGTCCATGACCTAGATCCAAACGTACCAAAGTGAATTCAACACAAAACCAAGAAGCATATAGGTGGTCACATCAAATTTCAATAGGTATTTTTTTATTTTAAACCTACATCTAAGTTAGAAAAAAAATTGATGCAACCATCCCAAGTTGATGCAAGTGTCTAAGACTTCAGAGGTATAATTTCCAAAATTAGATGACTAATTTAGAATCTAGAATCATTCTATTCCCTTCATGTTCTAGATTCAAATATATATTAGCATCATAACTAGTTAAGTATCTTGTTTTTATTATCATTATAATATCTATCATAGCTATACTTCCTATTTTTATCATATCTCAACATAATAAATTTAATATATATTTATCTAAGTTTTGTAATTAATTGGCCTACTTTAGAGACAGTCTTCCATCCTTGTGTTTTAGGCTATCTCTACCCCTTTAAACTTAGATTCCTTAATCTATATTTTAGGGTTAAACATGAGGGTTAGGTAAAACTAATATGTCACCACTTCAAGTGAGTTAGTTACATGGACTAAAGTTATGTTACACACTTATTCTTCCACTAAGTATAGTGTTTACTCTGCATGTGTGTTAGCAATTATTTGTTATCTTATTCTTGTTTTGTGTGACACATTTTATGCATCAAAGAAGTTATAAATATCTTTATTCTAAAAAATTTTAATATAAACTTGTGAGATAAGGCATTACTCTACCCAATTTTTGGGTCATCTTTATTCCATTTTAAGTGTTACACTACCCATTTTGTACAATAGTTTTTCCTCATTGTACTATTAAGTTATTTGTTTCAAAATAATTATAAATTAAGTTTGTTTGAAGTAAAAATTTGATTCTTCTTCAAAATCCCAATCAAGTTCATTTTAAACCAAAAACTCTAATTCTAATCCACAAGGCAAACAAAGTCAGCTTTCAAAAGTCAACTTTTTAATCAAGTCTACTTTTACATTCAAATTTTGAATCAAAGTCAAAAAATTTAGTCAAAATATAAATATTTTCAAGATTTAAATATCAAATTTGGTCAAGGGACATTCAAAAATCATCCTTGACCCTTCAAACATTTCACTGCAACTTTTAGAAATCAGTTTAAACCAAACATTGTTCTACTTTGATATTCTTCTTTGACAATTTTATATCAGACTTTCTACTTTGATCAAGAATTATTCTATAAACACTTCAAGATACAACTTGACTTCAAATTGATTTCTCAAATTTAAATAGTGAACCTTGAATTTATAGGTACAACTTTTACACATTTCCAAATTAAATCAATTCACACCTCCTATCTTGATTCAATATGAATATCATTGATTTTGAAATGCCTAGATATACAAGAAGTGAGGCTGTGTATAACACTAATTTTGAGGGAGAATGGTTTTATGATACATTTGGGTCTTTCCAAGAATGAAAAACCAAGAATAAGAGGTACATCAACCCTTATATGAGGATATTCCACCCAAGACATAAGAAGTGTGTAGTCATGTTAAAATAGAGGAGATACCTCTAGAATAAACTTCCACTCAAGAACATGTCCTTGTTCAAAATTCTAGCCAAATTCTAGAATTGTCAAATAAAGGAAAAGGGTAACTTGTAGACCCTTCCCAAAATATCTAGTTCACTATCACATAATTACAAAAAACTAGTCAAATTATATCCTCATTGGTTTCTATCTTAGTGGCTACTTCTTTAAACAATACCCCACTTACGGAGAAAAATTCTCCCATTGAACAACAACAACAATAAGATACACTAGTTCATTTTCCACCCAATGCAGATCCATTTTTTGCTCCTGTATCAACCCCTATTATGAATCCCTTGCTATGAACTACTATGAATCCATTTCAAGTATTTCTTAATCCACATCAAGTCCTTTCTATCACACAACATACCTATTTTAGTTCAAAACCACTTACTTCTAGTTCACAACAAGTTCCTTTGAAACCCCAACAACTTCTTCCTTTTTCCCAATAGATTCCCTCTTCTAATTTGCAACGGAAAGTTACTAATAACTCCCAACACCTTGCTTTTAACCCCCCAAAATTTCCTTATATCTCCCATTATATCCATTATAATCCATAACAACAACTTTCTAACAATCCTCCCTTGCAACAAATTAAGACTAATCCACTTAAACAAGTTGAAAAACCTCCCCTTCAACAAGTTATAATTAATCCATAACCCATCCCTTCTAATCAATAGAAAATACCCACTTTCCAACAATAAGTTCCTTCGTGGTAGGTTCCTAATTTTTAGTAGCAAATTTGTTAAATAATTAATCTTATTTGGGTCTTTTAGTCTAGTTTTTAATCCTAAGTATTGTTTTATCCTAGCTTTATGAGGTGTCACTTAGCTCTTTTATCCATTCTTTAGATTTGGGAGTTAATTTCATAATTAATTCATCCCCCCACATGTTACACACATCCTCCTCACTTGTAATAGGATTAGAACACTTGGCACACGTGTGAAAGTTGCTCATGTAAATCTTTTTTCTCTATTTAAATAGCTCTCCTTTCCCATTCTTCTCAACACAACACAATCTAGTCTCTTCTTGACTTGCTCTTGCATTCTTGTTATGCTCTCTTGGATTAAGTTCATTCTTCTCTTTCTCTCCTAGATTATTCTTACTATGATACTTAGAGATTCATTGTTTCAAGGATTTTAATAATATTGTGGGGTTTTTCTCCATTTGATGATTTCTCCACTTGTCAAATATTGTCTTGCATTTTGTGGTTTGCTCACTTTTCAAGGTAACATTGTTCTTTTAAGCATTTTATTTATTTATTTCCAACATCAATCTTTTGATCTTTGGAAATAATTCTATTATGGTATCAGATCCATGAGATTCTAATGTTGATTCTTGAGAATTTTTTAGATTTGGAGGTGTAAAAGATGATTTTTTATCTTCTAACATTCTAGTTTTTTTTCATTAATTGATTTTAATCAATTTTTTTTACCTATGGTATATTATTTTTACTTCTAATCTCTTTCTTTCAGGTTTATGAAGGAGGTTTTCAATCTTATTTTTGGTTTGTTTTTAGTTATTTATTTTTTATATTACATTTTATGTGTAACACTAACCAACTAGTTTAGTTTTTTGGAGTTTTAGTTATGTATTACTGTGTATTCCTTTTTTTTCAACTACGTAATAACTACATTTTAGCTATAAAAATCACATTACATGTAGAGATTTTTATTTATCTAGTTTTTATTCCTTACTAACATCCAAGAAGTGGTTATCCTATTTGCATAGCAATTAAGTTCCTAGCACTAAATTACCTTTTTAAAAAAAGAGGGGTGTGGGGGAGAGGGAACAGGGGGAAGGACTCTAATGCTAATAATGTTAGTTCTAAAATGCATTTACTACTAGTTCTAAAATAATTTTACCATTGGTTCTTTTCCTTATTTGGTATGTGTTTAATTTTTTATATGAATTTCATTTTTGGTATCATGTACGTTTAGTATTTTCTATCATTTTAGTCTTCTCTTTTCTAAGTTGTGTTAACACTTAGAACTTTTGATGAGTATTTTATTAGCATCCTTTTTATCTCTATCATAGCATTGTTTAGAATGCTCCATTATTTTATGAGGTATGAATTTAATCTTTGTCTGAACATTTTAGTTTTTATCTTTACCTTTGTTGTAACATCTTTGTCATAACACCTTCTATTTGATTTTATTTGCTTGGAATTTTCCTTCCTAGTGTGGTGTTTTCCTTCCTATCATGGAATTTTTGTTATTTTTTGAGGTTTTTTACTTTCTTGACATCTACATGACTTACCTTTCTTTCATTATCACTTGTGTTCAAGTTTTCATGTAGGTTTTTTTACCTCTAAAACCTAATTTGTTTTTTTCCTTCCGTCAACATTGAATTAGTGTTTGTCTTACTTCATACTTATTTAAATCAAGCACTTTTATAACTATTTCATTTGAATTTTTTATTAAGTTTAAAGTGCCTTAAATAATTTATAAAATATGTTTGTCTATATATCAATTTGTCCTTTTAAATAGGTACATGCAAAAAGGTATTTATTTTATGTGGTGTTTTAAATCAACTTTCACCTCTCTTTGTCCTTTTCAAGACTTTTCAAATGGTGTAATTGGTCATAGTGTCTTTATTTCATTCAAGTTAATATATGTTTTTGGAGGGTTAAGTGTTGTTTGGAGTAATTTTCAAATCCTTCATATTTAGTTTTTTGTCATATGACAAGCACCGTGTTTGACTTTATTATGCTTTGTTAATTTTGGTTAAAACCAACACTTGTCATTAACACAAAAAAAGAAAAGTTTTTATCTCACATAGATTTTTTTCATGAAAACCTTTTTTTATGTGTTAACTCAATAAAATAGAAAAACCATTTTTTTTGATATGTTGGTTTACGTATTAACACTACACCTTTTTTTTCCAACACTCCAACTCTATTAAGTTTGGTACTTTAGTGTGTAATTAAATTTACAAGTTAATTGATCAAATTGGTTTTCTTTATTTTTAAAGAAAGGTAATTTCACTTCTAAATTTGGTTAAATCATATTTGTTAAGCCTTTACTATATAAGTTAATTATCATTTTGCTAATGATTTTTATGCAGTTTCAGTGGAATTTAATTTACCTTTATTTTTTAGCATTCAAGCGATCTATGTAAACTATTTATTTTTAAAATGATGAAATACCTGCTCTTAAACACTAAATCAATTGTCAAAATGACACTTTAAATGCTTTACAAACCTTTTTTATTGATCAAATGACAAACATGCAATCTTCTATTGATGTAAATTAAATGTTAAATTTATGTCTTTTACACATGATAATAACTCACTATGAAATTTGTTATTCTCATAAATGAACTTGCACTCTTTTAAACACTCGTTATACTAACCCCAAATTAAAAATCATGCAAAATATGATCTACTCAGGTGGTGGGATTGGTAAGTATGAATATGGTATTCTTGAACCTATTTTGCTTCATTCTAATGCAAATTATAAAGGTCTCAATTTTGATGATTCAACTACTTTTAATGCGAATTCAGAATCTTATTGTCCTCTACATTGAAGGACTTATAATGCAACTTATTTTGATTATAATACTTATAATGCTCATGATTTGATTTAAAATGTTAAACCTTGTATGCATTATATAAAACATGGATATTGTATTCTCTAAATATTTGAAATTATATCCATACAAATATTATGGTAAATCCACTCATGGCACTTTGCATTATTGAAAAAAAACTAAATATCATACCTCTAAGGTTAACACTATTTGGATTCCTAAATAAAATGGATCTTCTAGAGGCTTTGATGTGTATTCATGTAATGCTTCTTCTATTTCTTCATGATGAATATCTTTTAAAAGAGACACATCTTCTTTGTCTCTCTTTTAATAATTTTTTTTTTTTTTTTGTATTTATTATATTTTATTACACAAGAAATATGCTTTGATAATTTTGACTAAATTATTTTCTTGTAGGCTTTATCACTTTATGATGGAAGTTATCTTTTGCTCTTTTTGCCTTATTTTACATCTACTATTATTACATTATGTATGTAGATCATATTTTTATGGCATATCGGTTACTTAACTTGAAATATTGGTATTAGCTTATTTATTTTGAAAAGTTTAGTGGGAAATTTATCCTTTTTATTGGTCTTTGTTCCATTGTAGATTGACCACCTTGTTTGAAGAAGATTTTTGGAGATTATTGATGATTACACATTTGTCCTTGTGACTTTTGGTGTCACTTTCTCTTATTCTCTCTTTCTCAAACTATTGTAATTCCTCTCGAAAGAAGTTTATATTAAGGGGTAATTTTATTTAATTTCAACTCTCTTCCTTGTTTATAAAAGGTTTTCTCCACTTTTAAATAACAAATTAAGCTTAATGAGGAGTGTTGGAGAGTTAATCTTATTTGGGTCCTTTAGGTTAGCTATTTTATTTTAAGTCTTATTTTATATTAGCTTTATGAGGTGTTATTTATCTCTCTTACACTTCTTGGATTCGGGAGTTACTTTTACAAGTAACTCATCCCCCCATGTGGCACACACATCCTCTTCACTTGTAATAGGGTAAATTTTAAAAGCATCTATCGAAAGACCCCTTGGATTTTGTTGGAGAATAAATGGATAGTTTGTTCTCAAGCATGGTGAATTTGATATGTATGGTGGAAAATCCATCGAGAGGAGAGTAAAATGTTTTGTTTTTTGTTTTTCCATACAAATATTTAGCTACATCAATAAAACACTACCAAATGATAGAACTAAATGGTGCTACTAAATAGTACAACTAAATGATGTTATTGAATGGTGTAACCAGATGGTGTTATTAAATGGTGTAGCCAAACAATGCTACCAAATAGTGAAATCAAATGGTGCAACCAAAAGGTGTTATCAGATAGCTAGCTTATGGTTCAGTGTTTTATTATAATCAATCAACTAGAGATATAAATTAGTGTGTCTAGTTGGCACATATAAAATTCAATTGTATGTTAGTTATTTAGTGTAACTGGATGGTTCATGCTTCTGGTATACTATCTAGTGCAATCATTTGGATTGATACCCTTTAATTTCATATGTGAATGAATACATTACTTTCCACCATCTACTTATAAATACCCCCCTTTGTGCTCATTTTAACTATTTTTTAGAATTATTTTCTCATCCCCTCTCATGTTTATACAGTGATTAACCTACCACACTAGCCATACACGATGATTCACATAATCTAATATCCAGACACATTCACATGCTCCAACACCATGGATTCCACATGAAAATATGTTTTCAATAATTTAGTATACCTTGATATTTTGAAAATACTACAACATCTAGACACATTCAAGGATTGGATTCCCAAAAATATCTTCGAGGGCCTTGTATACATGCCACAATAAAAAATAGATAATGTCTTGATAAAATTATTAATGTCTTACTATGAAAATATCAAGATGAGGTTAAAATTCAACATTAACTCAATATTAATCTCCATTTGTACCTCAGTTGTGGACATCCTTGATTTGACAGGGCTTCCATTTCATAATGCCAACCCTATAACCCCAAAATCAATGTTGACTGATGAAGACAAGAAATGTTGATTTGATTGTTCCCCCTTTCTCAACAAGATGTTTTTGATGTTTCTTATCATTTTCATACTCATGTGCATATCTTACATGCATGAATTCTTCTACATTTTTTCATCTATGCATTTTTTGTCTATCCATCTATGTGTTTCATTGTCACATATATTTTTCCATAATGTTTTTCAATCATGTCCAACTTAAGTTGCATTATGTGTTCCTTTCCTATTTTCCATTTGCATATTTCACATCTAAATTTTTTTAGAGTATCATTACCATTTTCAGACTATACAGATTCAATGAAGGGAAATTTTGATGCCCAATCCACCTTAAAGGACCTTCCAATTATCCATCTACCTCTCTTCCTTTACAAATATTTTTGAGTGAAATTTTTAGTTGATGGTGTTTGATGAAAATAAAAATATCTTCTACTAGTTGATTTTCATGATCTTTGTCATCAGAATCTAGAGGAGTGTCTACGAGTGGTGGCAGTCATCATCAATATAAACTTCATGGGGTGACATGTTATTGTGATTAATTCTTTCTTGTGAGGTACAATCATGATTAGTGGAGATTTTTGCATGTAAAATTATTTTGATATTATTCAAGATTTAAAATAAAATTCAATACAAACTAAAAAAATAATAATTACCTATATTTTGAGTGCATTATGTTTGTGTGGGTTTTTTTTATTGTATCTTTAAAATAAGATAATATGCTCAATTTTTATGATAATTGGTATGTCTTTTTAGGATTGTCACTAGATGCCATGATGCATACGGATTCTATAATTTGGTTTCAATAAATATGCTACCATCCAGTTGTAACATGAATGCAACCAATTAGCTGTAACTAGAATGCCACCATCTAGTTGCATAGCTAAGATGACATCACCCAATGGAAGTATGGACAACATCATTTGATTACAGCCAAGATGTTATCATCCTATTTCAACCAATAATTTATAGCATGGATGTTGTCATTCAATTTATCTAATCAATTTCAACTTAATACTATCATTCAGTTGTATTCGATTGGTTGCAAGTGGATGTTATCATTTAGTTCAGTTAGTCAGTTGTAGTTTAAATGCTATCATTTGATTATAGCCATTTAGTTGTAGTATAGATGATACCATTCAATTTTGAATTGTTAATTATATTTGATTGATGGTAGTGTGAGTGATGTAAAACAAGCACACTGTAGTCATTCAATTTTTCTTGTTTCTTGACTGGGGGGATGAGGTCTCATCATTAGGTTGTTTGTTTGATATCATGGGATGGTTGATGAAAGTAGAATTTGATGATTACCCATGGCATCATGTTTAATAGATATATAAGGTGAATTGGATAGCTAATTATGAAATTATTGTAAGCATTTGTTTAGTTGACCCAAGAAATATCTTACATTCCTAATTATTAGGTGACCTAGTCCTATATAGTGGCCCTCTAAAATTGATAAAACCAAATTTTAAAAATAAGAATATTTATGAATTAATGAATATTTTTGCTAAAATTTACCCTAAATTTAAGAATATTAGGACACTTTTCACACACATTAATCTTTTTCATTAATTCCTTTTTCTCTTCTTTCTCTATTTAAATAACTCTCCTCTCCCATTCTTCTCAACACAACATAATCTAGTTCTTCTTGACTTGTTCTCACATTCTTGTGATGCTCTCTTAGCTTGAAATTATTCTTCTCTTTCTCTCCTAGATTATTCATGATATGTACTTGGAGATTCATTTTCTCAAGGATTTTAATAATATCGTGGGGTTTTTATTCATTTGACAATTTCCCCACATGTCAAATTTATTATCTCACATTTTGTGGTTTAATCACTTTTCAAGGGAACATTATTCCTTTAAGAATTCTATTTACTTATTTTCAACATCAATATTTTGATATTTAACAATAATTATATTAAAATTACCTCATATTGATAAAAAAAAAAAACTTCTTCCAACCCAACAACATATTAAAATTTTGATTCCCAACACCATTCAACAGAAAGTACCCTATTGACAGTATAATCCTAGCTATAGGTAAAATAACCCTAGTATCTCAGCCTAATGGGTACCCATTCCTAATTAACTCAACCCTAATATGCAAAACTATCCAAATCAAACCAATCCCCTTTAAACATTCATAAAAATTCACTTACTCCATCCCAAAATTCTCCCACTCTCTAATAATTTCAAGAGATAAAGGACATTGTTCTAGGGCTCCAAGTAGGAAATCAGGGTAAAAAGTACAGATTTGATGAAAAATTTCCATACCCATTTTACATGAATATTATTCATGTGCCTTTCTCATCTCATTTTGAGGCACTAAATTTTAAAAAATAAAAAGGAAGGGGTGATTATATAGAATACTTGAAATAATCCTTTGTTTTGTGTAACTACATAACGTATAATAATATCTATCTACTTCACTTATTTCCAAAAAATTCGGGTGGACAAGCCTTATAATGGTTCATGAATTTACCTAAGGGATCCATCATCACCTTTAATGAATTTTTAGAAAAAAAAATATATAAATCACTTCTCTTAAAATATAAATCATGAGTTGACCATCATTGACTTATGCAATGCCAAGTAATGTGGTGGGGAAATTATTTCAACTTACCTACAATGGTGGATAACTTTGGCTATTTGTTTGCCTCATAATATTTTAGATAATAAAATAGAGAATATATTCACTAAAAATCTTAGTTTAGAGGTGGATCATAACCTAAGGCTCTATTATGCAGATACGTTTGAGGAGATTAGATAAAGGAGTATAAATTGAAAAAATGATTATAGACAAAAGACTAATAAAAAATTGTTCTCATAATCAGATTCAAGATCAATATCTACCACAACCAAAGGCAAGTACATTTAATAATCCCGTAGTCTTTAAAAAAAATAAAAATTTAATGGTAAATGGAGTAATAGAATCATGACATGTGAAAATGGTGCAACCATAACCTATACAAAACACTCCACCAACTCAAACCATTACATTAAAAACACCACCTTTAAGAAGAAATCAAAATCCAAATATATTCTTCAATGACCTTAATGATCCTATTTAGGTAGTATTTTAAAAACTAGTTTCAACTAACATGATCATTTGGTCTAACATAAAGCCTTTTCTAGAAAACCAATTGAAACCTCAATGGTATAGAGACAATTAATATTGTGATTACTATCATATCAAATGGCATGGAATTCATAGGTGTGTGTAATTAAGGCACTTGATTCAATTTCTTCTTTTATCAGGGTTACATTGAGATGGATAACATTACTTCTACTTCCAATCATAATATGGGTATTTACAAGGACCCATTTCTAAATCATAACTCCAATAATCAGCAACAATCCTATGATTATAATAAAGGGTCAAATAAAAATAAAAATAAAAATTATGGAAATCATAATCAAGGTCAAGATGCTAATCAAATTAGTTATCGTGATGTCCCATATAACTACAACAATTTTGAGAGTCATATTACTAACAACCATGTGACTACATTTAATATTAATCCATGTCATCCATCTAACACACCTCATAGTGTTACCCCATCTATTTTAGGACCTCCTCCTTCTTATCCTATCAACCCTTATCTGGCATGCAACATCATTATTTCAACTCAATAATTATAGGTCGTCATTCTTAGTCCTATGTTCCCTTCTTCTAATTCAAGTAACCCTTCACCAACTTGAAATTTCACTGTCACAACTCAATATATTAAGGTTACACTTTAAGTCCATTCACATTCCAAAAATAATCTTGTAAAATTCTCTTTTCCCTCTAGAGACAAATTGTCTCCTCCTTCCATTGGAAATATTATAATCTTGGTGAATAATTCAACAAGACACCTATGTATATTTCTATTCATCTCTTATGTACATCATAAGTTCACAAGACTATATTATATGATATTCTTCAATAATCCAAAGTACCAAAGTGCATTAAACCAACTACCTTAGGTAGCACCTTGTGGGGAATGTATCCCCATGTCAATAACTTATATTTGATCAAAATGACATGTCATCCATTAGTCCATTACACAACAACCCTCTTTATATTCAAGCCATCATTTCCTACCAGAAGATTAGGTGAGTTGTCATATAAAATGGTTCTAGAATAAATATATCCTCCCTAAATTTGATAAAATATATTGGGTATACTTCATTAGATTTTCATAGAAACACCATTATTATTAAGGCATATGATAATGCAAAAAGAGACTCACAGGGCATTATTTACTTACATGTCATTTTTGGGCCTATCATCCATTATTCCCTCTACCATGTCATATAAATTTAACTACCTTACAACTTGATTCTTAGATGTCCTTAAATCCATGAAGTATGTATAGTCCCTTTTACATTACACCAATGCTTGAAAATCCCCCACTGTGCAATGGAGGTCACTATTCTTGGTGATTTATAGCCATACAAATATTACAAACATTTAAAGGTTTAATATGGATGATAAAGTTATTATCCTAGCAAAAATGATTCACCTAAAAAGGACAAGATTAAAACTCTAGAATCTCTCAAATATAATTACATTGATCCTGACATTCCTTCCACTTCTTCTACTCCACCTTCCCATATTTCTACCCACTTTACTATCGAAGATAAAGGTCTTGACACCTACAACATTAAATATGTTTTCCATATTGATAAATTTCCAAAATATCCCAAATACCATGGTAGGCACAAAATGGAATGGTGAGAAAGACTAACCTTCATCCCAAGGGACACCCTCTATTCATCAAAAAGAGGTCACCAACTCTTGATTAAAAAAATAGCTCAGATGATTCATGGTTATACAATGATGATGATTTTTCCTCTTATTATTAGAGTGATAATTATCATATCCTAACTATATCTTGGAACATCATGACTTTAAAAGTTTTGGGGCTAAATCAATAAGGTATTTTTGAGCTATTATTGGCAACCAAACACAAAGGTGTTTGAGGCATTGGATACAAACTACCTAGGGTTGACCCCTTCGATCTTGAGAATGACACTATTTTAGTGTCTAATGAAGATGATCTTGTCAATGATGTAGATTCAGATTATAGTATCTATGATGAGCTAATTGATACAAACCTATTCAATACCAATGTCATTATTACTATAACATCTTTTTCTAATTTCCCCCTTTCCTTTCATTACCCTAAAATAATCAATTATGACCAACAAGATCATATTATACCATTGGATTATTTCCAAAATTAAGAAGCAATTTCAAATTTCCTAGGCTTTAGAGACAACATATTAATTAGATACCATAAGTGAGACTTTGAGATCACTTTGGATGCTACCACATACTTTGAATATAAGGTGAACTTCCTTGGTCAAAACAAAACAAAAATCATACATTGAGTTCCATTAGTGAAAACCTCTCAAAGGCACTTTTGGATCAAGGAAAAAGTAAATAAAAATATGAGTCCCTTGGTGAAACTTGTTTTAGGCACCAACAAATGGGGAAGTTTACTTTACTCCTCATAAAGCTTAGAGTCTTGTGAGTTCATGTCTTACCTTTAGATCAAATATTAGTGCATAATAATAATGGGTGTTTGCTTAGTTACTTCAATATTTATAAAAACATTTATTGAGTGGTCATTCCCTAACATGGGTAATTCAGACTCTTCTTACATGGGTGGACTAAATGGCCTAAAATAATATAATGATGATTAATTTCCCTAGATACCTATTTTTTTAGAATATGGTTGTACATTATTAGTGTCAGACACCACTAATGTTAATATTGGCATGACAAATGAACCCAAAATGGTCAAACTTGGTGTGTCCCTATTTGTAGAGGAACATAAATTTATCATTGTCATTCTCAAAGAGTTCATTGGCATATTCACATTATCTTATGTTGATATACCTGTGTTCGATATATCTCAATTCATACATCATCTTGCTATACACCTAGATGATAAACCCATCAAACACAATTTTTGTAAGATGCATTTATGCATTGTTATTCTAGTAAATAAATAATTGAAAAAATGATTGGGGGTCGAGTTTATTCACTTGATTAATTAATCAAATTGGATATATAAAATTCTTCCAGTTAGTAGAAAACCATAAGGTATTTATATCTACACATATTTCTAGGATATTAATAAAGCGTGCTTGAAGGATGACTTTCCATTGCCCAACATAGATATGATTGTGGATTCAACTATAGGATACAAAATGTTATCCCTTATGGATAAATTTTCAAGATACAATCAAATTAATATTATGATAGAATACCAACATAAAATAACATTCACCACTCCATGGGGAACATTATGTTATCAAATAAATCCATTTGGCTTGAAGAACGCCGAGACTACATACCATCATGCCATGACTGTCATCTTCTATGACATGATGCATGATATTGTTAAAGGCTATTTAGATAACATTATAGAAAATTCAAAAATATGGGCAATGCATTTAGACTTTTTATGGATAATATTTGAGAGACTTCATGAATATAAGGTGTGCCTCAACCCCAAGAAACATGTCTTTAACATCACATCAGATAAATTGATAGGATTCATTATTTCCCACCGAGTAATTAATTTGTATCTAGCCCAAGTAAATTCCATCATAGAAATTCCCCCCCCGCCCCATTCTAATTTGAAATAACTCCATAGTTTGTAAGAAAAAATAAATATTATTTTTTGTTTCATTTTGTAGTTGGTTGATCACTACCATCCTTTCACTCATATCCTGAATAAGGGAACCACCTTTCAATGGAATTTTGACTATTAAGAATCATTTGAACAAGTAAAAACTTATTTAGTGAACTCATGAGTGTTTCTTCTATCAACATTAGGAAATCCCCTTTTATTCTATATCTTTTCAACCAAACATTCCTTGGGGGCACTTTTGGCCCAACATGATGATTAGGGAAATGAATGTGAAGTATATTATTTAAGTAATACATTGGTCTCTTATGATCATAATTATACACCTATTAAAAATGCATGTTTAGCATTAGTCTTTGCATAGTATAAGTTATGTCAATATATGTTGAACAACAAGACCCTCATCATTACAAAAGTTGATCTTCTCAAATATATTATTTATAAAGTAGCATTGATAGGGTGTGTGGTCAATTGGATTATGATCCTCAATGAGTTTAACATTGAATACACTAATTAGAATGCCATAAAAGGGAAAGTACTTGAAAATCAAATTATTGAAGCACATTTGTTATATATCCACCCATTGAATATTCATCTCCTAGATGAATCTATCTTCACTCTAGATGAGTCATGTCAATGGAAGCTATATTTTGATGGTTCCTTCATAACACATGGGTCAAGAATAGGTTATTTATTCATTATGTCCCAATGGGATCTCATTCCTAAGGCATTTCAAATAACTTTTCTATGTACCAATAATATCACAAAATATGAGGCACTTATTTTATGGATTCACCTCATAGTACAATGGAACATTTAATTTAAAAAAATTAAAAACATTTGAAAATTATCATTAATCAAGTTATAAACTAGTATCAAACAAAGGATGAGAAGCTCATGCCCTAAAAAGGCATGGTTGATATCCTTAAGTAAAAATTTAAATGTATCCAGTTTGAAAAAATACTAAAATCCAATAATAGATCAATTACTACCATGAAAACCATTGTGTTACTAATATAAATATCTTCTAATGTCCATGAATATTAGTTTCTTATTGAAAACCTACTCATGCTAACTTACAATCATCCTTACACTAAAATGGTATGTGATATTATTGGTCCCAATTCCCCTTGGTTCCAAGATGTATACACCTACCTCCAAGGCCACATTATTCCCATTAACCTATCATGTAACCAACATAAGTTATTTATCCATAACGCATACTGTTACACTTTACTTAGTACTACATTATATCATAGTTGTTATGATGGGATGATAATTATATGTTTAAATTTGGATGAATCTAAATTAGCACTTAAGGCATTCACAAAGGTATTTTTGGGGCTCATACAAGTGAAATGGCCCTTATTAAGAAACTCCTTAAGATAGAATACTATTGGCCCATTATGGAATCAGATGCATGTGCTCATGTCAAGAAATGTCTCATTTGCCAAAATCATGGTAATTTAACTCATGGTACTTTATGAGTGCTTTAGACTATCACTTCTCCTTAGCTATTTTCTATGTGGGGGATCGATCTCATTGGTAAGATAAATCCCACTTTCTCATATGGTCACTAGCATATACTAACAGTAATTGAGTATTTCACTAAGTTGATTGAAGCAATCCCATTCACTTACATGATTGGAAAGTAGATTTTGAAATTCATTCTAAATCACCTCATCTATTGATATGGCATTCCCTATTCCATCATATCTGATAATGGTAACTCTTTCAATAACAAGTACATAAAAACCATCTGTACACACTTCTATATCAAACACATATGGTCAATTCCCTATTACCCTCAACGTAATGGCTAAATCGAGGCATCTAATAAGATAATTGTAAAATTTTTAAACAGATTGTCAACAAAGTTTGTCATGATTGGCACTTGTAATTATTCCCTACCTTATGGGATTACCATACCAATATAACATGCCTATAAATATAAATCCCTTCTCCCTAATTTATGTCTCCAGGGTTATCCTTATTATTGAGATTGAGTTTCCCTCTTTACATATTTCATTAGAGGGTATAATTAATGACAAAGAATATATAGTAGCTAGGATACAAGAACTATAACTCTTAGATGAGAAATAGCTAGCCGCATTGATTTATCTCAAATCATATCAGAATTGGATATGTAATATTTATAACAACTACATCATTCCCAAAGAATTTAAAGTCAATGATCTTGTATTGAAGGAGAATTATAAAAACACTAATGCAAAATTTGAGAAGAAATGAAAATTTGAGCCCAATTGGCTAGGTCCTTTCATTTTTATTGTAAATTATGGTTCTAGGGGATATTAGTAAGCTACATTAGGAGTACAAGCTAGATGATCCCATTAATGTTATGTATCTAAAGTGTTTTTAATCTTTAATTAATTTTTTTTTTAATGAGAGCCCCTACTTGGTGGCATCCCTTTCATGTTTCCTTTCCCCTCCCTTTCATTATCCATTCCTAAGTTAGGCCTTATCTTTATCCCATCTCCTATTAATATCTTGATTTTGATTATGAATTATAGGTACTATATGTGGGTTTTAAATATAGGTAAATAAGTAGTTCATATTTGTTCATCATTAGCACATCATTATAGAGAGAGTTTTAGAGCATCAGAATGCTTTAGCATGGTTTCCCTGCTTGGTAGTACTTTAAATATATTATTTTAATTCTTTGATGATCATCCTCCCAATTTTGTATCACTTCCATTATATCCTAATTTTCTATTGAGTGGTAGTATTTTTGCCTCCTATTTTGTTGTTATCACCATACTATTGTAGTTGGTGTAGCTATTGTTTGATCCCCTACTAAGAGGTTTTTTTTTTCTTTTGCTAGATGTTTCCTTGTACATATATTTATAATTTCTTGTATATCCTAATTTAAAAATATGCATGTATATCTTATTTCAAAAATATCAAGAACATTGAACAGTTCCAAAAAATACTAAAACCAAAACATTAAAAAAATGCCTCACATCTTCCAAAGAGATATAAATCCATAAAATCTTTGTACAATTTGTCATCCTATTTATTAGTATCTCATATTTTTATTTTTTTATAAATGACACTATTTTAGTATCATGTGGATAAGTCTCCCCTTTGTATTGAGCATTTCATGAGTGGGAAACATCTAATCCAAAGCCATGATATCTTTATTCCATTCAATCACATCTGGTCATACAATTACACTTTGATTCTCCCATTTCCCTCGGTGTTGGCCTATATATTGGGTGGGTGTGTTTATTTTTAGCATGATCATTTTCAATCCAAATTTTCATTCATTACTCTCCCATTTTTGGGAGAACAAAACTGGCTTGAGGTCCACATGGATTGTATAGGTAAGACTTGGCTACATGGGGTATGTAAGGAAATTATTTCACCAAATAATTATAATAATAGAAATAGGTCATAATATTATTGAAATAAAGCAGAATATATGAGTAAATCATGAGCCACTTTGAGGGGGAAACCTCCACAACCTTGTAATAATAATATAAATCACAATATGATGATCAAGTACTAATCCTTAGCTCTTATTTATAATATTATTTGTATATGGTTACTCCATAGGTTGACCTATCTAACGAAATGAGATCCTAGAGAAATTAAATATGATAAGGAAGGGGTTATGAAAGCCACAAGTTGGATACACATATGCCAACACATATTATATATTAAGGGCATAACATGCCCCTCCCATTCAAAATAATGTTTCCCTAAACATTGAATAGCTTTGGATGTTATTACAAAAAAACTTCATCCACCCACGTTGCATCATCATAGTTCAAATTTTTCCACTTGATCAAATACTTAGTAATTTCTATTATTCTCAGCTTCTTAATGTGTGTCTAAATGATCTCATGAAGTTCTATAATGACTTGGCCTTATTCATCCAATTATGGGAAATTTATATGGGTAGAAACTCTCTGTCTAAATACCTTATTTAATAAAGATACATGAAATATAAGATGTACACGATATACTAGGGTGGTTCTAGTATGTAATCCACACTACCAATTTTTTATAGGATCTTATAAGGGCCATAATACTTTAGAGAATTTTTGTTATCCTTTCTATGTTACTTCAGAGGCATCTACTTATATTTATTTAAGTGCACAAAGACCCAATAACCTATGTAAAAATGCTTCTCACTATGGTTTTTGATTTATTTGTTTCTCCATTCTATTTTGCTCCATTGCCAAAAAATTTCATAGACTAATTAATACCTCATGTTGACATTGAATGTGTTCTTCAACAACTCAAACCTTGGGTTATACCCTTAAAGATGAAATTATGGATGGGGGATACTAACCATAAAGTTCCATAAATGAAGAAATTTAGTTAGAGGTACATAAATAATGTTATACCACCATTATGCAAGTGAAATCCAATGAATACATTGTTCTTGTATATTAGATGTAAAACAATAGAGATACCCTTCTAGGAATTTGTTTATTGCCTCTATTTTCCCATCATATTGAGGATAATATGATGATATATGATCCAAATGACTATCAAACATGAAAATAAATTAGTCCAAAAATTAATAGTAATTATGGGATCATGATCACTAACAATGATCTTGGGAGTACCATAGAAATTTTGAACTATATCCATAAAAATAGTAGCTATTGTACTAGCTACAAATGGATATGAAAAGGGGTAAAATGATCATATTTTGTGAGCATATCCAAAATTACCATGATGAAATTTTTACCCTTATAAATTAATAACCCTGTAATCAAATCCATAAAAACCTCATCCCACCTTTGGCTAGGAGTTGATAAAGGTTGTAGAAGACCTAGTGTCTTAATTGTTTCAACCTTGTTTTGTTGGCATACCATATATTCAGCCACAAATTTATGTATATTCCCCTTGAGTCCTTCCTAAAATAAATCATGCTTTATTCTATTATAGGTTATAAAAATATTGAGTACCCCACAATCGAAGATTCATGGAGCTCTTAAAGGAGCTTATGCTTGAGGATAGAATTCTTATATAGGTATAATCTATGTTTATACCATAATGCATTCCATTTCCACTTTATTTTTTTGAAATCACTAAAACCATTCTAGATATTTAGAATCAAAACCTATGTATCCCTATCACTCTCCCATTTTGATCTACCCTCTTCCAATTAATATGTCTACCAAATGGTCATTTCACATAATAGTGCTTCCATTGATTCATCTTTTTCGGATAATACATTTGCTACAACATTATCTTCATCTTTCTTATGCATGATTTTAAAGTCATATCCAAACATCTTAGTCACCCATTTTTGTTTTTATTCTAAAGATAATCATTTTTATAAATAATATTTTAGACTATCATGATCAGTCTTTACCTTAAAGTGTATACCCTTAAGATAAGATCTCCATTGCTTGACTATATGCAGAATAGCCAACATCTATTTCTCATATATTAGTTTTAGATTATTTTTACCTTTGAGTTGATGAATATCAAATGTAATGGGTCTTCCCTCCTACATGAGTAATACCTCCATGCCATATCTTGATGCATCACATTCAATAATAAAAATTGTGAAAAAATTAGAGGTAGCCAAAACTAGAGTGGTGCACATAGCCTCCTTTAGCTTCTCAAAGGTTGTGGTCATTGATTCATTCTAGTGGAAGGAGTATTTATTCAACAAATTTATGAGTTTTTTATGCTAAAATAATTCTTCACAAATCTATGATAGTAACCTGTGAGCCCAAAAAAAACCTTGAATATTCTTGAGGGTTTTTATAACTTACCACTCCATAATAGATTTGATATTATTAGGGTTTACTTTGACTGCTTCATGTGAAAAAATATGACCCAAATACTCCACCTCTTAGACTACAAAAATCATATTTTAAAGGTTTTAAATAAATTTGATGTTGTTCTAGAACTAACATAACATGTTTCACAAGTTGTAAATTTTATTCCCAAGATTTACTATAGATTAAGATGTCATCAAAAAACACCAACCCAAATTTCCTTAAAAAAGACCTAAAAATAATGTTCATCAAACTTTGAAATGTAAAGGGTGTATTTTTTATACCAAAATGCATGACCAAAAACTCATAATGGCCTTAATGAGTTCTAAAAGTTGTTTTAGGGATATCCTCATCTCTAATATGTATTTGATAGAACCCCAAACAAAGATCTATTTTTGTAAAATAAAAATAATTGATAGTGTTCTTGTTGAGATCTCTATATTCTAGGTACATCCTCTCAGTGTCATCCTTTGTATGCACCATGACCAATAGAGATGAATATTTACTTTGGATATGTCTGATAATACCTACCTCTAGCATCTTGTGTATCATATTTTAAATTTAACTCTTTTATGCATATGTATATAGGTATGGTCTAATGTTTGGTGTTTGATTCCCTAGAAGTAGTCATACGACATGATTATGTTCTCTTCTTGGTGGAATTCCTTTTAGTAAAGTGCTAGAAATAGTAGGGATGGTCATCAATAATCATCTATAAATCAAGATATGTAGACACCTTTATTGGTTGAACTTCCATGGAAAAACATCATGATAAAAATCCTTAAGCCCATTTTTCATAATCTTTATCATCTAATGTGAAATAACCAATTATGGATATTTTTCCCATAATCCATGTAGTTTAAATATCCTACCTTTAGAATGAAAGTGCATGAATAATTCCAATAAATTAATCTCAATTATTCCCAAGGTTATTTTCCATTGGACTCTAAAAATAATATATGCCCCACCCATGGGAATAGAAAAGATAGGATAATCTAACCTATAGTCACCCATATCAAGATTAATATTATGGCATTTTCCATAAAAATTGACTATACCACCATCTATAATCATGACCTAACATTATGGGTTGGATAAATGAAATAGTTCGAATGAGTAGCCAACTTACTGTTGATGAATTTATGTGTACTCCCTGAGTCAGTCAACATTGTTACCTTTTGTTTCTTGAGGAAACCTAAAACTTTAAGGGTTTGAGGAGTGTTAATACCTTAAAGCGCATGACAAGAGATGGTTTGAATTCTTTACATTATATCTATAGAACCTCTTCATCTTCAATTGATGCTTCATCATCATTTTATTTCTCATTTACCCCTTCAATGTAGAATAATTTATTCTCATCACATTTATGCCCTTTGCTCCATTTTCTATCACAATTGAAACATAAAACTTTCATTTATTTCTCTTCAATTTGTTGATGTGTCAATCTAGTAGGTTGAGGGAATGATGGTGACAAGTTTCTTAAATCTTAGATGTTAGTGAATGATTGTCTCTTGCTAGATAAAAAAATATCCTCTGCGCTATGAACCTTAAGAATATATTCAGAGATAGTATCTAGATTAATCATGCGTACCTCATGTTCAATGCGGTCCTTAAGATCTCCAAGATACAAAGCATTAAAGTGTTGCTCATGAATGTTATCCATGCACAAAGATAGGTTTTGTAATTGAAGAATATAATCCTTGACTAAAGCTTTTATCACAACTTTTCTAGTTGACTAAAGTGATTATCGCTCACACTATTTCTATATTATAGTTGTATCTCCTTTGTAAAATCATACCAAGTGAGATTAATAGCCTTATTCTTAATTTAAGTACATAACCATTGATACCAAATGAATTTTTTTAGTTATATATATAGGGATGCCATGACCACCTTTTGACCACATATAATCTAGTATTTATCAAAAAAATCCCTAATTGGTTGAACCAAGTGACTGGATCCTTCCTATAAAACATTCAAATTTCCACTTTTGGCATCATGTTCCTTGAATTATACTCAAACTCTAATTAAAAAATTGAAGATAAATTTTCAATTGATTTTTAGATATAACTGATTCTCGAATATTAGGGTTTCTCACTCTCAATGGCCCAAATTGACACTATGATACTAATTGTAAGGAAATTACTTCACCAAATAAATATCTAACAGAAATAGATCATAGTATTATTGAAATAAAGTAGAATATATGAGTAAATTATGATCCATTTTGAGGGGGAAACCTCCAAAACCTTGTAGTAAGAACAAAATTCACAATATGATGATCAAGTAATGATCCCTACCTGCTATTTATAGTATTATTTAGCTATGATTAATCCATAATCCAACCTATCTATCCAAATGAGATATTAGAGAATTAAATATGATAAGGAATGGATTATGTAATCCAAAAATTGGATACACATATCCCAACACATGATATAAACTAAGGGCATAGAAAGGTAACTCATGTTAGCTTAGACACCATCATTCCCATTTTAATTTACCCATTCATTATCATTTACGCTCTCATTATTTTGTGAGTTATTATTCTCATGTGTACTCTCATTAGTTTATGATTCATCCTTATCTTACACTATCACAATTTTGAGTCATTTTCTTCACTTATTCCTCTAACAGTTTTCTACTAATCCTTTATGGTCACTTTTATTCACTCCCATTTCTAGGATAACCAAATCGACCTAAGGTTCATACAGACTATGTATATAGTGTCTTTTTGCATGGGAAAACTATGGTCTATTTGGCCACTTCTACCCTCTTATTTCATTTCCCTTTCGAGGCAATATGTAAGAGTAATGTCTCATTATCTAATTCACACACCATTGATTCCTTGTTTGATTACTAATTTTTAATTATGTTTTTGTGTTTTATTGGATTTGCTTACTTGCTTGTTTATTTACTTTATTGCATTATTTGTATTGTTTAAGTACATTATGTTTTTACACTTAGGTATTGATTCTATGTTGTTAACATTTGTATATGAACAATTTTTGGTTTATATTTGTTTAAATACAATATTATTTACACTTAGGTATCAATTTTTCATATCTTGATCTTGAGTTGTTAATAATTTGTATCGAAACTTATTCCTATGCAAGTGGCAACCAATGTTTTCATGATTCATTTTATAATTATGATGCATATTGTCAAGTGAAAAATTAAAAATCAAATGGACAAGAAACTTGTATATGATGTCACATGCAAGGAAGGCATCCTCATGCACCATGGCTATGTGTGATCCTATACACAAATCAAAATATCATCACATTTTCCATCATCAAAAAAAAACAACTAAATAATATGGTGACATATATGTTACAATCATGATAAATATTTACCAATAAGCATATCAATTAGTCATAAATATTTTACATTGTGATCAAATGCTAAAAACATCATCAAAATCAATCACATTTGCTATCTAAATCATCATCATCATCATCATTAAAATTTAAAAAAATGAAATCATGGTAAACAAATATACATATGCATCAATATCAAATATTTAATCTAGAATTTAAGTCAACATCCATAAAATCAAAAATATCATTATATATATATATATATATATATATATATATATATATATATCAAAATAATATTAGATTCCATATACATCATATGAACAAAATTGAATATTTGTGTACATCTCAACACAATGTCTATACATTGAGTTTTATACATCAAAAAATAAAAAATGTAGAAATATAATCGAAAATCAACTCTAACTTTAATCATCATAGGAGGGCTCCTTTTTGGACTCTTCTACTAGAAGCTATACTATATATCATGTGGTGGTGACTATTGAGGTGGGCCCATTGCTCTTTGATACAGGGGAGGTTATGCCATTGATATCTCTAATGTTGTGTATGATTGTATTTAAATGGACAAATAAACATGTGGCTCTAAGTGTGCTCTTGAGTGCTCATTACCCTAACCACTTATGGTATTACTAACTTATATAAACTTTGTGTCCTCATCCTTGGACCATATCACATCATCCTTACCTTATACCGCATCAGATAATGCCCTAGCTAACACCTACTCTACCACAATATATCTAGTTTTATCTCACTCCTTGTGGAGCCTATGTACATCACCCTTGGCCCTATCTTACTAAATAATGGTTTTATCTAGCTTTGAAGCCCTCATGGTGAGTTATCCCTAAATGGTTTACATCTAAATAACATTCCCCCTTAGTGTGGTTATCTCTATGTTCCTCTATAATATGATACCCTCTGATCTAGTGGTATCACCCTATAACCTGGTAGTCACACTCTAATCCCCTAGCAACTATCTCTATAGCGTAGTCACCTCCTCCTCAAACCCTAACATCTTTATGATCCTAGTTTCTATCTCCCTCTTCATGTTATCTATAGTGTCTTGGGTAGCCTCTAATCTCCTTATATGATATGTCCTTACCTGGCCTGATGGTTATCCTCTATCATATCTTGACCCTCCTATGATAGTAATGGTTACCTTAGTATCATATACATTTACCTTTCCTTTCCCTCCTCTCCCTCTAGACCAAGCCCCTATCCCATATCAACATCCTACTTTGAAGACTCCCCACTATTTTTACTACAAGTGATGTTGTTACTAGTAATCTCAAAGCTAAAATAGGTAAAAGTTATTATCAAGGTACTTGTACTTATGCTTGTATCTAAAGGACTACCTAAACTAGCCTATTCCCCTATATTTATCTATTCACTATCATAGATTATCTCCATTATCTTTACTCATATGGTCTTGGTTGCTCACCCACTAGAGGCTTAGTTCTATTCAGTCACACTAGTCTCAATTATGCCCACAAAGTTATGTATTTGTTAGTCACCCTTGCATTTATTATCCCTCCCTCGTATGCCCACACCACTAGTTGTAATGTTAAAAGGATACAACCTACTAAAAATCTAGGTATGGGAGGCCCCTACTCACTAATTTATTGGGTCACATGGAAAAAATATTGAGGCCCATCAAGTACATCTTATTATCACCCAAACTACCTATGCACATGGTATGGTCAATATCACTCAAATGTGAATTTTTGATTCCCTATAATGTAACATGAAGTAGTCATGTAATATGTCATAAAACCATTCTCTTGCCAACCAAAGTGAATGTACATGTATGGTCACAAAATAAAGTCCCCATTAACTATATTGTTGATAGTTCATCATTATAAATATACATATCCTTAGTTCTCCCTTCAACCCCCTCCTATCAAGTATAAGTCATACAACAGTGTGTATTCTAGTTATCACTTTCAGTTATCCCCCACTGGTCACTCTATTGTGATGTGCTCTCAATCCTAGATGTAAATAAATGTATAGGTCTTGATGCTCTTACCCTGATGATAGTCCATCATATGTAAATATTTATGAATTTTTTTTAATATTATTTTTCCCCAAGCAAAACATGTGGTCAAGTATAACATATCCCAGATCACTCTTATTAGACCTATTTAAAAAATTGGCCACTCTTGTTAGGAAACAATATGCCACTAATAATAGACATCAAGATCACAACCTCCCTATCAGTCAATGGTTGAGCTCCATCTACAGTGAAGGCCAAATCCTCCAATGCATCTATATCAGTAACTCCATCCTTAGTCACGATGTCAATGATGTCAATCAAGTCTTCCATCACTACTAACCATCATTGATACATCAAATAAATCATGGACCTCTAGATAGGAATGTGGAGTATTCACTACATGTATTCCAATGTAACTATCATCACTCTAGTTGATAGGTTGAAAGTGTTTCTCTCGAAGTGCTAGTTCTTAGCTAGCACTGATAGGTAGGTTCTATCCACTTAAATTAAAGGCATTTATGCAATGTGTCTCAATCCAACTATCTCAAATAAATCCAAGGTCTCCTCCATCCATAATATTATTTGTTGTAATATGTATGAGCAATCAAGACTGAGACTTGCTCATACCAATCACAAACATGTAAACATGCTACATCAAAAATATCTATCTAGAAAACTGACACCAAAAATTTCATCACAAACTACCTTAACCTCATAAATAATCATTTTGCCTATCTAATAAACACAACTCTACATTCACATCAGACATAAACTTCTTCTAATTCAATCCATTGTCCACTTGGGATTTGTCTTATGATTTTGGTGATATCACTGTTAAGCAAGGTGTTATCACTATTTCCTAGGGTGATCAACCATTTCGTAAGGTGTTATCACCATTTACCAAATATTTGGTCATTTGGGCATTATTAAGGGATATTATAAGCATGATAGCTTAAGATTTTATTAAAATCATAATAATTTTTTTAGTACATTCCATCTGCATTATCAATGGATGTTCTAGTGTTTAATTTAGTAACTCAATAAGTCAGTTAAATTAGTTTTTAGTTCTTTGTTACATAGGGATGGATTATTTATATGTATTTAATAAAAATAATTATATTTCATATAGAAAAATATCTAGGTTTGATGTTTTCTCTATGATTATATACACATTTATTATATATCTTATAACTTTGGAAGCAAGGAAAAAGAAAAAATAATAGTTTTACATCACTATGTATGAATAAATAAATAAATAAATATAAGGAACCTAATCTTAAATAATTCAATGTTACAAAGAAATAATTTCATAATTGTTGGTGGAATATTTGTATGATGTAAAAAATGTGGGTTTTCAAATATGTGGGTTTTTTATTAATAGTGTAAGGGACAAGATGACCCTCCTCTATTCGTAGGAGAGGCTCCCTCTATTGAAACTTTAAGGGTGTATAAAATAGAGTATTTGCATTTATATACATTCAAAAAAAATCTTGGGGCGGGGGGAGGGGAGGTGGGGGGGGTGGGTTTGTTTACGAATGGAAAATAATGTATATGGAATAAGATGGAGTAGGAGAGGTAGAAAATAAATGAAAATAGGAAAGGAAGACCTACATTAATTTAATAAACATAGATTTTAACTATTTATACACATTGGAATACATTTACAATAGTGATATTTCAACCATAAAGATGTTTTTCTATGAATAAATAACAAGGATTTAATGAATCATTAAACATAGGAAATAATAATCATTCAACAAGAACATGAAAGGAAAAAAGACCTGTAAATCTTATTGTATTAATACTCAAGAAAAAATACATAGATTATTATTATTATTATTTTATTTTCTCTCAAAAAAAATTTTAATTTTCAAAGAGTTATTATTACAATAAGATTCGTATGTAATTATAACTTAGAGATTGAATTACTACCTTGTAACTACATGTAACTACTGTTTGAAAAATATTTTTATTTAATTGTTCACTTTTTTAAAATTGTCTCATAAAGTGAAACTAAAATGATTTCAAACTACAACTTTTTGAAAAGTACAATGGATAAATAGAAAAAGTGAAAGAGAAAAATTCAAAAAGAAACAAGAGAAATGGAATATTTTTTTCAAGTGAGTTGATTTCGAACCAAAGTCCATCATTTTTCCTTGTTCTTCAAATTGGTGACTTCAATCTAAATCCTCTAAAATTTTGAATTTCATTACCTATCCCTTATTTTTTTGGAATGATCATGTTTGATAACCAAGCGATATTACTTTATTCATTTCTTCATTTTTCTTGAAAAATTTTGGAAGATTTCAATTACATTTAATGAGAGTGATATGAATGTCACTCAAATTGATCATGACTTCCAAATTTTAGATATTTGTATCAAAAAATTACTCTATGATCATTGTTTAGAATTGTTCTTTGATTTATATAATTGTGAACAACACAATATCTCCATTTTTCATCAACTCACAATGAATTAACTGGATATCAACACAAATTGATGTCCTAATATAATCATATAGTTTACTATATTTGTGTAAATATTTTCAAGCTTCTTCTAGAACGTTGATTTTACATTCAACACTTTGAAAAAATACAAATGATAAATTATTTTTTGTCTTACTAAAAATTTTCCCAAATATAATGATATTCCCATCAGAATGAGCCATATCCTCCAACTATTTGATTACATTCTTCAACAATCCATTTTATTTTGATGTTTTTTTCATTTATTCTATATGTTTGGTTTGATCTTCCTTGAAAATTCCATATAGTCTTATTAATTCATCAATGAATTTGAGTTTGTCAACAATAAGTTGTTCGACCCAATTTTTAATGACTCTCCCATTATTTTTGTATTTGTGAATGTTAGTAACTAGATTATTATCAATATCTTCCATGGAAATAGAATCCAAGATAAAATCCATGGGAACATTATCTTGACACAATAATGTCTTTATGTATATTGAGAGTGCATGCACCTGATCTTTAAGTTCTTAAATTTATTTTCTCAATTCTTTTCTTTTAACCAATTTTTATGTAGACACAAAAGATGTTGTAGATATCTCCTTCATGATTTGATTCTATGATGAGTATTTTTCTCATATTATATTCAGCCAGATTCATGTCTTCTTCATTCTTATAAAATCTAGGTTTGGAAATCTCAAAAAATTACACACATGAAGGTTCCGATATCAATATCGAAGTAGTTTTTGTCTTTATGGGTGGTAAGATTTTCAAAATACTAGTTATTGAACAAAGACAAAATTAGTAGCCTTAACTATATTTTTATTCCATTTATTTATCATTTTATACATCCAATGAAAATATGGATTGACTAAATAAAAAAGACTTGGGTGTTTTGAACCATAGACAAACCAACAAGAGAGAAGATAAATTATTGAGAATCACTTTTAGGGTCTCTAAAAATAGCAAGTTTATTTAGATTTGGTGAAGGAGGAGTGGGTGAAGGAGGTAGATGTGGATGTGGGACATGATATGGGGATCAAACATGAAGTGGGGATTGAATGTAAATAAGAGGAGATGGAGGAATTTATTTTGGATCAACCAAAGATACAAAAGATGCACGTTTGTCAAACATTAATCAAAATCAATATAATATTATGTTGTGTTTTCAATTATCAAACAAGGATCTAAATTTCTCTAAGGAGAGGATTCACTCAAAGACATAAAATAAGTTAATGAATCCCTAATAATGGCCAGATTTGTAGGTCTATTTACAGGTTCATCTCCATAAGTTTTTTTTAGAAAAAATCTTTTTATTTGGATCTTCTCCATCATTTCCACCACCTATAATTTTTCTTGGCTGGGGACTCTTTGCATATACCTTGGAGTCATATGGTTGAGTAACATGTGTTGATTTTTTTATTTATAATATTTGAAATATCCACCATCTTTTGAGTTTCATGAAATTGTATACTTAACAAAAATCTTTGTAAACCAAGATTTTGATCTTTCCAAAACAAATATAGATTGTTCTTTCAAATCTAATGACTCTTTAATTGAATAACCAATTAATGGAAAGGGTATAAGATGTGCATTTTTGAAAAAAAGTTCAATCAAATTTGATCCATAATCAACTATTCCTTGAGTGACCCATTCAATTATGAATGCCTTCATTTATTGTAGGTTCATTCTTGAATAATCCCTTTTTATAACTTCAAAATCATCTTCATAATATTCCTAGTAGTCCTAAAATTATGTTATATGAAAATAACCAAGACCAAGCTTGAGATTTTATTCAAAAAATAATTTATATCAAATGGAATAATTTTGGTATGAAATTTCA
This sequence comes from Torreya grandis, assembly GCA_037957365.1. Taxonomy (NCBI): domain Eukaryota; kingdom Viridiplantae; phylum Streptophyta; class Pinopsida; order Cupressales; family Taxaceae; genus Torreya; species Torreya grandis. The sequence goes on along the minus strand of JARHVA010000328.1, from coordinate 4,174,040 downwards.
TAGTAAATTCAATCATTCACTTATCAATGTTAGATGCATATGGAGTTGTATTACACATTTAGTAGCTCAAACTAATAGGAATGAAATTCCTCCTACATGTTTTTCATTGCACTTTTTGTGAGCTTCACTCAATTGTTTATGAATTTAAATAAGTATTATATTATCACTTGCATACCTTGGTAATTTATATGGAGTAATTTTGAGTCCTCCACCTCTGATATATGTAAACCTCAAGAAAGGTATGAAGTGGATTCCATATTTATTTAATAAGGAAGTAGCCTCATCATAAATCCATGTTTTTATATTTCCTTCAATATTTCTTACCACTTGCATAGTGAAAGAATCATTAAATATTACAATGGCTTTATTTCCTTATTCAAGAGTGAGTTGTGAAAACTTATCATATATCAATTTATAAAAAAAAGTCTTTTCCTTCTAAATTTAGTCTTAGACATGATCTTAAATTATCAATAGAGTATACCAAATATAAATTCATGTAGAAAAACTAAGTTGATTCAAGCTTAATCGCTTGGTCATGATCATTTTCACTGATCACTTCTCCCTAATCAATGATTTTTTTTCCACACAAATAAATGTTGATGTAGAGTCACATTCAATCATAGAAAAAATGAGTGTTAGAATTACCTATAACTTTGTTCAATAGAGTTATGATGTCAGATAATTATTCTTGAAATTATCCCCTAATAAGGACTTTAAAGAGTTTTGAGGATTCTTTTCTCTTATTCTTAAGCCAAGTTTAGCTGATCATGTTCAACTATTTGCCATTTTTTTTGCTCTAGTAATTTAGTGAAACATCTTGGTTTATATCCATTTTTACATCATGATTTGGTATTAAAAAATTTGCATTGATTAAATTAAAATCAATCTTATCTATCAATACATCATCAAAATATCTAATTTCCCTCTTTTCTAGGTCATAGTATTTTCCAAAATCCATGACCAGGTCTGCACATTAAACAGATGTGGGATAACCAATAGCATGTGAAATTACACTATAAAAATGTGTTTTTCAAATGAAATTTTTCCATCTTGCATTCTTTCCCAAAATTATTCAATATCTATATGACCTATTTCACTATTTTTTTTTGAAATATTTGTCTCAAGGGTGGAAATGATCCAAGTGGATCCATGTACCATTCTATTTTTAAAAGTCTTTAAATTATATTCAAATCATTTTCACATTGTATTACTCGTCGAGAGATTTCTAGCACTTTTCACGGTTCAAAAAACATAGTCCCAATGCTCAAGATATGGCTAGTTGAAGAAATCTTGTGACAGGGGGTGTCGAAAGTGACGTGGCACTATTGAAAATGTGCCAAGTGGACCAATAGTCACTTGACACATGGAAAAATAATTCGGTGCAAAAAACATGTTGGTTTGTTATTTTTTATTTGAAATTTTCAAATTTGAAATAAGGCGCCAAAGAAAGTGCCACATCACCCAACCCATCCACCAAGCATGTACCAACTCAAATCAGTAGCCTAAGTGGGCACCTTTGTCTTAGGCATTTGAAGAGGGGTCAAACATTTCTATTTAAGGTGTTGGAAATATAATTCCTGACAAATGTGGGACTAAACCAAGTCCCAAGGCACCAAAAAAGGAGGGAAACATTCAAAATCACATTCTAAGCACCTAAGGCCGACCTATTCCTCATACCAAGGCACCTAGAAAGGTGGGAAGAGGTTTTGAACTCCTGACCTTTCCTCTAAAATATTAATTGCTTGACCACTTCAGCCACAGGGGTTGAAGTGTTATAAAAGGGACTAATTTATACTTGAATAGACATGAAAAACAGACTGTGTAAAGAGATTTAAGAAGATTAGAACCTTGTTTTTGCTTTGTACGGCCTTGGGCCATTATTTTCAGGTTTGAGAGATATTTTTATAGGCAAAAAAAGATCAGAGAAGGTGAATTGAAGACTTGTATTGATTTTGGAAGCCATTTTTTGCAAAAAATTAATGAGAATGGTCCTCACTTCGAACGGACCCGGAGACATAGGCTATTAAATCCAAACTCCGTTATCAATTTGTTGGTGAATTCTTTGAATTTTCTCTGATTATTATTTAGTTATGATCTTCATTTTATATCTAGTTTTTAATTTCTTTTTAAAAAATTAAGCAAAAAAGTGAGAAATTGAAGGATCTCTTAAAACGTGAACAAGTGATTTTCAAATATACTACACTTATATTTTCAGTTTACAGATCAAATTTTGGTACCAGAGTGGTTGTTATTTAACAGTGATTGCTAGTGTATGTTGACAAGGTCTAAATCTCAAAAGGGTGAAGGAAAAATCATTAAGTATAATCTAGATATTGATTCAAGGCATGCTTCAAGGATGGCCGAAGAAGAGATGGAATCCAAACAAGCTTTCTGTCGAGTCTTCATGGACATGAGAAGCATGGTTGAGGAACTATACCATGACAAACAAAGGAAATCCAAGAATGAAAAAGCAGGTGATTCATGAGAATCAAAAGGTAAGGAAACCAAAAAACCTTCTCCATCAAATGATGGTAAAAAAATTGTGGAATCTCTCCCTTCACTAAAATTGGATATTAAGTTTGAATTACTAATGTTTAATGGTGAAGTTAATGCCAAAAAGTTGGATAATTGGGTCAAGCAGATTGAAGTTTATTGCAGGGTCCAAAAGATTGCAGGGGATGAGTCAAAAATTCATTTGGCTACTCTTCGTATGGGAGGTACAGCTCTCATCTGGTCGGAAAGTAAGTTAAAGGAAACCGAGCTTCAAAAAGGTAAATTGATTTCTACTTGAAATGAATTTATTGAATAACTCAGAAAGCAATTCTATCCTCTAGGCTATATGCAACAAGCCATGATGGATTGGCAAAGTTTTAGACAAGGAAAAGGCCAAAGTGTTCAAAATTATACACAAGATTTTAGGAAAAAAGCTTTACTTTTGAATGTTCCTCTATACACACAAGAACACTGCTAAAATATATAGGTGGGTTGCATAGTTACTTAAGACATATGATTCTTATGTTCAATCCCACTAATTTAGATGCAGTATGTGTTCAAGGCACTCATTTAGAGGCTAGAGAAAAACAATCAAAAGAATATTTTCCTAAAGTAAAAAGTAAACAATCTAATGTTAAGCAATCCAAAGGGGAAAGTTCATTAGGAAAGGGTAAATAGAAATCCACTTATACTATTAAAAAATAAGAAGGAAAACCATTTTGTAATCATTGCAAGAAAAATCATGATGAGTCTAAGTGTTGAAAATTACATCCTGAGTTAAGGCCTAAGAGGTATCAAAAGAAAGAAAAGAAGGCTAATGCTATGGTTCAAGACTTAGGTTCAAATTCAGGTGATAAAACTAAGATTATAGCTATGGGATTACATAATGATTTTTCTCTTTCAGTTTCTAGCACTAATGCTGCATCTTCTTCTAAACAGAATTATGTGCATGTTGATAAGAAAAGAAATGAATTGTTTCACATTAGAGTTGTTTCAAAGCATACTAAGATTGACACTCTATTTGATAGTGGTTCACAAGCAAATTTAATTTCTGAAGAGGTTGTTAAGAAGCTAGGCTTACAAACCAATCCCCATCCAAAGCCTTATCCACTAGGTTGGGTGTGTGACAATGTGAAGCTACAAGTCTCACAAACTTGTAGGCTAAGGTTTGCCATCACATCCAAGTTCATAGATGAGGTTGAGTTGGATGTTGTTCCATTGGACATATGTGGGATTGTTTTGGGAAGCCCATATCTTTATGATAGAAAAGCAATCTTCTATAAAGAGGAGAATAAGTACTTGTTTGTTAAGGATGGCATTGAATATATAGTTAGAGCACATCACATTAGAACAAGACTTTTCTTGGTTATAGTAGGGCAAATGAAAAGACTAGTTAATTCAAGCAAGACTTTTTGTCTCATGTTGATTAAGTCTAAGGAAAAAGAATAGTCTCAAGCTTTGGAAAAGTGTGATCCTAGACACAAGAATGAATTGGTTGAAATCATTTCTACTTATGATTATGTATTTCAGGATCTTAAGGGCTTACCCCCTAAAAGGGGATTTCAACATGAAATTCAGCTATTGCAGGATTCTCCTCTCCCTAACATTGTCATGTACAGGTTATCAGTGGTGGAAAATGAGGAAATCAAAAATAGGTAATGGATCTATTGGATAGAGGTGTTATTTATCCAAGTTCATCTCCTATTGGTTCACCAATTATTTTAGTGCCAAATAAAGATGGCACTTGGTGAATGTGTGTTGATTTTCGTGCTTTAAACAAAATTACTATTAAGAATCGTTACCCTCTTCCTCGTATTGATGATTTTTTGGATCAATTAAAACATGTTATTTATTTCACTAAACTGGATTTGAGAAGTGGATATCATCAAGTAAGAATTAATGAAGATGATGTGTGGAAAATTGCCTTTAAGACAAAATAGGGATTGTTTTAATGGCTTGTTATGCCTTTCGGGTTGTGTAATGCCCCGGATACATTTATGAGATTGATGAATGATGTTTTTAGACAGTTCTTTGATGATTTTGTTATAGTTTACTTAGATGATATATTTATTTTCAACAAGTCATGGGAAGAGCATGTGATCCACATTAAGAAAGTCATGGATGCACTATGAAGGGAAAAACTTTATTTAAAAATGTCAAAATGTGAATTTGGCAAGACCTCTTTGATATACTTGGGTTACATTGTAGGATATGGTAAATTGAAAATTGATCCTGCAAAAGTGGCAGTCATTGTTAATTGGCCTACACCCACTAACACAATTGAGGTTAGAAGTTTTCTTGGTGTAGTACAGTTTTGGCAAAAGTTTATTGCTCAATTGTCATATATTGCATCACCTTTGCATTCTTTGACAAGTGCAAAATAGGTCTTTCAGTGGGGAGGCAAACATCAAAAAGCCTTCAACACTTTGAAATAAAAGATAAGTATTGCTCCGATCTTGGCACTTCCTGATATACAACAACCATTTGAGATTGAGACAGATGCAAGTGAGTATGTTATGGGAGCTATTTTCATGCAAGGTAAGAAACTAGTTTGTTATCATTCTGAAACCTTTACAAGTGCAATAAGAAAATATTCAACTTACGATAAGGAATTGTATGAATTGATTTAAAGTGTTAAAAATGGAAACATTACTTAATGGGAAAAGAAACAATAATACATACAGATCATCAGCCCTTACAGTATCTTCAATCACAAACTAAGCTACAACAGTCTAGACATTTTCATTGGATGGGTTTCTTACAACAAGTTCATCTTGTGATCAAGTATAAAAAAGGAATTCAGAATAAGGTTGCAGATATGCTATCTAGGCCTCCTATGGTTGTTGCATCTATTCTTTTACAACATGGTTCTTTGTCTCATGAAAGTTATAAAGAACAATATGTGAATGATCTTGATTTTTAGGATGTTTATAAATACTTGATGAGTAGTAGACAAGTAGAATAATTGGACTATCATGTACACAATGATCTTTTGTATCATTTGGGTAAACATTGTATTCCTCAAAATGAGAGGGTGCACATGATTAGAGAAGCACATACTTCTCTTATTTCTAGTCATTTTTGAGTTGTTAAAATGGTTACACATTTTAAAATGTAATGTTATTGGCCTCGTATGTAGGAAAATGTTGCCAAATATATTAAGGGATGTACTCTTTGTGCCACAAGTAAACCTAGTAACAGGAAATTGGGACTTTATACTCCTTTACCTATTCCTACTCACCCCTAGGAAAGTATTTCCATGGATTTTATGGGGGGGTTTCCTATGACACAAAGAAAACATGACTATTTATATGTGGTTGTGGATAGATTTAGCAAGATGTGTGTTTTGATTCCTTGCACTAAGCAAATTACTAAGGAAGGTACTGCACACTTGTTCTTTGAACATGTATGGGTTCATTTTGGTTTGCCTACTTCAATTATTTTTTATTGGGATTCTCAATTTATTGGGGAGTTTTGGTCAACTTTGTGGGGACTAATGGACACTAAATTTTAAAAAAGAACTGCATTTCATCCATAAACCGACGGACAAACAGAGGTTGTGAGTCGCACTATGGTACATTTGCTTAGGGGTTATAGCAATAAACATCCAAAGTTATGGGATGAACAATTGTGTTACATACAGCATGCATATAACCAGGCACTTCATTCTTCTACTATGAAATCTCTATTTTGTCAGGATCTAACAAGAACAATTGATTACTTTTGTGCAAGCAACTAAACACGAAATTAAACCAGAATTATAAGTAACTAGAAATCAGAATCAACAAAGAATAAGAGATACAAGAAACAATGAAAACTTGTATTAAACTCTTCTCAGAAGGAAATACAATTGAAGAAATCTCTCTTTCTTCTACACCTCTCAGATGTACAGATCTCTTTCCCTCAAGAGTTCTCTCTATCAATTACAAACACAATTCAATCCTTGAATTGTCTACAATTTCATCTACACAAGCTATGAATATCTATCCCTATTATATAGAGTTAGGGATCATGAGCTATGCATTCTCCACCATTAGATACATCTCATAATCAAAGGTTCAAATCAGTCCTACCAAAAATAGAAATGCAGACTTACAACTAACAGTTAATCTAATCATGCAAATAATCTGTTCATCCACAAAAATAGACTTTATGGACGCATAGGTGACTGACGTCGGTCCCTGTTAGTCTGCATATGACCAATGTTGGTCGATCTATAACCAATGTCGACAGCGTCCAGTTGATCCTTGACCAACGTCAACGACTGTGTAAAATTAGCAACCTTGCATTTGCTCATCTAGGTGAAGCTTTTAGCTCCAAAACTCAACAATCTCCCACTTGGAGATAAACAACTGCACCTGTACCTATATAGCAACATATTCTAGCTTGTTTCCATCTTCAAGCTCAATCTTGAAGACCAACAAAAGTTGAATGAAGATTCAACTTCTCTTTTGTTACCAGCTTTGTTAACATATCAGTAGGGTTCTTATCTGTATGAATCTTTTCCAGCTTCAACTCACTATCCTCCAATACCTGTCTAATGAAGTAGTACCTTAGCTGTATATGTTTGGCTCTTGAATGAAACACTGAATTCTTTGCCAAATGAAATGCACTTTTACTATCACTATACAATTTGCAACTCTCTTACTCCTTTCCCAACTCTTCCATGAACTGTGTCATCCATATCATCTCCTTGCTAGCTTCTGTGACTACAATGTATTCTGCCTCTATAGTAGACAAGGCAACAACCTTCTACAACTTTGAAATTCAGCTAACTGTCATTCCACCAATAGTGAAAACATATCCTGTGGTGCTTCTCCTGCCATCCAAGTCACTTGCCATATCCGCATCTACATATCCATGTAGAGAAGTATTTAACCCTCCATAGCATAAATGCCTACTGTTGGTCCCTCTCAGATATCTGAGAATCCACTGAACTGCTTTCCAGTGTTCCTTCCCTGGATTAGCCATAAACTTACTAACAACTCCCACTGCTTGGGCAATATCAGGTCTGGTACATACCATTGCATACATTAAGCTCCCAATTGCAGAAGCATATGGAACTCTACTCATGCACTCTACCTCATCATGTGATTTTGGACATTATTCTTTGCTCAACTTGAAGTGTCCAGCCATAGGTGTACTTACTGATTTTTCATCTTGCATATTAAACCTCTCCAACACCTTGTTCACATAATCCTCTTGAGACAAAATCAACCTATGATTTTTCTGTCTCTCTTAATACTCATGCCAAGGATTTTCTTTGCTGCTCCCAAATCCTTCATGGAAAATGTGTGAGCTAATTTTACCTTAAGCTCAAAAATATCTTTCATGTGTGAACCTACAACAATCATATCATCTACATATAGCAACAGGATAATATATCTACCATTATCCAATCTCTTGAAATAAACACAATGATTAGATTGACATCTACTGAAACCATGCTCAGCCATAAACCTGTCAAATCTCAAATACCATTGTCTAAGAGCTTGCTTAAGACCATATAAGCTTTTCTTCAACCTGCACACAGCTTCTCCTTACCTTTGACCTCAAACCCTTTTGGTTAATCCATATATATTTCTTCATCCAAATCTCCATGAAGAAACATTGTCTTAACATCAAGCTGCTCAAGATGCAAATCCTCAATAGTAACTAAAGACAATACAGTCTGAATAGAAGTCATTTTTACTACAGGAGAAAAAATTTCACCAAGATCAATACCTGGTTTCTGTGCAAATCCATTTATTACCAACCTGGCCTTATGTCTCATTTGTCCATTTTCACCTTCTTTTAACTTGTAAACCCATTTTTTTCAGTGTTCTCTTTCCTATTGGCAACTCAACCAAATCCCACGTTTGGTTCTCTTTCAAGGAATCAATTTCCTCTTTCATGCCAAGCTCCCACTGATTCTGGGATTTTACCTGCATTGCCTCATCAAAACTCTCTGGTTCTCCACTATCAGTGAGCAATAAGTAGAATAATGAAGGGGAATATCAAATTGGAGGTTTACTTACCCTTTCTTACCTCTTGGGCATTTGAGACTCATTCACTGCTTTTTGTCCACCCAAATTCTCTGTCAGTGACTGATCTTGGTCATCTCTAGGCATGTACCTGACTGACATCAGTTCCACCCGACTGACGTCGGTTCCTGTTTGACCAACATTGGTCACTGTCTGGCTGATGTTGGTTCCTATATGACCGATGTCGGTGTCTGTGTTTTCCTGAGTGTGAAAATTCTTTCTCACGAGCTCATTTTGGATCATCACCTCATCCAATTCAACATTGCCCTGCTCAGAATTCTTTAGCTTCTTCAGCTGATCACTATACATCACCTTTTCATTGAAAACAACATCACAGCTTCTAATTATTTTATTAGTTCCTAGATTCCACAATTGGAATCCAAAATCTCCAGAGCCATAACCAATAAAAATGCACCTCATAGACTTAGCATCTAGCTTCTTTCTATTTTCTTTATCAACATGCACAAAATCTTTAGAACTAAAAACTCTGAGAAATGAAAGATCTACCTTTTTACCTATCCAAGCCTCTTCTGGAATTCCACCATCTAGAGCAGTAGAGGGTCCTCTATTAATCAGGTAAATTGTAGTGTCTACAGCTTCTACCCAAAACTGTAAGGGCAAACTAGCATGCAACCTCATACTCCGTGCATGCTCCAATATTATTCTACTCATCCTTTTAGCAACTCCATTTTGCTGAGGTGTCCTTAGAACCATCCTTTCCTTGCATATTCCATTCATAGAATAGTACCTATTGAACTTAGAGCTGCAGTACTCACCACCATTGTTAGATCTAAGACTCTTCAATCTCAAACCTATTTCATTCTCAACCAAAGCTTTCCATTTCATAAATGTGTCAAAAACATCAGATTTCTTCTTTATGCAATAAACCCATACCTTTTTTGTAGCATCATCAATGAAAGAAACATAAGAAGCTACCTGAGCTGGTCCCCACGCGTCTGTGTGAACAAGCTCCAACTTGTGCTTCTTCTTTGTTGACCCAATTTTGAGAAATATTACTCTCTTCTATTTTCCAAAAACACAATGCTCACAGAAATCTAGATCTATGCTTTTCAAATCTAAAAGCTTACCTTTTGACTTAAAAACTTTCATTCCCTTCTCACTCATGTGGCCAAGCCTACAGTGCTGCAACTTTGCATCCACATCTGAAGTAGATAATATAGAAGGAGAATAATCAGTAATACAATTACATAAATAGAGAGTACCTACTCTCTTACCTCTGGCTAATACAAGTGCACCCTTGGTAACCTTCCAAGATTCAGCTGTGAGAGTTACTGTACAACCCTCATCTCTCAACTTTCTTGTAGAAATTAGATTCCTCTTCAAGATGGGAACATGCATGACATCCTTCAACACCCATGTGTTGCCATTCTATAATTTTAGCTGCACTTTTCCTTTGCCAACAATTTTACAAGGCTCATCATCCCCTAAATAAACTATTCTAAAATCTCTCTAGCAATAATCATTGAAATATTCTCTATTTGGGGTAGCATGGAAAGAGGCACCAGAATTTAAAACCCAAGATTCTATTTTATTATCCAAAGAAATAATGAGAGCATCTTGTGCAATAATACCTACAACTTTTGCTTCTTCTTTACCTTCATGTTGATTTTCATCTTTAACCAGCAACCAGTAATCTTTCTTTGCATGCCCTATCTTTCGACAATTCCAGCGGGTTATTTTTCTTCTATTTCTGGATTTGGATCTACCTCTCATCTTTGACTTAGACCTTGATCTCCCTTGCTTGCACTTCTCTTTTTGCCTTCCCCTGCTTTCAATACTTAAAGCATTACCTGATGTTTTCCCTGTGTTTTTCCTGTGAGTTTCCTCATTCAAGATTACACTAACATCATCTACTTTCAATATATTTGTAGCAGATGCAGTATTACTAACTGCCATTACCAGATTATGCCAACTTTCAGATAAAGTGCATAAAATTAAGAGAGCCATAATTTCATCATCAAAAACTATTTTGACTGAATTTAACAAATTTACTATAGCATGGAAATCATTTAGATGACTAGATACAGATCCACCTTCCTACATTTGCAAATTAAATAATTGCTTCATAAGATATACCTTATTTGAAGCTGAGGAATTTTTATATAAATTTTCAAAAGTATCTATTAACTCTATCGTGGTCTTTGCCTGTGATAAGTTGGAAATCACAAAAGATGCCAAGCTCAACATTATGGATCCCAAAGCCTTTCTATCAAGAACATTCTATTCTTCATCTTGCATATCTATAGGTTTGCTTGAAACCCCACCCAATGGTAAGTACAGATCTTTCTGATACAGATAATCTTCTATCTGCATCCTCCATAATTGATAATTCTTGTCGTTAAACTTCTCCATTTTTAGTTTACTTTCTTCTGCCATTGCTATACTCCAACTCAAACAGAAACCCCTGTGAGTGACCTGTAATCAACACACACTAAATAGATCTGAAACCACCTGTTAGTGAACCCAAGCTCTGATACCACTTGTCAGTTGGTATCACTTGGTGAACTAGCAACCTAGCTTTGATACCACTTGTCAGGATCTAACAAGAACAATTGATTACTTTTGTGCAAGCAACTAAACACAAAATTAAACCAGAATTATAAGTAACTAGAAATCAGAATCAGCAAAGAATAAGAGATACAAGAAATAATGAAAACTTGTATTAAACTCTTCTCAAAAGGAAATACAATTGAATAAATCTCTCTTTCTTCCACACCTCTCAAATGTACATATCTCTTTCCCTTAAGAGTTCTCTCTATCAATTACAAACATAATTCAATCCTTGAATTGTCTACAATTTCATCTACACAAGCTATGAAGATCTATTCCTATTATATAGAATTAGGGATCATGAGCTATGCATTCTCCACCATTAGATACACCTCCTAATCAAAGGTTCAAATCAGTCCTGCCAAAAATAGAAATGTGGACTTACAACTAATAGTTAATCTAATCATGCAAACAATTTGTTCATCCACGAAAATAAACTTTTTGGATGCACATGTGACCGACGTCAGTCCCTGTCAGTCTGCATATGACCGACGTCAGTCGATCCATAATCAACGTCGACAGCCTCCAGTCGATCCTTGACCGACGTCGGTGACTGTGTAAAACCAACAACCTTGCATTTGCTCATCTAGGTGAAGCTTTTAGCTCCACAACTCAACATATTTGAAGTTTGTTATGGATACTTGCCTAAATATCCTCTAGATGTTTGCTATGGATAGGATACAGCTGTTGGCGAACCAAAAGAAGCCATTCAAGCCAAGAAGTTCATTGAAAAAATATAGCTCATTCATCAGACTGTTCATACTCAATTGGAGAAAAGTCAAGGCAAGTACAAAGCTAGGCATGGCAAACATCGTATTGATTACCAATTTGTTGTAGGTGATATGGTATGGCTTCACATTAGTAAGGAAAGACTGACAGGTGACGGTAAAAAATTGAAACCAATCCGGTATGGTCCTTTTCAGATAATGGAAAAAATTGGCACAAATGCTTTCTAATTAGATTTACCATCTTACATGCAGATTTATTCAGTTATAAATGTGGAAAATTTGAAATTGTATGAGCCTCCAATGATAATTGATCATGATGAAAGTGTGTCCATTCCTTCCATTGATGATTTTTCTCTTGAATATATAATAGAATTATAGGAAGATAATATTCTTGATAGGAATATGCAGACTTCACGAAGAGGTAATGTTGAATATCTTCATGTTGGTCTCAAAGGGATGCACCCAAGCAAGGCCAGATGGATGGAAGTCAAAAAGGTGAGGGAAAAATACCCTCACCTCATTACCAATTAATTTCAACTTTTGGAGGTCCAAAAGTTCCCAGTGGGGAGGAATGATCCAAGTGGATCCATGTAGCATTATATTTTTAAAAGTCCTCAAATTATGTTCAAATCATTTTCACATTATATTACTCATCGAGATATTTCTAGCACTTTTTGTAGTTCAAAAAATGGAGTCTCGATGCTCAAGATATGGCTAGTTGAAGAAATCTTGCAACAGGGGGTGTCGAAAGTGACCTGGCACTATTGAAAACATGCCAAGTGGACCAATAGCCACTTGACACGTGGAAAAATAATTCGGTGCAAAAAAAAATTTGGTTTGTTATTTTTTAATTGAAATTTTCAAACTTTTAAATAAGGTGCCAAAGAAAGTGCCACATTACCCATCCCATCCACCAAGCATGTACCAAGCCAAATCAACAGCCTAAGTGGGCACCTTTGTCTTAGGAATTTGAAGAGGGGTCAAACATTTCTATTTAAGGCATTGGAAATAGAATTCATAGTAAATGTGGGACTAAACCAAGTCCCAAGGTGCCAAAAAAGGAGGGAAACATTCAAAATCACATGCTAAGCGCCTAAGGCCGACCTATTCCTCATACCAAGGCACCTAGAAAGGTGGGATGAGGTTTTGAACTCCTAACCTATCCTCTAAAATATTAATGCCTTGACCACTTCAACCACGGGGGTCGAAGTGTTAAAAAAGAGACTAATTTATACTTGAATAGACATGAAAAGCAGACTGTGTAAAGAGATTTAAGAAGATTAGAGCCTTTTTTTTGCTTTGTACGGCCTTGGGCCATTATTTTCAGGTCTAAGAGATATTTTTATAGGAAAACAAAGATCATAAAACGTGAATTGAAGACTTGTACTGATTTTGGAAGCCATTTGTTACACAAAATTAATGAGAACGGTCCTCACTTCGAATGGACCCGGAGACATAGGCTATTGAAGTTGAACTCCGTTATCAATTTGCTGGTGAATTCTTTAAATTTTATCTGATTATTATTTAGTTTTGATATTCATTTTATATCTAGTTTTTAATTTCTTTATACAAAATTAAGCAAAAAAGTGAGAAATTGAAGGATCTCTTAAAACATGAACAAGTGATTTTCAAATATACTACACTTGTATTTTCAGTTTACAGATCAAGAAATAGGTTCATAACCCATGTAATTAAATTTAATTTTTGTAGATGAGGATATGCAAAATGTACTTTCAAATAGCAATCTAAGATTTATAATGGTATTATAATGGGACTTGGGCCACAATGATCATAAAAATATTTAAAATTATCTTTAGGACTTATTATAGACTTAGTTTTAGCAAATCAAAACGTTCAAATACCCATAACACTTCAAAAACCTAAAATGAAAAAAATTACACAATGAAAGCTAGGATTTTATGAGCAAGGTTTTATATTACTCAAAGGATGAAAATTATTATGTTGAAAATAAATAAATGAAGGAAAATGAGTAGGAAATTAATAAAATAGAGGTAAAAATGATGTGTAACAAACTAAACATGAAATGGTGTGTAAAATGAAAGAAAATACATGAAACATAATGGAAATGATAAGAGAAGAATCACCAACCTTTCAAAGGATTAAATCACAAAAGCATAAGCACCAATATAGAAGTAGGAATTCTTTGACATCACTAAACACAATAGTATAAGAGGTCAAAGGTTTTGCATGCAAATAGAACTTTCAACTTCAACTTCTATCAATTTGAACATGATTTTTGGTTTTAAAAATATGCCTCTAGATGTTTTCAAGCTTTACGGATGCCTTCAAAACTGATTAAAAAATATTTTATTTAATATCAGTGTTAAATAAAGTTTTGGGGTATTTGGTGTAATTTGGGTATCAACAGAATCATCGATACTATCTCGTTTTCCCCATAGATCAAAAATGATAAAAAAAAACTTGTATCCTCTTCAAACTTAGCCATTATTTTGTGTATTTTTGGAAATCAAGGTACTGAGGGTAACATTTTTTTATTTTAGTTTAAATCAAACACTTTGGTACTTTAGAGAAATTACATAACTATTTAGTTGTTCGGGCATTTTAGAATTTTTAGGTACATTGAGAACTTAAGGAAATTCTTAAGGTGCTTAAAAATTTTGGAGTTCTGAATAACAAATAAAATTTTAAAATTATACAAAGTGTTAATAATTAAATTTCATCTTTTCAACTTGGTTTACACATTGGTACAAAATTTTGGAAGTTTTGGGGAACTTAATTTTTATGACAATAATTGGCTCTAACTGGGGAATTGATTCATAAAGGTCAACAAAGAACTTCAAAAAATTTGATTTCACATATAAGTGTTTTACTAATTGTATTATAGAGTCAAACAATTATCTTACAGACTTTTCCAAATTAATACTTCAAAGATTTAGGAAGACACAAGTGATAAACAGGACACACAATCAAAGAAAAGAATAAGACACAAAAAAATAGGAAAAGAAACACAACCAAAATCCTAATTCACCTATGTATATGCAATAGATAACCTGTTTTCACTTAAAAATAATGTTTCAAATATTTTCCACTATAAGGCAATAGAATATGCATATTATCTTGATAATTCAAGTAGTATGTGTTGTCTCCACAAAAAAGTTTTGAATCTTGAAAGGAGTTATCAATAAGGAATCAAATTTTTCATGACTTCCGTTCAGTTCCCTTATTTTATCCCATTGCATAACAAGGTTACTAATCTAAAAAACTCTCTTCCTAGCTTTCTTCTGAAACAATTTTTTAAATTTCTTATGATGTTCAACAATATTTTTAGAAACTACTACTCTTTCTTCTTCCAACTTGCTAAAATACATTATTCTTTTATCAAGTTAACTCCAAAAGTTTTCATTTTTAATTGTTCTAGCTTGTGGTGCAGGTAGCTCTAATGAAATAAGCATTTTTAGCTAATTGTAGTGTAAGTGGATAACAAGTGATGAGAAGTGACCACCACATGCTTGAATATGTAAATATTCAATAAGCCTTTTCTATTATGATTTGTCAATGCATCTTAAGAAAAAGTCATGAATACTTTTATCGAAGAGAGTATTGTCCCAAATGATGTACCTAGTTGCTCTCAATTTCATTGTATATTTCTTCTTGGCATTTAATTTTTTAGAACATTCCCCATAAGTTAGGAAATAAGCAATGTATAAATACCATTTATCAATTGTGCCAAAAAATACTACCAATGGCAAGTTTTTAGTTTTAAATTTATTCATTTATTCAATTTTAGCTTTTTGTTGATTATTATTTTATTTTGTAATGAGTTCACATAATCCTCTATAAATTATTGGGCTTGATTTCCAAATCATATTCTTTTACCTTTGTGATTGAGCCTACTCTTTTAGATCCAATTTCTTGTTATGTCATAATGGATTTCATAGTTATGTTGGGAACCATTACAATAGAGTGAGAATTTAAGACGTAATACCTAAAAAAATTCACCACTTTGACAACAGCATAAACATGTTTTTTAATGGATGAATATTTAAACTCATGATTATTCAGACCACAACTCATGAAATAAATAAGAGATTCAAATCCTCCATCAGTTTTCTAAACTATAATTGCAGATTAAATATGTACTAATGAATAGAAATAGATGATGAAATCTTTATTGAAATATGGGTGCACAAGAGCATGTGCTTGAGCAATGGCATTCTATATTTATTAACAATAAATATCACCTTTTTTATTCATATTGAAGGTATCTTTAAATTTCATCATATCAACAATATGTCTCATCAACTTAGTGAAATATCGTACAACCCTTTTCAATAAGTTTAATGAACACTAGGTTAACTTGTTGGAAGAGACAATTTCTGAATTGCTCCAACTCTTTCTGGATCAATTTTTGTGTCTTATATAGACACAATGTGACCAAGAATTTTTCCTTAAGTTATACAAAAGACAATTTTTTGGGGATTCAATGAAATTCCATGAGTTCTATATTTTTTAACACTTTCTAAATATTCATAATGATCATCTCATATTTTTGAGAAAATGGTTAGATCATTAAGATAAACCACTGTTATCTCATTTTTCAAATCATGTAAAGTTGAATCCAACACACTCTAAAAGGTTGATCTAGCATTGATGAGATCAAAAGGTATTATTTTGTACGCTAAAGTTACCTTAGGTGTTTTGAAAGTTGTTTTATGCTGGTATTCTATAGAAACTTCAATTTGATTATATCCAAAAAACCATTGAGCATATATAACATTTTAAAACATGTATCTACTTTCAAAAGTTAGTCCATGATTGGTAATGGATAGTTATCTTTCAAGGATGCCTGATTCAAATTTTAAAAGTCAACACAGATCATCATTTCATTATTTTTATTTTGAATAAGCACAATATTGTAAATCCAAGTAGAATGATGGATAGGTAAAATGATGTGTGCATCAAGCATTTTTTAAGTCTCAACAAAAATAGTACCATAAATCTTGGTATTATAATGCCTATACTTATGCCTATGTGGATTAGCTTCATGTTTTAGGATTTGAGATCAATGTAACACCAAGAAAATATATATTTATAAGAATTAAATATATTGGTAAATTTGAACATCATTTACCAATTTTGACATATTTGGGTTCTTCAAAAGTATCAATAATCACTTTTTAAAATTCTAAAGAACTAATAGAATCTTATTGATTTTTTTAAATTATTGGTAAAATATGGGTTTTTAAATGGCTCATACCCTTTTATAGAAACTAGAGAAGATGAATCATGATATAAAAAAATAGACAAGAAACAGACCATGAAAATGCCACAGGGGTCAAACTACAATAGGACATAATCAAAAGGACCTCCTCTGGTCAGCATAAATTTGACAAAGGTTCCAAGATCCCAGATATAACTATAATATATAGTGAGTGTATAGCAAGGTCATAAAGACTCTCCATTACCTCCCAATATTCCTTTAGCATTTGGATCTAGTTCTTGAAGGATGTCTCCTTGATCATATGTGTTTCCTCTTCCTCTTCTTACCCCTCATTCTCTTACTAGGTCCTTCCTGAGGGTCCCTTTATTTCTTAATCTAGAATTTATTTTGAAGTGTCTTCATGATTGAGTCAAAAAAATTGATGGTGGCCTTACTAATTGAGATCACCTACTCCACTTTCTCCTTGATGGATTACACTTCCATTTTCACTCTCTCTAACTTATTTTTACCATTAGCCATGTCTTCTATGGTCTGAAAAATATCTTAGAATAGGTCCCAATGAATTGTTGGTGCACTATTCTAGATGCACTTATGTTAATTTTACTTAGTGAGTTAGTTTTTCCATTAAATATAGATAGTGTGTGCACATGTCTATGGAATAGTGCATTTAATTCCCACTCACTCACATGTGCTACCCCCCTTTATGGAAGTCACCTTTAATGTAACTAATAGGGAAAGGGGAGATTGCTCTTACACAAGCTATTTATACCACTCTTCTCTTCTTTTATTTTGTATGATTCAGTGTTCTATATTTAATGTTTTGTGTTTTATCTCATGTTGTCTAATGGATTCTATTTTGATAATGACATGCTTAATTTATTCTAGTTGAGACTTTTTACAACTTCAATATGGTATTAGAAGTGATGGTGCACTATTATAGATGCACTTATGTGAAGTTTACTTAGTGAGTTAGTTTTTTCACTAAATGTAGTTAGTGTGTGCACATGTCTAGGGATGTGTACATTTAATGCCCACTCACCTCAAATATGCTACTACCCTTTATGGAATCCACCTTTAGTGTAAGCCACTTTTAGTGGATCTAATATAGAAATGGAATATTTCTCTTGAATAAGCTATTATACCCCTCTTCTCTATTTGTATTATGTATGATTCAATATTCTATATTCAGGATTCTATGTTTCCTCTCATGTTGTCTAATGGCTTCTATTATGGTAATGGCATGTTGGATTGATCCTGGTTGAGAGTTTTTATATGTCCAATATGAATTACATCCTATTGAATCTTTATTTTTGTGTGGTTTTCTCCCTATCTATATGAAACTATATTTTCTTAAAATATTTTTTCAATTTCTTATTCTCATTAAATAGTCCTTTCATTATACCCATTTGTAGTTAGAGGGCCTTCTCCAATTTATTTATTCTCTCTACCTAGTTTATTTCTTTCATTGTCTTCTTTTATCTCTTAGGGCTAGGGGTGGACCTATTAGATAAGTAATTATCATTCTCTAGGTTTAGATCACTGAAATATGAGGGGTGGTGGTCCTTTGGAGGGTCAGGAGTAAACCATCAATATCAACAAGCTTTGGTTGATAATTCTCCACTTTATCTTTCCCTTTGATTGATTTTAGCCTAGGGTCCTTCCTATGGGTTAGCATTGGTTTAAAATTTTGGTCAGTGTCAAGGGACTTCAAATTCTTTGGGTTCTTAGAAAGCATGGTAGAGCTAGCAATAAATTCCTCATCTGAGTCATGATTTATAGCAAAGATGATTTTTATGGTAACAGCCTTAGGAGTTCATTTAAGAATAGGTCCCTTATCTATATAATGGTTGATGGTATGGTTAAAACTCCCCTATTTGTAAACTCAAGGAGGAGAAAATGGGGTTTAATTTCATTTAAAACAATGGATGGTTGGGCAACATGGAAAAGAAAAAAATAGGGTTTAGTGAATTGCGAACTCAATTTTCCCATATTAGAATTCAATAATAGAACTCTCTACAGACATTATGATAAATAATAAGATGCTCATAATTTTTTTGTATCTGAAATGATTAAGCCAAGAGAAATGATATGATTAAAATTTTATAAACCTACCTTATAATGTCATGTATTTCATGACGTGAAGACAAAATTCCACCCATGTGATGGGAAGAGAGGTCCTGAGTATTCCATTATCAAGCTCATGAATCCTTTCATTATCCTTAAATAATATTTTGATCTCTTAAATCTTTATTCTCCTATCCTTATATTTATTCAAACCATTAGTAAGCATATCATTATATTTATAAATGGTTTCTTTAGAGAGTTCAATAAAAACTCTCCCCATGTTGATATTGTTGTTCTTACAGGGTTTTACAAAGTCTATGGATATCCTTGGGTCGTGGCCTTTAATACAATCTATTTTGTTCCCCAAACCTCCCATCTTGACAATGTTCCAAAATATGTTGTTTCTCTTAACACCTTCATTGGACTAAGGTTCAACCCTTAGTCGGTACCCTCTCATTGTTCCTTCAAAAAATAAGGGATTATTAATTCCTCCTTTGTTCTCCTAGTCAGTTGAAGAGGAATCGAGTTGTGTTAAAATGAAATGTGCCTTGAGAGGTAATTGATTTTCATAACCCATCATATGTGTGGTATAGAATGTCTTGTAATTATGTCTCATGAGTTGATAATTATGATGACACACCTCCTTCCCTAAAAATAAATGTTGAATGGTCTTCGCACAAGGCATGTTATCAAACCAATCCTCTCTACAATTGAAATAATTACCCTCTAATCTCCTTGGTGTTCATTCATATAAATATAGGAATCATTAACATTTTTTGAGTCCTCTAGCATGATAGGTCATTTTATACCCTTCATAAATTCATACGAATAGAAGAATTGAACTTGGTTTCATCATTATGAATAAAATTAATGGAGAGGGAGGTGTCATTGGTAGAGGTCCATTTTATAATATCAAGATTGGAGACACCCAAGTTTGCAAACTAATCGACCCTTATGTTACCTTCTCTATATATGTGTTTTATGAATGTCTCCTTGAAGTTTTGTAGATGACTTAAACAATCATAAACTAAATTTTTGATGGTCCAACTAGGGGCATAAGCTCTTATAATATATTTTATTATGTTTTGGGACTCCCCTTAAATGGCCAAGAATTTAATATGAATTTCCTTGACAACATGGATGCCATACAATGTCAAACTTGCTTTCACTCCACAATTGGTCTAAATTCCTAGAGGCCCCACATAGGCTATTATGAGTACTCCATTGTTGTCTTTAATTACTCCTCATCTGCCTACCCTACCTAGATTACTTTTTGACGATCCATCAAAGTTTATCTTGGCCCATGAGATGGGAGGTTTATTCTAATTAACTATCAAAATTCTATCCAACTTTATGTTACCTTTATTAGTCTCTTTTGGAATGTATATCTCCCATTTATGGATAATAATTTCTTAAAACTTTATCACTTTATAAAATTTATTTCTTCTAATGGAAAACATGTTTTCCCTGATAGCTATCACAATAGAAGATCTCACTCTTAGATCATAATTATTATTATATTGTAAATTTTAAATATTCCTCTCTTTCTAAATACCCTAATAGAAATGGGGGAGAAAATTCTTCCACAACTTTGAGGGGGAAGAAAAGGTATTACACCATTAGGTGACTAGATCAAAAATAGATTTCAGTATGACCCAGTAAACACCAAACAGAGAGAGAAAGTATTCAAAATATCAATAAAATAAGGATAACATAGGAAAATATGAAGCGCATACTCAACATCAGATTCATAGAGAGCACATCTATTCAAAATAAGGAAGCCTTTATGCATGAGGTTATCCACAAAGATAATTTTGTTTTAGCTATCAACCAGACAAAAGAGATTAATTTTGGAAATAAATTCATGGTCCTAAAGGGATCTCTAATGTAAACCATCCATAAATAGATTAAGTTCCATAATATATCCTTATTTCACATTGTAATATCCATCATTTGAGGCTGACCAAACCAGTTCTTCTTCTTTCAAAACATGATAAATATGAAAAACTTTAATATTCTCATTAATAAAGAAAATTCCAGCTATCTCTTATGGATTAGATGAATCCATAGATAACTTTTTCCAATACTTTCTCCCATCTATGTCATCCCAATAATTTGTAGCTTCAATTTTCTTTTTGGCATATCTATCGTGCCTATCAAACAATTCTTCTAAAGAAACCAAGACCTTTAGAATCTTGTTCCCATTTATCTAGATTACTCCATCATGTTCTCCTTTATCTTTAATTTATGTTTCTTTTACATCTTTAACTAAAGAATCATCTTTAGTATTTCATTCATTAGTCGACATTGTGTCTTTATAGGCATAAGTACTCCCTTCAAAATACATATTTTTAAAATTGTCATATTTTTTCAAAAAAGCAAAGATTTTATTATCATTTTTAAACACCTACCAATGATAAAAACTTAGGGTACACAAATTATATGTACTAGTTCAATAGTTTACTTATAATTTTTACTAAGTGAAGGATTAGAAAAGACATAGATATAATGAATGCATCAATTTTTGTATTTTATTCTCCAAGAATTACTACTATGGAGAATACTTTAAACATTTTAACATAATCCCATACTCTATTTCATTAATCTTTCAAAGGATCATTTCACACTTGGTATTTGTCTCTTACTGATCCCATAACCAACTTAACATCACCTTGAACTTTAAGAGTTTTATTTCTCATTTCCTCTGCAAATTGTAGACCTAAAAGCAAAGCTTCATATTCTGAAATATTATTGTGCATTTAAATTACAACTCATATGAAAAATAAAATATTTCATTAGTTATTAAGACAAAGACTAATCCAACACTTGAACTAAATGAAGAACAAATGACATAAAATTTGAGAGTCAACAAATCACCATGAATACTTTCAATTAATTATGGGATATTTACATCATATTATAACATCACCATGTAATTGCCTATATATGCATCTTCACACAAGATATTGGCATGAGGACCTTATAATTTTTCTACTGTGAACCAGTTTTCAATTTGGGCTCAATTCTTTGTTTGACTCCCTTAACTAGAATCATGGCATAAGATCAATCCATCTAAATATCTCCACCCAAATCACTACAAAAATTCATTCCCAATAATGTCATCATTTATAAGAATATATGTAATGAGAATGGTCATTTTGATTATTTTTTTGGTAATATTACCAAGGCTACCTGAGCTTATTTAATTTTCCTACCATATGTATTTGTTTTTTATCCATTGAATAACATTTACCAAAAAAATTGGTACATGTAAGACCTAGTGAATGAGAAAATTTTACATGCATCATGTTATCTATAAATTTGGTATCGATAATGTAATTACTCAATTTTCATCCTTTAATAAATACAAAGATATTAAATGGTTCAATTTTAATATACTTTGAATTGGAAGCTACCATGGAGTTATGAGAGTTTGTATTGCTAGGTGTTGTAAGGATTCCTTTGGATACATGTCCAAAGGTATTAAGGTATTTATTTTTTATAAACATAATAAATATATCCAATTGGTCAAGGTTGGTCCCCATTTATTATTTTTGTGGCATATGGATTTTGGACTTGTTTACATGATCAATGATGTAAAAATCAAGGAAGCAAGCATAAGATGTTACTTCTAATTTTTATTCATTTATGAATTGAAACTAATATTTGGATTAACATCAATAGGAATCTAGGATGATGTCCATAGATTTACTTTGTAATACTTATATATTACTTGGTTGGGAATTATATAACCTTAGGGTAGGATGACTTTCACGGGGGGTGTTTTTAAAACTTCTTTGTTCTTAGCCTTCTCTTTATCAATAGACTTCTCACCTTTTTTTCTTCATCTCTTATTTTTGGTCTTGTGGCCTAGTAACAAAAAAAAAATTGACCATACATATCATCATAATCATCATCATCATCCTATTCATATTTGATATACCCATGTTGGGAGTTGTCATAGGATTGTTTTATTTCAAAGTCTTGAAAACTCAATTTTTTTGTTTTATTTTCATTTTCCTTGTCTTCATACACTTCTTTTAATTAAAGCATTATGAGTACATGAGTATTTTTAGTTGGATAAGATTTGATGGAAAGATTTTTTTATGGACCTTGTAGATGAGGATGATTATTATGTGGCATAAAATTACTTCTATGAATATTTTGGTATAACAAAGCTATTACTCTTCCAAACAATTGTTTCTTCATAACGATGATATAATTAACTATATTCTAATTTAATTGATCAATCAAGTTATAATTTTAAGTTTTCCATTTTACTTTCATCGAATATATCTTTAATTTTAATGTCATAATTAAATCATCTTTGATTCCAATTGTCAATATTTGAGCTTGTTTTAAATCAGCTACTAGATTTATTCTCAATAGAAACCCTACTTCAAGTAGTTGGGAATTTATGAAGAAGCACTTTTGATTTTCAATCATACGTTTAACTACAATGGAAATATTTTTAAAATATTTATTAAATATTTCAACAAGTTCTCACATTGGTTCATGTACTTATTTATTCATATGTGTTAGTTGTGCAAGGAGTGCATGTGCATCTTATAATGGCTTTAAATGATTTTTAAATTTATTTTTGATTGCATCCTAGTTATTTATAGAACTAGGAATGAGATGATAAAACCACTCTATTGTTCCATAATTTAATGTTTCAATAAATATTCTTACTGCTACACCCTCATATTTAACACCTAAAATACTACAAGCAATAGTGAAGGTGAAGAGATGTTCATATAGATATTATTTTTCATTGCTAAAGAAATTAGGAAATTCATTTATTGATCCTTATGGAAAATCATGTAAATGTAAACAAAGGGATATTGGTCCTATGGCTATTCTTCAAGATACTACAACCATTGTAATAAAATTTATAACTTGAGATAGTACATTTTTTAATAGATCCAATGTTCTTTTGGTTATAGTATCAAATCTTGGATTTGGATTTTGTGGAATAGTTGAAGTGCTTTTGTATTTTCTATTTACTATATTTATATTTGAAATATGTTCTAGGCTTAGTTTAAATTCAAAATTTTATTGTAATTCAAATATTTGATCAAAAATACCTTCTTTTTTACTAATCCTAGTAAAATTTCTTTTAGCCAACGTGAGAGAAAACTCTTGTTGTCTCAAGGTAGAAGGTAGTTAAATATCTCTTTGAATGGATATTATCACAAATTTCCTTGGTTTTATTATTATATTATAAATTTTTGTGGCTCTTTGGGCAAGTTCAACATTCTTCTTCTTCTAATGCAGCTATAGCTTTTTAGAACTTAATAGGGCTAGTTTTATTATCCCAAGCACATGTTCAGAGATTAGAATAAATGTATTATTGTGTTACTTGTATCCAATCAAGAAATAACTAAATAATAGGAGCTTCAAATATAGGTATGTTCATGTGAGGAAAAACTAAAACTATTTTTTGGGTTGTATAGAAAACAAAAAATTGTGCCCCACAGTGGGCGTCAAAAAGTATTAGTGGAATAATTTGTACAGGGTACAAAATGTGGGTTTTCCATCAATAGTGTAAGGGATAATATGTCCCTCCTCTATTGTAAATAGAGGATCCCTTTATTTAAACTTTAAAGGTATAAAAAAATTAAATATTTACATTTATATACATTCAAAATTATTCTTGCATGAATAGAAAAGAATGTTTATGTAAGAAGATGGAGTATGTTTGAAAAAATTAATTCATAAGTTTTTTATGTAAATGTGGTTGTTATTTTATAAAACAAAACACATATTATTTAGGTTATTGTTATTATATGTTAGTCATAGAATAATATTATAATATTTTTTATTATTATGTTTTATTTGTGCATCCTATTTAGTAGGACTATTATGAGCATATTTAGGGATATAAATATGTATCTATAATTGATGCTCTATAAGCTCAATAAATATTATTTGATTTATGCTCAAATTTGGTATCAGAGTAGAGCATTTATAGATCCATAATATTTTAAATTTTATTTTATGTTAGATTGCACTTGCAGATATTGTGGTGTGATTGGTAGCTTAGAAGCCAAGTAATTCAAGCTTACCATATGGTTTTCTTTAATTGTAGGTCGTACGCACTCCACATATAGGTTATTTTTACATCAGTAATTATTTTATTTGATCTTCACCTTTAAAATTTAATTATATCATTATTTTTTATGTCATACAACATTTTAGCCTTTAGAATCAATTTGGTCTTGTTGCTCTTTCTTACATTGTAGCTATATGGTTTTATATTCCTATGGTCCATAATGGAATATTCAGGTCCTAGTTTTTCTTGGAGACTTTTGTCATTCCATATTTCATATTTTGAAATCAATTCATGCTTATTTTTAGTAGGTTGTACCACATTTTAGAGGCTAACAATCTATTTCTTGTCAAATAGTAGCAGCAGGGTAATTTTTCTCAATTTTGAGTTGTACAGACAACATTTCTAGAATATAATTTTTGTAGACTAATCTATATTAAATGTTACTTCATATCAATCCCTATCATAAAAATTTTCATGCTATAATATATTAAATTAGGATCCTCAAAGATGGAGTCATTTGGAGTAGCAAATCTAGTAAAAAATCAATTTTCTTCTCTCTCCAACTGTATGAATGTGGATCTATAAATTTAATTCCTAAATGTGATTATTCAATATATGATCTTTCATCTCCAAAGTTTAAATACATGTATTAATAGTATCGTATAGCTATTTTGGCATCTAAAATTTGGTATTTTTTAAAACCTTGTAAAATGGACTAAAAGGAGCTGTTTGACTTAGTTTTCTCCAACAACTAAGCTATCCACAGTGGTTTCCACTTCATGAGGTGTGATTTTATAGTATATATTTGATTTTTTTTCTTTATAGACTTAAAATGATACATAGAAGGATGGGTAAATTCCTCTTTTTCTAAAATCTAGCCATAAGAGATCTAGAGTTAAAATCACCAAAAGATAATTTTTTACTTTTGCTAAAAGGAAAAATTAGAAAAAGACAAAATGAGAAAAGGATAAAATTTGAGGGATGGTATTAATTATTTTTATTTACATAATTTTATTTTCCATTTTATATAATTACAAATTTTAAATTGAAAACATTTGTAAAAGTATTTTATTGATGATAAGTTAAATCAGTGTAACAATTGATGAGATTGTAAAAATCTCATTTGCAGTGTTCAATTTTAATGACGCTTCTAGTTCACATTTATAGTTAATGCTATCAAGCTTTGAACTATTACATTTATATCCTAATATATTTGTAACAATGATGTATGGGCATCAACCCTTTAAATAATCAAGGAATAATAAGGTTCAAAAATATTCATAAACCATCCCTCCATTACCCATTTGTTACTATCAATAGACATAAATCTTGATAGTTGGAATTTCCAAGTATATAAGGAAGTTACACCCACATATGCAAAATTCCTGCTAAGCAAGTGTTAGTGATAGAATGAATCTCTTTCTTGTACTATCTAGGTACCCAGTACCATTCTACTCTTAATTGTGTTAAAGTATCATTCACATATTGATGGGTAAATCAAAAAGATAAGCTCTTCTAATATCAACAGGTATATAGGAAAGTGTGTATATAGAGAGGTTTGGTATATCAATCTAACACTATATATAAATGGTAATATTTGGAGTTATAAGTTACCAATCCACCACCAGTATACAGTTTGATCAATTTTGTACACATGGTTCGAAATGGACCACATTTTGTTTTGCCAGATACTTAGCTTCTTCAAGGTGATAACTATACAGTGTGGAAAATAA
The DNA here is from genome assembly GCA_037957365.1 of Torreya grandis. Taxonomy (NCBI): domain Eukaryota; kingdom Viridiplantae; phylum Streptophyta; class Pinopsida; order Cupressales; family Taxaceae; genus Torreya; species Torreya grandis. The sequence continues at coordinate 4,147,170 of JARHVA010000328.1, read as the reverse complement.
AGGTTAAAACCCACTTTAAATCAGAGGACATATAGATAGTTGTTGATGGAACATGGCCCTGATGTGCTACTAACACTAATCAGTAGTGAAAATATGACAAAGCCAATCAGAAGACTAAGATCCTAATCATGTTTAGAGTCTTGAATGAGGTCTGACCTCATATTCTTAATGCCACATTAACTTAGGATGCTTGGGATAGACTTCAAATAGTATTTGAGGCAAAGAATGAAAATTATATTCTTCATATGCAAATCCAACTCCATAGTCTAAAGTTGAAATCTAAATAAAAAGTGGAGGCTTTTATTCATAGCATTTAAACCTTGTGGGCTTTGTTTGAAGCATCGGGCAAACTAGTGAAAGATGACTCTTTAGTTCCTATTATCCTAAAATCTATACCCCCCCAGGCCCACATATAGAATTTTTGTGACCATGTTGAATGTCATGAGTCAAAAACCAACCTTTGTATCATTAGTTAACATGTTTCAATAAGAAGAATCCATGAAAAATGCAAAGGAACTTGAAGAAGAGCATGCATTTGCCTCATCTCAAAAAGGGAATAAGCCCATGAAGGCTTATAAATAGGAACCCTAAGCAAAACAATTAACAACACCAATAAATAAATAAATCCCATACATAGAAGGTTTTTCTTATTTTTGGAAAGATATGGAATCACCTCAAACATTACTAGTATAATGGATTCACACAGGGCTCATCTAGTAAGAAGCCCACTCCACATAATCTACCTCATTCATCAAATCTAAAACCCCGTTCTAAAAAGAAATGGAAGAAGAAACAATAACATGGGAATGTTACTGAAGATGATCATTATTCAAAAGAGGATCATGTCTTTACTAAATAGACACGTGAGAAACCTTGTTCTTCTAATTTTGTCTAGTATGTTTATTTTAGTGCCACAATGCACATGACAAGACAAAAATAATGGTTTTCCACTTTACATCAATCAGGATCTCAGGGTAATGTTTCTCTTGGTGATGACTCATCATAAAGTATTCAAGGTCAAGCTAATGTTTATTTATATCTCGGTAACTAAAATACCAAAATCACATATGTCTTGTATGTCCCAAGACTCATTAAGACCTTGTCATATATAAATCAACTTCTCAATCACAATCTCAAAGTTGAATTTGATCATAACCATGGTGAGAAGTTTTAACTTATCAAGAAAAAGTCTCAAGGCTCTAAAACTATTGCATGAGCTTTGAATATAGGTAGGATGTTTCAACTTGATCTTGTACATAATGATCATCAAGCACTTTTTGTGAAGGGTAAAGACAAATCTTAGTTATGGCACAAAATATATGGTTATTTGAGTTATGGGTATTTTATTGCATTAAAAAATCACAACATGGTCATAGATCTTCCCACACTCAAACAATATTTTGATATTTGCTCAGTTGTTTAGCTAGTAAAAATGAAGAGTTCCTTTTGGTAAAAGTAAATATCGGTCTCTTTATCTACTATATCTAGTGCACATCAATCTATGTGGACCTATGACTCCTAAACAGAAAGGATATAAGTGTTTCCAACTCTTTATTGATGAGCATTCTTACAAGATGTGGGTTTTCTTATTGAATACCAAAGATCAGGTATTCCAAACCTTCAAATAATTTAAGGCCTCTGTTGAAAATGAAATTGTTCAAAAATTCAAGGCCTTCTACTTAGATCATGATGGGAATACATTAGTAAAAATTTCACTGCATACCTTACAGAGCATGGAATGCATCATCAATGCATTACTCCTTATACACCATAATAGAATAGTGTTGCAAAAAGATGTAACCATGTCACTATAGAGACGTTTCAAATGATGGTTGAGGATACACAATTTCCTCATTCATATTGGATAGAATCATGTCTCATAATTGTATATCTTCTAAATAGGTCACCACCAAAGCTCTTGATAGAATTACACCATAAGAAGCATGGACTAGGAAAAAGCCAAAAGTTTACCATCTTTGAGTCTTTAGTTTTAAGGAATACATGCATGTCCCAAATAATAAAAGGAATAAATTATATAAGAAAACCAAATAATGCATTTTTTTGGGATACAGTAATGAGTTGAAAGCATATTGGCTCATTGATCTAGAGGCTATGAAGATACTTATCAGCAGAGATGTAGTGTTTCATGAGAAAGGTGAAATCAGTTCATCTTCCACATAGAAATCTGATACAAGAATCAAACCTATAAAATTTATAGGTTAAAATAATGGTGATGGCCAATCAAAAACTCTAGTACCACCAACTACTACTCAACATATGCCTATATGGTATATGAGTATAATTTAAGATGTAAAATCATATGAACCTCCAAATGCTTCATTTATATGAATAAGGACTCATAATATGGATTGTGCATAGGTAAATCTAGCCTTAATGATAAACATTTGATCCCTCCATATTCCATGAAGCCTTGAAGCCATAGTCCATGAAGCCATAGAATATCAGTCTCTCATAAAGAGTGACACATGGAGGATTATTGATCTTCCACTAGGGAATAAAATTATCAGATGAAAATAGATATTTAAAAACAAATACAAAGCATATAGAAGTATATATAATCACAAGTCAAGACTCATAGTAAAGGCTTATGCTTAGAAAGAAGGTATAGACTATGAGGAGACTTTTCCTCCTATAATTAAGATAAAGACAAGCAAAATGATATTTGCAATAGCTACACAGTTTGGATGGAATGTTCATCAAATGAACATTAAAATTACCTTCTTAAATGGATACATATAGGAAGAGGTCTACATGACTCAACCATAAGGTTATGTCATACCATGGAAGGAGCAGAAGGTATGAAAACTTATAAAATCTATGTATGGTCTCAAACGGGCTCCTAGATCTTGGTATATAAAAATTGAAGAACATCTCATAAAGCATGGATTTTTAGAAGAATCCATATGATCCCAATATATACCTCAAAAATCAAGGGGGGATATTGTTATTATTGTTGTTTATGTCAATGATGTAGTCATCACTAGCAGCTTAATGAAAATGATTGATACAACAAAGAAATATTTCAACCAATCATTTGATATGACAAATATTGGGCTACTACACTATTATCTTGGATTGCAAGTATGGAAAAAAGAGCACCAAATATTCATGTCTCAGATGAAGTATACCAAGGCATTGCTCAAGAGGTTTTAGATAATGGATTACAAACTAATGGCTATACCTATGGAGACAAGACTTTAGTTGTCTCATTCATATTCATCATGACCATTAGATGTCACTCTTTATTTCCAGTTGATTGGGAGTCTCATCTACCTCACATACACTAGGCCAGATATCAGTTGTGTTGTCATCTATCTTTCTCAATTCATATAAGAGCCAAAGGTAATCCATGAGAAATTACCTAAGTGGGTATTACTATATATATAAGGAATAAGGGATTATGGCATATCATAAAAGAATAATATAAGTTATTCTTGATAGGATACACAGATGTAGATTATATAGGTTTAATTGATGATAAAAAAATCCACTTTTGGGTGTTTATTCTTTTTAAGATCTATTTCAATCTCATGGGGGCTAAATAAATATAACTTTATCTCTTTTTTTTCTATTAAGGTATAATATCGTGTTGAAAGAGGAGTTGTCTATGAGGTGATAGGCTACATCGCATACTACAAGGATTCAGAGTTCCACAGACTCAGCCAATAATTTTGAAATATGATAATTAGGGTTTTCTTAAAATTATTTTTGTAGACATCTAATTCCTATCACTATTATGTTGAAATTATCAATCTAATTAATATTCTATGACAATGCACAATTTGGGCCAAAATCACTAAAGCATGCTAAATGGCTCAAACTTATCTTATACATGTGTTGATTTAGGCTAGTGTATCCTTGAATGGGGAAATGCATTTTATGTGATTATTATATTTTCTTAAATCATTTCAAGTCAAATTGTGACCACATAAAATGACACTCTTGACCATTGAACTCTTATAATTCAGTGGCACACATCACGTGTGTGTGTTATTTCATGTTCATAATGCCCTAGTTGGGGTATTATTCTATATTCAACTAACACCTTTTAATTATACTCAAGTAAAATTATGACTTCATAAAATGACTTTCCTAACTACGTTGATTAAGTGTGCAATAGATTTCCAAAGAATTATAAAAAATTAAGAAAATCCACTTAAGCAAATTAAACCAAATTAAGAGCCTACGTGAAAAATACATGAAAGTTTAATAGAGTTCGATTGAGTTCTTCCAGGAATTTTGGGAAATAATAAAGTCTAATCTCCTTGAGGTGGTTCAGGAATCTCTTAGGAATAAACAAATGCTTAAGTCTTTGAATTCTACTTTTCTGACTCTCATACCTAAGAAGGAGGGGGCTAATCGGATGGATCATTTCAAGCTTATTGCTTTATGCAATCTTGTCTACAAGATCATCTCTAAGTTGATTTCTGAGAGACTCAAACCTCTCCTTGGTGCTTTGATTTATACTAAGCAGGGAGGTTTTGTGGAAGGGAGACAAATCTTGGATGGTGTCATGATTGCTACGGAGATTAGTGACTCTATGGCTTCCTCTAAGGAGAAGGTGATGTTCTTTTTATCTTGACATGGTTAAAGCTTATGATCGGGTGAGCTAGGAGTTCCTTCAAAATATCCTCTTGGCCTTTGGCTTTAAAGAGGAATGGGTGAGTTGGGTTCTCAGTTGTGTAACCTCATCCTCCTCTGTTCTCATCAATGGGGAATCTTCAGATTAGTTTAGTGTTTCTCGAGGACTTAGGTAAGGGGACCCTCTATCCCCTTATCTTTTCATTATCATGGCGGAGGGTCTTGGTAGATTTATTAAATATTAGGTGTAGCAGGGTCTTATTCACGGCTAGAGTCTGAATAATGATCTCCCTCCTTGTTCTCATCTTCAATTTGTGGATGATACTGGACTGATGGGCTTGGCTAGAATTAGTGAGGCAGTGAATTTTAAGAGAACTTTAGACATCTACTTGAAAGTTTCTGGTTAGAGTATTAATGATGATAAATCTTCCATTTATTTCTTTAATACTCCTCGACTCATCTAGAATAGGATTGTCAGGATTCTTAGATTCCAAATTGGCACTCTTCCCCTAATGTACCTAGGGATTCCTTTGGCTCTGGGACCTTAGCATAGAGATTATTGGCAGGGGATTTTGGATAAGTTATGGAGTAAGGTTAGTCATTGGACTTACAGATGGCTCTCTTCTACTGGTAGAGTGATCCTCCTAAAATTTGTGGTGCAGTCTCTCCCTATTTATAGGTGTTGTGTGCAGATTCCTCCTGCCTCCTTTGTGAGGGATTTTGATGCTCTTTCCCAGTAATTCCTTTGGTCGGGTAACCTCCTTTCCTCAAAGTGGAGTTTAGTGAAGTGGGAGTCTGTCTGTAGGCTGAAGCATGTTGGGGGCCTTGGCATTAGGTCTATGGCTCTTTTGGTTACAGCTTTGGTAGCTAAGCTATACTAGAGATGGTGCAACAACTATGATTAGGATTGGGCCAAGATTCTTGCTTTCAAATATGTTCCCAGGGTTGAGAGCCAGGATGTGCCACAGATTGCTTTATTGGGTAAAGGTTCCTACATTTGGGATACTCTTAAGAAGGGAGCTCAGATTGTTCAGAAGGGGCTCTTCTGGATATGTAATAAGGGCTCTGATGCTCTTTTTTGGCTGGGCTCTTGGGATGGTCACCCTCCCATTCTCTCTAGTCTCCCTCAGCTTCTGCCTCTTTTCCAAATGTTTTCTGATGCTAGTTAGATTAAGGTGGAGCATTTTAAAACAATTAAGTGCATTGGTCAACTAGAGGTGTTTTGCTGGAAGGATCTGTAGGAGTGGCCTGTGGGTGGTTCTGATGAGGATCATGCTACTTTGTGTAAGTTCTTGGAGGGCAAGCTTTATATCTCTCTGAATGAGAGGGACAAGTTAGCTTGGAGTCTTAGCCCAAAAGGTAATTATATTGTTGCTCAAGGTTACACTATGCTTGATAGGAATTTACATGGTCCTATTGAGGTGCCCTAGTGGAGGAAGGTTTGGAACAATTTTTCTTGGCCCAAGTGTAACTTATTTTTATGGTTGGTTGCCTAGAGGAAATGTCTCACTTGGGAGAATATTCACAAATGGGGGTTTCAGGGACCTTCCATTTGTTTTCTTTGTTTGTGTAGTGAAGAATGTTCTTCCCACTTGTTCTTTCATTGCCCCTTTTCTCATGATATTTGGCACAAATGGTGGGAGGCTTGGCATCATGGTTGCATTCATGCTTCCTCTCTTATTAAGTTTTGGAAGAGCCTGGGCAGGCCTCTTATGAAGATGCCTTTTCTCTAGGTGGCCTAGAACATTGTGCCTATTTTCACTCTTTGGAACCTTTGGCTAGAACGAAACCGCAAAGTTTTTTGTGATTCTAGATTAGATAGTGGTCAACTGTGGATGAAGATTATCAGTAGACTTCAGGAGACTATTTCTGCTAAATGTGATATGTCTAAAAGTATTGATCCTGGGGATGTTGCAGTTGTACGGGATCTGAGCCTGGGTGTTAATAGTAGGGGTTGCATTGCTGGTATTATGCCCCGTAGTGTCAAGAAATGGGTATGTCGTGATGGGAAGTGGGTACCTCCTCCAAATGGGGTCCTGAAGATTAATATTGATGGATCTTCTCATGGAAATCTTGGGCATGCTGGTATTGGGGGTATTGGTAGAATTAAAGATGGGGATGTTGTTCTTTGCTTCTCTGTCTACAAAGGGCATTACTCTAATAACCTGATGGAGGCCCTTGCTATTAAGATTGCTATTGAGTAGGGTTGCTCTCTTGGCTGGAGGAGGATTATCTGTGAGTATGACTCTTAGATTGTTGTGGATATGTTGAACAACTAGAGATTGGATGGTGTTAGTTGGCATTTAGCTTTGATGGTCAGACAAATTTTAAGTGTTTGCAGCTCCTTGGAATCTGTCTCTTTCTGTCACATCCCTAGAGAATGGAATAGTGTGGCTGACTGCTTGGTGAAGTGGGCCTCAGAGAAAGGGGATGGTTGGGATATCAGTGATAAGAATGAGTTACCTTCTAATTATCTAGGGATTTTGGAGAGATTTTTATTGGAAGACAGAACTATGTAGTGTTGTTGTTTGGTTTGTTGGCGATTCTCTTTTTTATTGAGCTTGTGGCTCTTGCCTTGTATCTCATTTTGGATTGAATAATTTTTTTTCCCCTTTTTCAAAAAAAAAAATACATGAAAGTTATTGAAAATATATTTATTGGAAATTATTTCTTTAAATATTCATCATCCTAATACATCATCAATGGGGTGGCATCCATAGGCCATTAATGGAACAAATATCAGGATTAAGCCTTCCCATGCCTCATTAATACCCCATTCTTCCAAATATTTATGACTTGTCCCTCCAAACTTGAATTAGTTCATGGCCAACATCTTGATCTTAAGATGGATAGTCATGGCTGATCTTGAACATGTTTAGAAACCTACAAATGTAGGGCCTCACCATTGATTAAGAGAGCTTGAATTGTGTAATGTTATAATGTAGAATTGTCTTCAAAAAGCTTCACCTATTTTCACAAATTGATCAAACTCATGATCCTAAGCCATTGGTTCACTAGGAAATGATGGAGGAGATTGATACTCATCATTAACACATACTTGGAGTACCAAATCTAGGGAAAAACATGCTTTTTGGTTGCTCTTAGAAGGAGGGATATTATTTGGAAGGTTTACCATCATTCCTTCTTTAAATAGATCTTATAATTCATTTACAACACCCCATGAGGGAGTGGGATTGATGTTTTAGTGTCTATGTTGGGCCCCAAATTCATTTAAGTATAAGATCCATGCCAACTTAGTAGACACTTGGGTATGATGCAATTATTTGGTATGATTATTGTTTTGTCATCTTTTAGTGCCAGTTGGCAAGCAGATAACCAAATTTATAATGACTTGAGCATCATTAGGAAGTGAAAACACATGATGATCATGGAATGATGGGAGCAAGGTAGTGGAGCTAATAAAATGATTATAATAAGTGACAGCTCAACACCCAGTGTCCTCCTTTGACCCTAGCACTAAGATGCCCCTAAGTGATATAAAGTTGAGCTTAATCCTGTTAGAGAAGAAGGTGAGTTGGAGTAGTGAATCCTTGAAAGATTGATTATGGATGTTATGTTCACCATTAGAGCTTAGGCTTTGGTATGGATACCTTTGAAGATCCACATTGTAGCACCCATGCTCTCCTATGAGCCTTTGAGCCATGAGTAGTTTTATATAAGCATGTGTTCTATTTCATTGTATATGTATTCTATTTATTGGCATCTTGTTTAATGAAGAATGGCATTGCAATAAATGAATGATGATCTGATGTGTATGGTTATGATCATATTCCTTGAATGCAAATCATTTGTGCAATGTTTGCAATAGTTTTTTCATATATAAATTCTAACATAAAGCTTTTAGTTTAGTCAATTAATGGCATCCCTATGTAAATGATGATGCCCATATAACTTATATATTAGCCTAAGCATAGGATAAATCATGCACCCAAGCTCAGATGCCCATACTAGCTCACGCTAGCTTAAGATTGACCCAATGGTATAGATCACTCCCCTTGAACCATCTTAGTGCTGAATGACACTAAGCCTAGTAACCCAGAGGTATGCACCCCTGAGATCTCAAAACTAGCCATCTATAAGCTTATACTCTTATGACTAGAGCTAGTTCACCAAATAGACTATGCACCTATAGATCCATAGACTCCACCTAAGGAAATGGTTTGCACCAATAAATATTCCATAAGCCTTAGCTAAGTGGTCAAGTCTTGTAATTGATGGATTACACCATGGCATAATTAGTCCAACATAGGCCATGTTCCTTTCTCTATTACACTTTGGGTGAGTGCATAAAGCTTTTGCCTTATGTGAATTGATGTCAGCATAGTCAAGTGATAAATCTTGAGAACTATAGGATTACAGTATGTTTTTAACTAGTTGTAACGAGTCTAGATCTTACTTGGATAGCCAGATAAGTGCCTGGCAAAGACAATGACTTAACACCCAACTTTTTTACAACATTTTGGTTCTAGTTTTGAAACCCATGTTGAATTTTGTTGCTAAAATGGTGCACCAAAACAATGCTCTGACTCTCCCTCAATAATATCAAGCATTGGTTAAAACAAGTGGAATACAACTTTATGTTGAAGCATCCAACCTATAGAGGTTAGAAACCAAGGAAGTGGGTCTAGAACCACCTATATGATGCTTTGTATGATGATTTATTTTATAAACTACTTGAGCATGTGTACCGATGTTTGGTTTCTTATATGACCCATAGAAGTAAAAGCTATGGATAGCACCTTGAGTGGAAAGAAGAGTGCTTAAAAAAGATTAAGAACCTTAATGTCACTTTGATTAGAGTAGTAGACAAATGGTGGTAAGGAGTATTGAATACTTATGTACTTGAATTCTTAGTATCGCCATACTCCTACCTTGAAGAAGTAAAATATCAATTCTTGCACGATCCTAGAGGTGCATTTGTGAAAGAGTTTGGAATAAAACTTAAGAAGTTGATGGTGGATTACAATTTTGAAACTATAAGAATGAAAGGCTAAAGTCCTCTCATATATGAGTAGCACAATAGGGAAGAATGAGATGTGTAGGTGAAGCATAATGGAAGTGGATGAGAAACTTGACACCCAAGAGCTTAAGAGATAGGCTTATAATAAGAGAAGGCATAGGCTGATATAAGATCTGGAACTTGGAAGTGTAAAGAGAACCCATTGTGAGTGGGAATGGCATGGGGAATGATCTCTTGAATTATAATATTTCTAAGAGGAGGGAAACATTTAATCCATAGAAAAAACTCCATAGTTGATAGGTATATAATGCTTGGGTCCCTATATAATTTGACCATTATAGATGCATTGGATGAACCTACCCCCTTTAGACTTGTGGTACAAGCTCATGCACTGGATCCCTCATAAAAAGATAGAAGAGTGATAACTGACCCCATTTTCAACATAGACATTGACCATTTTACAAACTTGGACCATAATTTTGTGATTGAATAAGTTGTTCCTTATGAATATCTAAGTGAGGATACCTATAAACATTAGGGCACTATCCTAATAAAATAAAACATGAGTGCAAGCATTTCATTCCAGCTAATGTCAACTATGTAGGCTAGACAATAGCCTAGAGGAAGTGTCCCTATGCCACTATTTGATAGTACAACACCATCATCATCCATGGTGTCAATGGTAATAACAGGACCAACACAAGGCCCAATGGTTGGGGGTGTTGGAAGACCACCACTAGGATAATTACCAGGGGAGAAAGCACTTTAAATACCAAATTCACCCCTACCTCATATCTATTATGAGATGGTCATGCATATACCCAAATATCAAGGTATAAATAATGTCAATGAACATGTGTTAAAATGTGAACTACAATGGTGTGTTTGGGGTATAACCCAGTATGAGTGTAAGTCAACCTAGTTCATGATAAATCTATTTGATTTTGGCCATACTTGGTATAGGAAGTTTGATCCTAACCAGGATATAGTTGATTATGACACCTTGAAGGAAGAATTCTTAAAATAATTTGATATACTTGAGTTTAAATAGTATAGCATCATCATGCTCAAATAAATTAACCAAGGACTATTAGAGAGCATGCACTTATACAATGCTAGATTCAAAACTCTTATTTCCAAGATACCTTATGATATTCATCCCTTCCAACCTACACAATGGTTTTTTGGGGAATTATGAGTACCATTTAGAGGAACATTATCTATGGATACATTCATAGACCCTTGCAAAGTGCTTGAAGGCACACTCAGAGCTGAGGTAGTCGAGAGTGTTGACACAAGAATTAGCCATTTCATGGAGGTGTAGATTGCATCTATGGCCTCCTAACTATATAATTTGACCACTAATTAATTACAAGATGCTCAAAATGGGTTATGGTGCACTGACTGTAAGACAAAAGGTCATAATAGGAGCAAATACCCTTAGAGTAATGTATGCACATTGCTTCTCAACTCTGAGGTCTGTCATGAGGTACATGATGTTCTCAACTGCCTTTTATTGTAATGCACCATTCAAGTTAACACAACCACCTATTATTGGTTATGTGATGCCTATACTCATACCATAGTTTATTATCATGTAATTGATGAGATGTATGATAACATAGGGAGAGGTGTATGGAAAGTAACTATAGCAGCAGGAAGATAGCTAACCAAAGTAAATGAGGTATATGTCGAGTAGAATTCAAGCTATAAGATGCAAAGAGGAACCTAAGGGTGAGATGGTAGATGTGATAGAGTAATATTCCCATCATAATCATGTTACAAGTATAGTTTGACTGAGCAATATCAACACAACTTCCCTACACATCCAATGTGTGGGTATTATAGAGGAGAACACAAAGTTGAGAAATGCCCTAAATTTTATAAGAAATTGACCCAAGTTAGGCATAGTGTAGATAAGGGTGAAATAATGATTAGGCATGAGCCTAAAGTAGATAAATGGACTCCAAAGGTGAAACTAACCTGCACAAAACCAATCAAATTATAGTAACTACTTGGAGTAGACTCGCCACTAAACTATCGATTGCACCAGTACCATAGTTATGCATAGAATATAGGGAAAATTTTATATTAAGCACACAACATAGGTTTAACCTAAAGTTGTGCCTTATCCAGACCTTGTGCACCAAAAATATGTATTATAACAATCTATGAGTGTGATCCAGAACCTGCAAGGAGAGCTCCAATTGGTATGAGACCTAGAGGCATAGGTTGCCACCTCTCACAAGAAGCATGATGGTCATGAGGTTTAGGTACAAGAGCTAACATAGATATTGTGCCTCCTTCAAATGGAAGGGATGCTACCCCTATTAAATATATTACTTTTAGAACATGTAGGGAATAAGTTAGTTGAATTTGTTGTGTCATGCATGGAAAGGGCACGAGAGGTTAGGCACCTAGAATGCATAGTATAACCAAGAACTCCTAGTGAATTCCACCATCGATGGATGGTATATTCAAGGTTTTTATTGACATAGACATCGAGGTCAATATCCTAACAAATAATGCATGGGAGAAGATGGGTAGGCTAGCCTTGAGGCCTTCTCCCCATGTACTTTTTATGGCCAACAAGACTTGAGTGCAACCAATCAAAATTCTAAAGGATGTTATTGTAGATATTATGGGTGTCAAATTCCATTCTAACTTTGAGGTAATCGAGTTGGTTGAACAAGATAATTATCCAATGCTTTTGGGAAGGCTATGGTGTTACATAGATAATGTTGATATGGACTTCAAGAAGTGTTATATGAATTTTTAAAATAGTAAGGAAAGGGTGGTGATTCCCCTCTCAAGTGACCAAGGACCCCCTTATGTAGAGATCATGGATCTTGAGGATGAGATCAACCATATATATAACATCACATTTTAATGCATCAAGAATCTCAACCCCACTGATCAAGGAGTGCTCTTTAGGATGATGGACAGTCAACCTTGGACATCACTGATGTTGCTTATGACTGATGGGTCAAATAATATTATGAGACCATTGGTGTAGGTTCCATTTGGTGTAAACAAAGGAATAAAAACCTCTAAGGACTGGTTGGGCCCAGATTGATCACACCCCAAATGGATGGGTCCCTTGTGATAGGAAGAAAGGAAAGAGAGTATTTTGCCTAGGTAAATTTCAACTTATTATGCTCCCAAAATTTGAAAGAAGAAAACTAGTGTAAAAGTATGTCCATGACCTTGAATCATGTGTCCCCAAATAAATGGACATAATGGGCACACTAGTGTATACATTGAGAAACATTGTCGCTCATTAGTGGGTAGTGAAAAAGTCTAACTTGCCAACCTAGAAAGATGTGAAAGCATCTATTTGCACTCAATTTGAGAGAAGTAATGAGGACATAGATATATCATCATACTTTGGTGACTCTGATCCCATAGTGCATGTATGCTTATGCAAAGAGACATGGAATGACTACAACATGACTACCCCAAAGAACTTATGGGTGCATGCCTTCTATAGACCATTGAAGACATGGGCATGATCTTGGTATGTGATCAATGAGATGCACCATGAAACAACCAATTGGGATGCCCTTAAGGATAATTTTTTTCACACCTTCTCCTTTTCCTCCCAAAACTTGGAGTTGATCGATCCAATAAAAGTAATTTGGAGGGTAGTGTTTGAGGACACAATAATCCTTGAGGAGTGCCTAAAAGACATGTTCAGGTAGAAAGGGTTGGCACTCCCAAATTTATTTGAGTAAAAATAACTCAATAGTGACTCAAGCAAATAATATGACAAAACTTGGAAGGAACACAATTGGATGACCTTGATAGGCAAGAATAAACTAGTGCGCCAAATAGATGATAACAATTTTAGTGAAGAAGACCAGACTCATATTCGTATAGAGATAACTAAGAAAACTCAATAAGTCAAGGACTCACACCAAGAAAAGAATTAACCCTACCATGCACCACTAAATACAATCAAGGTAGACATCAGCATAGAAGGAGAGATAAAGATGGCTACTCTAGGTGTCTATTGGTCTGATGTAGAACTAGTGAAAATTATGGATCTCCTAAAGGAGATCCAAGACTTTTTCCCTCAAAATTATCAAGACATGAAGGGAACCCACCCATCATTTGTTAAAATGAGTATAAATATTTTAGATGGTGTAAGACGTATCAAGAAGTTCCCCTAAAGAATGAATCCTAATTTTTGTGACAAGGTCAAGACAAAGATTAATGAAATTCTAGTTGCAAGTGTCATCTACCCTATGCAAGAATATGAATGGGTAATACCCATGGTGACTATCATCAAGAAGGATGGGTGCATTTACATTTATGTCAATGATATAATGTTGAACACCACCTGAGTCACTAACCCCTTCCTGACTTTGTGTTGACACTTGGATTTGCACCCTTGAGGAAATGCTCAGTTTTCCTCATCTAAGTGGCACAATGGAATCAGCTCTCTTGTTGTGGGTGATAATTCTATTAAGATGAATCTCTAGATGAGGGGATAGCTCCCCTTGATGCACCTTGAAAATATTTCTAAACTAACAACTGTGAATGAAAAGGGAGAAGGAAAATAACTGGGAAAACAAGTGGTGATGCACCAATATCTAATATCCTCTTAAGACTGAAAACACTACTTAAAGATAAACTAGGGTATTTCACATAAAGTCACAACAAAGACATTGGTGTATTATTATTTCATAAGTTGGATTCAGGAAGGTATTTTATGTTTAAGGGTGATGAATGATTCTACAAAGAGAATACACATATACCACTTCTAAGATGTTTATACACTTAGTAGAGAATGCTAACAAAGACCTGCAACATCATCTTTTCTTCACATTAGTAAGTGACCATAGATTGATATGCTAGAAAATAACCCTTTCACTAGTCAATATCAACAAGATTCAAACTTATACTCAATAGTGCAATGTGAAAGTGGTGAAATCACTTGTATATTTTGTCAAGAGTTATAGTACAAATCTAACTAGAGTTTTACCATAACCAACAGAGGCTCCTGAATGAGTAGAAAGAGTACATATATATAGGTTTTTTGAAGAGGTTGAGCAAAGTCTAAAAATGATTTATACATGTGTCAACTTGAGATTAGAATAGTTATGTTACATCTTGTAAGATATTCTCTTTACAGTTACACCAGTAAAATTAAGATATTCCAAACTACATTTTTTCCATAAATGGATCCATTAGTTGGAGTTTTATTTGGATGTTAGTTACACTTTGCTATCTCATTGAGCTATGAAATAGTGTATAACAACTTAAACTATCAACTACCTATTCTACTTGATATGTACAGCTATTCAAGATCTCACTATCTATCACCTTTATCTTTGCCTTCTGGTTCCAACACTTTGTTTAAAACTCTAATGGCTATTCCTTGTAGCTTGAAATTGGCATTCTGTAGACTATCACTCCTTTGTTTGAATCACAATGGCTAATTTTAATAGTCTAAAATTGATGTTTTATGGGTCATCACTCAGGCATTTCTTTAGACTTTTTTCATCGACATTTTCTTGTACTTTTTATCCACAAACTCTTTTCTCAAAAGAATTCATTCAACATTTTGTTTCCTTCTTTTCTTTCAACTTTCTTGATTGGTCCATTTCCTTCAGACAAAAAGTCTAAAGGAAATCTTATCTTTAGGATCTTCCTCTCAAACAATTCTTTTAGACAAAATGTCTAAAGGAATTTGGTCTTTTGGGCCCTCGTAAACTTCCTTCAGATAAAAAGTCTAGAGGAATTCTTTCCTTTGCAAATTTCCCTTCAGGATTTTTTAAAAGAACCCTTCAGCTTCTCAGAATGGTCTCTTTCTCTTTAGCCTTCCTTCAAATACCCTTCAAAAAAACAACATACCCTTTAGGATTTTAAAAAAGTCCTTCGGGCTTTTGGAATAGGTCCTTTGAAAAAATGAAATGGTCCACCTTTTCTCTAAAACAATCCTTCATATTTTCTATGAAGTACCCTTTGGAAATGGAAGTGACCTTTCACAAGAATTGTTTGGACCTTTAGAAAAGTTATTTCAGACAAAATGTCTGAAATAATCCTTTCCTTTGGTTTTCTTGCTAAGTATCCTCCAAAAAGGCAAGTGTCCACCTTCTAAATAAAAATGCCCTTCAGGAAAGTTTCCAATGTACCCTTTGAAAAGATGAACATACCCTTTAGAATTTTGAAAAGGTCCTTTTCAGTGTGAAAGAGTCCTTCGGAAGAGTTTTCACCTACCCTTCAAGAAAATTACTTTGGACAAAAAGTTTGAAATAATTTGATAAGGACTTAGAAAAAAAACTCAAAGAAATATACCTTAGCAAAGGATTTATCCAAAACACTATAGAACAAAGCTTTCAAAATGAAAACACTTGGGTTTTTACATGTAAAAGACTTCAGCTTTGTATAAGAACACTTCTTGCATACTGGACCTACAACCTACATACTAGAATTGGACAAAGGTATAGACTCAGATGTTTTGCAAATAAGGGTGCCCAATTTTGGCCTAAAAGGCCAAAATTTGGTCAACAAACTAGTGACTCACAAGGGTCGTAAGCCTTTTATACTGACCAGACTAGTAGCCGAAATAGTCTATTAAGCATGGAGTCAATTAAGGACTAAAATAAACTAAAAACCTTGACCATGATCATAACTTGATCAATAGACAACCTTTGACTACCTCAAACACACAAAATAAAGAGACACACAACAAAGACCAAAGAAAACACACATGTGCTACCTAGCACTTAGGAAAAGATAAGACACAATAGAAAGAAAACTAATTATATACATCTAAACAGATATGCTCTTCTTCCTCATGGACCAAAGGGAAAACTTCTTAGGTCTCTTCCATGGCAAGAAACTTCATGATGCCAGACAAGTGGTTGGTTAGAGTAGGAACTTGGTGACTCATCCTTCTTGCTTTCCACCTTGATTGGCATGTATCCAAGTGGATCAAGTTCAAACATGTCTCCAACATACATGTACTCATCTTGCTCTTAAAAACATGTCTCCTATTGGTCCTTCATGCTAGTGTAGTCCATCAATGGATTAATAGATGTTATTTCATCATCATAAGGTTTATTTGTCTCATGGCTCTCTTGGTATGTATCATGGACCAAATCATTCTTTTATATCTCTTTCATAATCTTGTCAAACAGATCTCTTGCTTCATCATGGCTCTCTTGAACAAGAGTGGTTGGTGTGATGTTTGAGCTGAGACAAAAAAATTCTAGTTCATTCCATAAATCATTATTTTCTCACTCAAGAACTCCTTCAAATCCCCTATCAAAGCAATTAGACCTCTCTCCTTCTTACTCAAAAACAAAAGTCTCTAGTTGCTCAACAACATGATCTTAAACCTCATTCAACTTCAGTCCCATGGCTCGGTCATTATCTCCTTCAAAGTAACAAGAATTTTCATCAAAAAAAGGGAAAGAGAGAGTAACATTATTGCATTCTTCATCATTTCTTACTATGGATTGTTCACTATCTTCATCATGACCAAAAGGGAGTTCATCAAGTAGAGATAATGAAACCTCATCATGTCTATAAAGCTCTATACCTTCTACCTTATTTACAATTAGATTATCTTCTTCACCTTTGAATTCTATAATTTTGTCTTCCACCTCACACAAGACATTCTCTCTTTCCTCTAAGGAGAGGGTGGGAGGGTAAGAAACATCATCAGCTAGTTTGAAAAACAATGGGACATTTTCATGCTCTTTTTTCTAACTTGCAATCACCATATCAAAGCTTGGAAAAATTTCATTACTTGAACCTATTTCAGATTGAGGAGTAGTAGAATGACTTACCAATATAGAATCTCTATCCACAAGAGTCTCATCAATCTCTTCATTCCTCTCCTCTTTAGGTTGTGTTTGCATTTGAATAACATCCTTCCAACGTATGAAACCAATAGGCATAGTTTTTTTTTATATGTTCTTCGTCAAACTTTTGGGCTAATTCATGATGAGCACTCCTCCAACTTGGAATCTTGACATCATGTGTCTCCTCTTGATGATAGGCAAAAACTTCATTCACTTTATCGAGGCCTTGAGTTGGTTCATGAAAAAGTTTTCTCCAATTTGGGATCTTGACATCAGATTGAAGGGCTTGAGGAGGTTGAGGGAGACTAGGAAGAGTTTTCATATACATAGGAGGATTTGTTTGAAGATAAATGTGTTGGTTTCCAAAGGAAATAGGATGGCTTTCTTCCAAAGAGGGCTCACAATCTAGGAATATGGAGTATTTAGTTTCCATAGAAGGCTAACCCAATATCTTTTGGTGTTGAAGTGCTAAGTGCAAAGGCTTAATAGCAGGAGTGGCTTGTTTTGACATAGGATAAGATGCATTGATTGGTTAGAGGGTTGTCTTATTTTATTTTGATGAACAAGAGATATTTTATAGAAAGGATTTGGTGTACAAATGGAGGGTTTCTTTTGTATGGGAGAAGGCTATCTTGGGATGAAAGAAGGTGTACAAGACTAACTTCCTTGAGTGGGTTGACTTCTCCATCTCATTCAACCTATCTGTTTCCAACATTTATTTCTCAAACTCCAACATTATCTCCCTAGCACTCTTGGATTCACTAGGATAAGGGCAATTAGGAGGGCTACTTGAGTTTATTCCATGAACAACATGATCTTGGTCAAAAATTATACGAAAGAACACAAGATCCATACTACTCTATAATGAAATTATACATACCAAATATGATTTATTGATGCACTAGGGATACTTGACCAGCTAATTTAACTCAAAGTCACCATTGGTGTTGATTCAAATGCCTCTAAAAGGATGATTGAAGAACACACCAAGAATTCTTCAACTCCTTGGACAAATTATCCCAATGGGCATGCCAAAAACTATTTGCACTTGGATTTTCACCCTTGAGGAAATGCTCAATTTTCCTCATCCAAGTGGCATAATGGAATCATCTCTCTTGATATGGGTGACAATTCTATTGAAATTAATCTCTAGATGAGGGGCTAGCTCCCCTTGATGCACCTTAAAACTCTTTCTAAACTAACAACTGTGAATGATAAGGGAGAAGGAAAACAAGTGGTGATGCACCAATATTTGATATCCTCTTAAGATTGAAAACACTACTTAAAGATAAATAAGGGTATTTCACACAAAGTCACAACAAAAACATTGTTGCATAAGTATTTAATAAGTTAGATTCATGAAGGTATTTGACATTTAAGGGTGATAAATGATTCTAAAAAGAGAATACACATATACCACTTCTAAGATGTTTATACACTTAGTAAAGAATGCTAATAGAGACCTACAACATCATATTTTCTTCACATTGGTAAGTGACCATAGATTGATATGCTAGAAAATAACCCTTTCACTAGTCTTTATCAATAAGATTCAAAATTATACTCAATAGTGCAATGTGAAAATGGCAAAATCACTTGTATATTTCTTCAAGAGTTACAATATAAATCTGGCCAGAGTTTTACCATAACCAACAGAGGCTCCTAAATGAGTAGAAAGAGTACATATATATAGGTTTTTGGAAGAGGTCAAGCAAAGGAAAGTCTAAAAATGATTCAGACATGTGTCAACTTGAGATCAAAATAGTTATGATACATTCTATAAGATATTCTCTTTACAGTTACACCAGTAAAATTAAGATATTCCAAACTATGTTTTTGCCATAAATGGATCCATTGTATGGAGTTTCATTTGGATGTTAGTTGCTCTTTGCTATCTCATTAGCTATGAAATGGCATATAACAACTTGAACTGTAAAATACCTTTTTTTCTTATTGTGTACATCCTTTTAGGATATCTCTATCTGTCACCTTTATCTTTGCCTTCTAATTCCAACACTTTGTTTAAAAATCCAACGGCTATTCCTTGTAGCTTGAAATTGATGTTCTCCAGGATGTCAATCCTTTTTTTGAATCCCAATGGCTAATTTCCACAATCTGAACTTGACATTTTTCAATCCATTACTCAGGAATTTTTTCGGACTTTTTATCTTCAGCATTTTTTTAGGCTTTTTGTCTACATCCACTTTTCTAAAAAAAATCATTCAGCCTTTTGTTTCCTTATTTTCTTTTGTCTTTCTTGATTGGTCTATTTCCTTCAGACAAAAAGTCTAAAGGAAATTTTATCTTTAGGATCTTCCTCTCAAATAATTCCTTTAGACAAAATGTCTAAAGGAATTCAGTCTTTCAAGCCCCTCATACACTTCCTTTAGACAAAAAGTCTGAAGGAACTATTTCCTTTGCAAATTCCCCTTCGGGCTTTTGTAAAATAACCATTTGAAAAAAAAAACATACCCTTCAAGATTTTGAAAAGGTCCTTTAAGATTTTGGAATAGGTCCTTCAAAAAAATGAAATGGTCCACCTTTTCTCCAAAACAATCCTTCATATTTTCTATGAAGTACCCTTTGCAAATAGAAGTGACCTTTCAGAAGAATTGTTTGGACCTTCAGAAAAGTTTTTTCGAACAAAATGTTTAAAACAATCCTTTCCTTTGGTTTTTTTGCTAATTTCCCTTTGAAGAGGCAAGTGTCCACTTTCTAAATAAAAATGCCTTTCAAGAAGGTTGTCAATGTACCCATTTGGAAAGATGAACATACCCTTCAAAATTTTGAAAAGGACCTTTTCTATGTGAAAGAGTCCTTCAGAAGAGTTTTCACCTGCCCTTCAAGAAAATTACTTTGGACAAAAAGTCAAAAAGAATTCGATAAGGACTTATAACAAAAAGTGAAATAAATATACCTTAGTAAATGACTTAGCCAAAATACTAGAGAACAAAGCTTTCAAAATGAAAACACTTGGGTTTTTACATGTAAAATACTTCAGCTTTGTATAACAACACTTCTTGCATACTGGACATGAAACCTGCATACTAGACTTGGATAAAGGTATAGACTCAGACATTTTACAAATAGGGGTATCCAATTTTGGCCTAAAAGGCCAAAATTTGGTCAACACTCTATTCATTGATGAAGTCTTGGATGGCATCACAGGCTATGAAATCTACACCTTCATTGATGGTTTATCTAGATACCATCAAGTCTAGATTGAAGAGGAGGACAAGCCAAAAAAATCCTTTACAACTGAATGGGTTTATTTTGCTTGTAATTTGATTCCCTTTGGACTCAAAAATGCATCCATTGTATTCTCTAGAGTGGTCATCACTATATTCAAGGACTTCATCCATAAGTTCCTCTAAGTGTACCTAGATGACTAGACTATGTATGGGCTTGTAAAGGACCATTATGATAACCTACACCTAATGTTTGAATGGTGTAGGTAGATATATATTTAGAACCTTTCTCAGTCATATCATCTATAAATACATTCTACTTGTCGATCCCATGAAGATCGCAATAATCATTCAGCTCCAGACCCCTTTAATGTAGAAAGATGTTCATACCTTTCTTGGCCATTACATCTATTATAGGAAATTCATAAGGATCTATGCAAAGATTACAATGCAACTAAAGGATCTCTTGTGAAAGGATGGCCCATTCTATTTGGGTATAGCACAAGAAGATACTTTTGAAACACTAAATTTTAAATTGGTTAGCATGCTTATTCTCCAATTTATCGATTGGATGACCCCATTTCACATCCATGTCAATGCTTTTGGATATACAATTGGTGCCATTTTGTCATTTCTTCGTGAAGGTAAGCTGGATCATCCCATCTCCTTCATAAGAATAAATTTGACACAAGCAGAGTAGAACTATACAACAACTGAGCATGAGAGGCTCACCGTGGTCTATGCCTTACCAAAATTTAGACAATACTTATTGGTGACCCCATTTATCTTCTTTATAAACCATGAGAGGATCAAGTACCTCATGAATAAGATCATTCTCAATGGGTACATTTGTATATGGATAGTTCTATTTCAAGAATTCTAGTTCTCAATTATCATCAATCCTAAAAAATAAAACTTAGGCCCAAAGCATTGGTCTCATATCGACTATGGCAATGTAGTAGCACCTATTGAGGATGACATTTTAGATGCACAACTCTACAAAGTCTAGTGTGCCCCTGAGGACTTGGTGGAGATAGATACTATTATAACATTTGGAACTATACCCTAAATAATGGCAACCAAGAGAAGAAATAGATTGTAGTTTGTATCACCACTTTTCAGCTCATTAGTGGGGAACTGTACAAACTAGACCAAGATGAAGTCCTACATCAATGTGTCTTGGAACATGAAATGGACTCCATTTTACATGAGGTTCATGAGGGGTTAATAGGAGGCCATTAAATTAGAGACACAATGGTGTGAAAGATATTACAATCAGGTTTGTGATGGCCAAGTTTGTTTCAAGATGCAAAATATTATGCTAAGGCATGTGACATCTGTCAGTGCATAGGGAAGCCCAACCATTGAGATGAGATGCCTTTCATCCCCATTCTTTCCCAAATGCCATTAGATAAGTGTGCCATTGATTTTTTTGGACTAATTACTCTTGTATCAAGGTGCATAAGTTCAAGATACATTCTAGCAGTCACTAACTATTTCACCAAGTGGGTTAAGGCCATGCCAACCAAAAACTACACAGCCACCATAGTCACAAGGTTCATATGGGAAAACATCATAAGTCACTATGAATTCCCACTCAACTTGACTAGTGATAGAAGCAAACCCTTCATTAATGAAATTGTGTAGATCTTACTAACTAAATATATGGTGGCACACCATAAGACAATGCCTTATCATCCCCAAATAAATGGCATAGTTGAGGTGTTCAACAAGATCCTAGGGATGTGCCTCACAAAGATATGTGATGTTGGTGAAATATTAAGATGATCAAGTATCAGTAGTGTTATGGGCTTATTGAACAACCTAAAATCATCTAAAGAAGGCTACATCATTTTAACTGGTGTTTGGCACTAAATTGATTCTATTGAAGGAATTCTTGGTACCATCATTATGCATTCCATGAATTGGTCAATTGGATGACAGAGAATCATTAAGCACAAGGTTAGAGGACTTGGAGTGTTTAGATCAGGTGCACACCCAGGTAAGGTAGATCTAATAGATAGATAAGGCATGTAAGAAGCTCTAACATGACAAACATATCAAGCAAAATTATTAATTGAAGGAGCATTAGTCTTGCTCTATGACTCCAAGTACCTCAATCAACTAGGCAAACTATAGATAAGGTGTATGGGTTCATATATCATCCATAACATCTTAGAGATTGGTGCATAAAAGTTGTGCATATTTTTGGGTGAGATGTTTCAATGGCAACCAATTAAATTATCATAGGTAGTAGGATGGCACTTGCACCATTAGACATTGGTTTCTCGGTCATGAGTCGGTTGTATTATGCATACTAGAATAAATTTTGGCACAAGGAAAATAGTTCCTTATGATTTGAGTTATTTTATGTTGTTATGGTGATGAATGAATTAGTGACACTTTGAGGCCCACTGATAAAAATCCTCTAGTGTTTCACGCATAATTTTAGCCTGTTGAATTGAGCATAGATGATTTCTAAGCACTTAAGGATAGACACCTAAGTTATGAGCAAGTGAAGTTTTCCAGATTCAAACATGAGGTGCACCATATCTTCATGTGTAAGATTCAAAAAGTGAGGCACTTTGAGGCCCATAAGAAGATTGTTTTGTCACTTCCATGCATAATACTAGTCGGGTGAGTCAAGCTAGGTTGCTTCCTAAGAACCTACGGAAAGACATCTAAATCTATAGGCACATGAAACTTGTTGAACTTTGAAAATAGGAGTACCAAGTGATGAAGAAAGATGTAAAATATGATCATGTGCATAAGATGAAAGAAGGTGCATAGGGTGCCACAAGTGAAAAACACCTAGAGAGTTACACATTGGAGGACCATTTCAATGGATTTATATGGGGTAGGACAAGCCAAGGAAAGATATGAAAGTGCAGAGAAATTGACCAAGACAAGAAAATTCACTTGAAATAGAAATGCAATAGGAAGAGGAAATGAGACTGTGAGGCTGAATCGCATGCATGTGAGGTGCTACACACAGGTTTCCATAAGGAAGGTGAAGGTTGCACTAAGTGAAAAAAAGTGTAGGATAAATATCATCAAGATAAGCCAACATCTACCCAAAGTGAGGCAAGAAGTGATCATTTGAATATAGGTCACTTCACTAAAAATACTATTAGGATAATTTATTGAGGTGATGGTGGAGGAACAAATATCTATATTAAATGCATATGTGCTAGCATATTTTCATGGATTTAGTAGGTTTGGGTGAGTCCCAAGAATTCTAGGCACTATCACACCATTAATCACCTAAAATAAAGAAGGTAGTTGCATTAAGGGTATAAAGTAGTAAAGGGACAACTAGTTTAGGTTAAAAAACTTAAAGTTAATTTGAACTTAGATCAACAAACTAAAGTCAAACCAATGAAATAGAGCCAAACCAAGAAAATGCTACTACAGTGAGACTTTGAGCACCCATAGACACCAAAAGTGAATGATTGAATAGAGAGAGGAATTGAATTCTCTTTGAGATTGGCATAGAGGAGTGTGAGGCATGAATTATGCAAGAAAGAGGTATTATAAAATAGGAGTAATTATGAGGCCATCATTAATAGTAAGCAAAGCTCAAAATATAAAGTCATAGTCATAGATCTCAAGACTGTGAGGAGTACCAAAACCTAAAGTCAAAATCTAAAGGGTTTTTTGGGCTTGTCCTCCTCTTTAATCTACACTTGATGGTATATAGATAACCCATCAATGAAGGTGTAGATTTCATAGCTTGTGATGCCATCCAAGACTTCATCAATGAATAGAGTGTTGACCAAATTTTGGCCTTTTAGGCCAAAATTGGGCACCCCTATTTGTAAAATGTCTGAGTCTATACCTTTATCCAAGTCTAGTATGTAGGTTTCATGTCCAGTATGCAATAAGTGTTCTTATACAAAGCTGAAGTATTTTACATGTAAAAACCCAAGTGTTTTCCTTTTGAAAGCTTTGTTCTCTAGTCTTTTGGCTAAGTCCTTTACTAAGGTATATTTCTTTCAGTTTTTGTTATAATTCCTTATTGAATTCTTTCAGACTTTTTGTCCAAAGTAATTTTCTTGAAGGGTAGGTGAAAACTCTTCTGAAGGACTCTTTCACACCGAAAAGGTCCTTTTCAAAATTCTGAAGGGTATGTTCATCTTTCCAAAGGGTACATTGACAACTTTATTGAAAGGCATATTTATTTAGAAAGTGGACACTTGCCTCTTCAGAGGGTAATTAGCATAAAAACCAAAGGAAAGGATTGTTTTAAACATTTTGTTCAAAACAACTTTTCTGAAGGTCCAAACAATTATTCTTGAAGGTCACTTCTATTTGCAAAGGGTACTTCATATAAAATATGAAGGATTATTTTAGAGAAAAGGTGGACCATTTCATTTTTTTGAAGGACCTATTCCAAAATATTGAAAGACCTTTTCAAAATCCTGAAGGGTATGTTGTTTTTTTCAAAAAGCCCGAAGGGAAATTTGCAAAGGAAATAATTCCTTCAGACTTTTTGTCTGAAGGAAGTCTATGAGGGGCCTAAAAGACTGAATTCCTTTAGAAATTTTGTCTGAAAGAATTATTTGAGAGGAAGATCCTGAAGATAAAATTTCCTTTAGACTTTTTGTCCGAAGGAAATAGACCAATCAAGAAAGACAAAAGAAAAGAAGGAAACAAAAGACTGAATGAATTTTTTTTAGAAAAATGGTTGTAGACAAAAATCCTAAAAAATTGTTGAAGATAAAAAGTCTAAGAAAATTCTTGAGTAATGGATTGCAAAATGTCAGGTTTAGATTGTGTAAATTAGCTATTGGGATTCAAAAAAAGGATTGACAGCCTATAGAACATCAATTTCAAGCTACAAGGAATAGCCATTGGAGTTTTAAACAAAGTGTTGGAACTAGAAGGCAAAGATAAAGGTGATAGATAGAGAGACCCTGAATGGATGTACACAACAAGAAAAAAAAGTTAGTTGATAGTTCAAGTTTTTATATGCCATTTCACAACTTAATGAGATAGCAAAGAGCAACTAACATCTAAATGAAACTCCATACAATGGATCCATTTATGGCAAAAATATAGTTTGGAATATCTTAATTTTACTGGTGTAACTGTAAAGAGAATATCTTATAGGATGTAACATAACTATTCTAATCTCAAGTTGACACATGTCTAAATCATTTTTAGATTTTCCTTTGATTGACCTCTTTTAAAAACCTATATATATGTACTCTTTCTACTCATTTAGGAGCCTCTGTTGGTTATGGTAAAACTCTGGCCAGATTTTTATTGTAACTCTTGAAGAAATATACAAGTGATTTTGCCATTTTCACATTTCACTATTGAGTATAATTTTGAATCTTATTGATAAAGACTAGTGAAAGGGTTATTTTCTAGCATATCAATCTATGGTCACTTACCAATGTGAATAAAATATGATGTTGTAGGTCTCTGTTAGCATTCTTTACTAAGTGTATAAACATCTTAGAAGTGGTATCTGTGTATTCTCTTTTTAGAATCATTCATCACCCTTAAATGTCAAATACCTTCCTAAAGCTAACTTATTAAATACTGATAAAACAATGTTTTTGTTGTGACTCTATGTGAAATACCTTTATTTATCTTTAATTAGTGTTTTCAATCTTAAGAGGATATCAAATATTGGTGCATCACCACTTGTTTTCCTAGTTGTTTTCCTCCTCCCTTTTCATTCACAGTTGTTAGTTTATAAAGAGTTTTAAGGTGCATCAAGGGGAGCTAGCCCCTCATCTAGAGATTCATCTCAATAGAATTGTCACCCATATCAAGAGAGATGATTCCATTATGCCACTTGGATGAGGAAAATTGAGCATTTCCTCAAGGGTGAAAATCCAAGTGCTAATAGTTTTTGGCATGCCCAGTGGGATAATTTGTCCAAGGAGTTGAAGAATTCTTGGTGTGTTCTTCAATCAATCAACCTTTTAGAGGCATTTGAAAAATAGAACTTAGGCCCAGAGCATTTGTCTCATATCGACTATGGCAATGTAGTAGCACCTATTGAGGATGACATGTTAGATGCACAACTCTACAAAGTCTAGTGTACCCCTGATGACTTGGTGGAGATAGCTACTATTCTAACATCTAGATCTATACCCTAAATAATGGCAACTAAAGAGAAGAAATAGATTGTAGTTTGTATCACCCCTTTTCAGCTCATGAGTTGGGAACTATACAAACTAGGCCAAGATGAAGTCATACATCAGTGTGTCTTAGAACATGAAATGGACTCCATTTTACATGAGATTCACGAGGGGATAATAGGAGGCCATTACATTTGAGATACAATGGTGTGCAAGATATTACAATCAGGTTTGTGGTGGCCAAGTTTGTTTCAAGATGCAAAATATTATGCTAAGGCATGTGACATCTGTCAGTGCATAGGGAAGCCCAACCATTGAGATGAGATGCCTCTCATCCCCATTCTTTCCCAAATGCCATTAGATAAGTGTGCCATTGATTTTTTTGGACTAATTACTCTTGTATCAAGGTGCACAAGTTCAAGATAAATTCTAGTAGCCACTAACTATTTCACCAAGTGGGTTAAGGCCATGCCAACCAAAAATTACACAGCCACTATAGTCACAAGGTTCATAAGGGAGAACATCATAAGTCACTATGAATGCCCACTCAACTTGATGAGTGATAGAGGCACACACTTCATTAATGAAATTGTGTAGATCTTACTAACTGAATATATGGTAGCACACCATAAGACAATGCCTTATCATCCCAAAATAAATGGCATAGTTGAGGTGTTCAACAAGATCCTAGGGATGTGCCTCACAAAGATATGTGATGTTAGTTGAAAATATTAGGATGATTAAGTATCAGTAGTGTTATGGGCATATTGTACAACCTGAAATCATCTAAAGAAGGCTACATCATTTTAACTGGTGTTTGGCACTAAATTGATTCTATCGAAGGAATTATTGGTACCATCATTATGCATTACATGAATTGGTAAATTAGATGACCAAGAATCATTAAGTACAAGGTTGGAGGACTTGGAGTGTTTAGATCAGGTGCACACCCAGGTAAGTTATATTTAATAGATAGATAAGGCATGCCAGAAGCTCTTACATGACAAACATATCAAGCACATGTATTAACTAAAGGAGCATTAGTCTTGCTCTATGACTCCAAGTACCTCAATCAACTAGGCAAACTATAGATAAGGTGGATGGGTTCATATATCATCCATAACATCTTAGAGATTGGTGCATAAAAGTTGTGCACATTTTTGAGTGAGATGTTACCTAGGCATTTCAATGGAAACTGATTAACTTCTCATAGGTAGTAGGATGGCACTTGCACCATTAGACATTGGTTTCTCGGTCATGAGTCGGTTGTATTATGCATACTAGAATAATGTTTGGCACAAAGAAAATAGTTCCTTATGATTTGAGTTATTTTATGTTGTTATGGTGATGAATGAATAAGTGACACTTTGAGGCCCACTGATAAAAAACCTCTAGTGTTTTCACGCATAATTCTAGCATGTTGAATTGAGCATAGATGCTTTCTAAGCACTTAAGGATAGACACCTAAGTTATGGGCAAGTGAAGTTTTCCAGATTCAGACATGAGGTGCACCATATCTTCATGTGTAAGATTCAAAAAGTGAGGCACTTTGAGGCCCATAGGAAGATTGTTTTGTCACTTCCATGCATAATACTAGTCGAGTGAGTCAAGTTAGGTTGCTTCCTAAGAACCTACGGCCAGACATCTAAGTATATAGGCACATGAAACTTGTTGAACTTTGAAAATAGGAGTACCAAGTGATGAAGAAAGATGTAAAATATGATCTTGTGCATAAGATGAAAGAAAGGTGCATAAGATGCCAGAAGTGGAAAACACCTAGAGAGTTACGCACTAGAGGACCATTTCAATGGATTTATATAGGGTAGGACAAGCCAAGGAAAGATATGAAAGTGCAAATAAATTGACCAAGACAAGAAAATTACTTTAAATAGAAATGCAATAGGAAGAGGAAATGAGACTGTGAGGCTGAATCTCATGCATGTGAGGTGCTAAACCTAGGTTTCCATAAGGAATGCAAAGGTTTCACTAAGTGAAAAAAAGTGTAGGATAAATATCATCAAGATAAGCCAGCATCTACCCAAAGTGAGGCAAGAAGTGATCATTTGAACTATAGGTCACTTCACTAAAAATACTATTAGGATAATTTATTGAGGTGATGGTGGAGGAACAAATATCTATATTAAATGGATATGTGGTATCATATTTTCATGGATTTAGTAGGTTTGGGTGAGTCCCAAGAATTCTAGGCACTGTCACACCATTAATCACCTAAAATTAAGAAGGTAGTTGCATTAAGGGTATAAAGTAGTAAAGGGAAAACTAGTTTAGGTTACAAAACTTAAAGTTAATTTGAACTTAGATCAAAAAACTAAAGTCAAACCAATGAAATAGATCCAAACCAAGAAAATGCTACTAAAGTGAGACTTTGAGCACCCATAGACACTAAAAGTGATTGATTGAATAGAGAGAGGAATTGAATTCTCTTTGAGATTGGCATAGAGGAGTGTGAGGCATGAATTATACAAGAAATAGGTATTATAAAATAGGAGTAATTATGAGGCCATCATTAATAGTAAGTAAAGCTCAAAATCTAAAGTCATAGTCATAGATCTCAGGACTGTGAGGAGTACCAAAAAAAATTATAGGCTTTGATAAAGTAAATAGATCATGCTTCAACACCAATTGGTTTAGGATGGGGAAGAAATGCATGAGTTTTGTCCCACCCTAGTCACATAAAGATTCTAAGAGGGTGTAGATGATAGAATAAGTGGCCCCAAAAAAAATAAATCATAACCGAGAGGAGTTAGCATCATCAAGGTTGATCTAGAGGTGCTCACAAAAATGTCATATAAAGAGATGAAATTTCCTAAAGAGGTCTTGGTAGGAGAGAGTCAGGCATCCTTTGCACACACCTACTAGCTTAAGGAATATAACCATCATACCTCAATAAATTCACAATATCTATCACAAGATTGGGTGGTGGATATAGGGGCAAAGACTGAAGTAGGCACGACACTATTCTATATCTCCATCAAGGACAAATTAGCGACCACTGACTCAACTTAGTTATATGACTTGCCATATTTTGGTAATTTGGAGGAACTTGTATAGTTCCTCCTATTATGTGTCCATGAGGACTACCTCTACTTTATATGGAGTTGCATGTGGTTTTTAGCAAGCCTCATTGGTAGAATCATCCGGCTCCCTGACTCTAACATAGACATCCACCAGGTGATGATAAATGATGCAAAAGTGGAAAAGGTCATGAAACTCCTGAGGTACTATAATGGATATTTCATGTTCCCAATCAAAGACATGAAGGACTCTAGAATGAGTTCAGTTACATGCCTCATGAGTTTAAAACTATGTCATAATAGTTGGTGGATAGATAGCACCAAGACCTACATGTGCATCACCTACCACATGGTGTAAGGGGTCAAGTTTAACATCATATAGTTCATAGAGGAGGAGATGGTGAAGAACACACTTTAATGTCATATAGCATGGGATACCTTCTAATGGGTGTCAATTTTGATCTTAATTGTCAAGGAGGAGATTGGAGTTCCAAATGGTGATGAAGACAACCTTTGGGTCTTCTTGGTGCACAAGGACTCCCCAGTGCTAAAAAACCAAAACTTCACCTACCCCTTACCTTCTCCCAAAAGTACAAGACCCACATGATGGGATGGTATGCCCAATATATTGAAGCATTCAGAGAGGAATGGCACATTCCTAAGGAACTCCCTCAGAGTATGTTTGGAATAGAAACCTTTGTCATGATAAAAAAAAATTATGTAGTGTGCTTGGCACTCATAAATGGTAACAATTTTGACTCATTGAATCTCCCCTACACATTTCTAACCAAATACTTCAGGGATGCACTTCAAAAAATTCATAACGCATAGCAGCTAGACATCTTAGTCAAGGCCATAGATTTGGAATAAAGTAGGTTATGACACCAATACATGTGCCTAGAGGACAAAGTGACCAAAGATGAGGAGGACAACTTGGATCACACTGACATCCATCCCCTCCAAAAAAAAATCATACTTAGGCACATCCACATGTTATACTATGAGATGAAGTTGAGGAAAAAGGGTGTGTGCCCTGATAAGGATGATGACCTCCCCTTCCAAATCAGTGATAAAGGGAAGCTAAAACTAGTATCAGTGAAGAATCCTCCCCAAAATAATAAGGGTGAGACACTTGAGGATATTTAGGAGCACATCAGATTAGAGATCACCTCCAGTGATGAAGCCACCCCCTCGACCCCAATTAAGAGGTGTGTGACCATCACGCCAAGAATTACATCACCTAGAAAAAGGGATAAGAAAATAATTCTAAGGGGCCAATTTCAATGCCCATGATAACCTTGGTAGAGATGGAATCATAGGATATGCATGAGGATATGGAAGCATGCTAGGTGTATGAAGAGATGGAGGAGGAATAAGGAGGGATGAAATTTTACATCATCCAAGAATAAGTAGTTGAAGAAGAGCCTAGTGCCATAAAAGTTTGGAAGGCCCTCCAAGGTAGCACTGATATCACACTTGGAGGAGCAAAAAATCCATCAAGCACCTCACCCACATAACCTGCTACATAACCTCCATAATATAAAGAGGAAAAGAGAGAAGCATGGAGGAAAATGGGGATGAACAAGGTCGGAATCCTAAAGGTGTTAGCATTAGAAGAGAAAAGGGATGCCATAAGGAATAAGAGCATGGCATAAGAGGAGATTGATAGGGTTGAGGATAAAGAAAGGAAGGCCAAAGAATAAAAGGCATTAGCACTGGCCAAAAAGAGGAAGGTTGAGAGAAAGAAGGCCTAGGAGGAAAGGGCCAAGAAAGCAAAGGAAGAAAATAAGTTTGCCACAAGTGCATAACCAATGAAGGAAAGAGAAACAAAGGTGCTTAGCACCCCCATCATCATAATTGAATAAGTTACACCATAGGCATGCCTAAATAGTGAAGGGGTTCCTAGAGATAAGGAAGGTGATATTGGAACCTTGAAAGAGAAAATAAAGAGTGAAAAAGAAACCCATTAGATACAAAAAGGCAAAGTTGGCACTAAGGAAGAAGAAAAAGAGAATGAAGGGGACAAGTTCAAGAACCCCTAAAAGAGCAATATGAAGAGACCTCAAAGAAAGACACTAAAGAGACTGATAGCACCAAAGAAGTAGAATATATAAAGATCATCATCATTGAAGAAGATGGAACTGAGCTAAGTTTGAGGGAAAAGGCATAGAAGGGGTGAACTGATGAGGACTACTACATGTTCGAGTACATGCTCCCTAATGTGGCCATAATAAGGATGCGCCAATAGCTATCATTTGCTTTTGACATTTATATGGATGAGCCTCATTTCAAGGTGTTGTAAAAGGCCATACTAGGTGTAGATCAATTGGAATAATGGAATAATTCCCTTCTAATAAACCCCCATGCAATGAACCTAGTCAAGTTGGCCAATGCACTCATCCAAATGGCCTCTGAAGTATCTTGGAAGAACATCATCAATGATGTTAAGGATTTAAAGTGGAAGAAGATCACGCTAGAAATAGAGGAAGAGGTAAATTCCATGAATCTCAATTGTAACAAATAAGAAAGCACATCAAGGAAGTTGAGCCATCCCTCTTGGATGGCATTAACACTTCAAATCTTTTAGAGGTTGACAAGGTATGTGCACTAATGGAGCATATGCTCCCAAGGTTGAAGTCAAGGTTGGTGCCATAAGAGGAGGACCCTTGTGATACAATAAAAAAAAATCTATATGAAAAACTTGAAGAGGTAGAAGACCTCTTTGCACAGTTTTAGGAGGGCATAGATGCAGTTGACACCATCTTTTGTAACTTCTCTAATAAGGTGTTAGTCATATATATACACCTCAAAAATGAAAAGAGGGAGAAGGATGAAATGATGGTGAAGTTATACACTACTAGCAAGGCTAAACATGTACATATCATGCCATATGTCATAACCTTGAATGTCTAAATAAAGACCCAGGAGCATGAACTAGAATAACTCTTTTGTGCTTTACAAATGAAGGCCTACGATCATGGACCAATCCTAGAATAAGGGGTGATGAAGGAAAAATAAAGGCTATATGCCTTTAAGAAGGAGTTAGACAAATTTGACGTGCTCACACTCAATGCCACCTCCATAGAGATAGATAGCACCATAGAGGAAATCAAGCTCGCTATCTATGGCTTTGAGGAGTTCAGCTTTGAGATAAAGGAGAATGCATTGGATTTTTACTTGACTAGAGCTTTGAAAGAATAGTCTAAGGGTGGACTAGAAATTATGTATGGGGTAATATTGGGCCCCAAATTTATCTAAGTATAGGATCCATGTTAACTCAGTAGATACTTGGGTGTGAGGCAATTACTTGGTATGATTGTTATTTTATCACCTTTTGGCACCAATTAGTACGCAACTAACCAACTCCATAATGACTTGAGCATCATCGAGAAGTGGCCACACATGATGATCATGGAACAATGGGAGAAATTTAGTGGAGCTGATAAAATGATTACAATAAGTGCCATCTCAACACCCAACATGCTCCCTTTACCCTGGCACTAAGATGCCCCTAAGTGCTATAAAGCTGAGCTTAATCCTATTAGATAAGAAGGCAAGTTGGAGTAGCGAAGACATACAAGATTGATTTTAGATGTTATGTTTACCATTAGAGCTTAAGTTTTAGTATGGATACCTTTGAGGATCCACATTGTAGAACTCATTCTCACATGTGAGCCTCTAGGCAGTTAGTAATTGTAGATAAGCATGTGTTCTATTTCATTTGAAATGTATTTTGTTTATTGGCATCTTGTTTAATGAAGAATGGCATTGCAGTAAATAAATGATGATCTGATGTGTATGGTTATGATCATATTCCTTGAATTTGAATCATTTGCATAATATTTTAAATAGTGTTAATGGTTAATTTTCATATATAAATGCTAAAATCAAGATTTTGGTTCAATTGGTTAATGGCATCCCTATGTAAATGACGATTCTCATAGAACTTTCAGATTAGCCTAAGTATAAGAGAAGTCATGTGCCCAAGCTCGGATTCCCCTATCAAATCATACTAGCTTAAGCATTAGCCAAGGGTATAGAGTGCTCCCCTTGAATTGTCTTAGCATCAAATGGTGCTGAGCTTAGTAACCCAAAGGTATGCACCCCTAAGATCTTAGAACAAGCCATCTATAGGCATACACTCCTATGAATAGAACTAGTTCACCAAATAGGCTTTGCACCTACAGATCCACATACTCCACCTAAGGAAATGGTTTGTACCAATAAACCTTCAAGTCTTGTAATTGATGGGTTGCACCACAGCACAACTATCCCAAAATGGGCCCTGATCCTTTCTCTGTTGCACTTCAAGTGAGTGCATAATGCTTATGCCTTATGTGAAATGATGCTAGCACATTCAAGTGACAAATTTTGAGTACTACAAGATTAATCTAGGTTTCCACCTAGTTGTAACAAGTTTAGATTTGACTTGGATAGCTAGATAAACACTTGACAAATCTAATGACTTAACACCCAACTTTTCTACAATAGTTTATATGCTTATTTATAAGAGATTTTATTGACTAAGGCATATTGTAATCCTACTCTACATTTTATCCTACCTGATGTGAATCACACCTCACACAAGTCTTTATACCTTCTAATTTTGCATTCAAACCCTATTTAGAGGTTGTTCTACACTTTTTTTTCTCTCATTTTACATTTTCACATCTTTTGAGACAAATGGCAGGATCAACCTATGAAACGATGGGACCATTGTGGAAGTAGGTAGGATCAACTTAAACATTGGCAAGATCAACATGTGAAATGGTAGGAATTTTTTTGTGAACGGATAAATTTATTTATACGCATTTTATTTGCCTATGTGTTTTATAGGATCGATGATATTTCTCTATGAATCAACATGATCACTCTATAAAATGATGGGAATGCACTACAAATCAATGAGATCACTCTACAAAATGGTAGGCTTAACCTATGGAATGGTGAGATCACTCTAGATCAAAAATTGATAGGTGATTGTTATTTTATTTTAATCAATTTTTATCATTTTAACAGGATCACCCTGTGTTTCAGTAAATATACCATGCTAAATAGTGATATCACTATGTCAAATGGCAAGATCGCAAACCAGTGTTTTCTTTGTTCTATATTTTAGTAGGATCACCCTATAGAATGGTGTGAATGTATTGAATAATGGTAATATTTTTCTATGTAATAGTGAGATAGACCTATGGAACAACAAGATTGATATATAGAACAACAAGATCAACTTGTACAAGAAAATAGAGACTTGAAATAGCAAGCTAGAAGTTTTTGGTAACAGTTCACACCCTAATTATAAATTTATAACATATTTATAGGCTTTAAATCATTCTCTCCATTTTAATAAGCAAATAAAAGGAAAAATTCATTCATACTTATTGTGGTGCCTTAAAAGGAACTCTCACATTAGCTAAACACTCTTACGAGTTCTATTTTCATGCTTATTTATTGAAATTATTTATTTTTTAACAAAATGAGTGTTGCATGTATGCTCTCCCCCATCCCCTTTAGGTGACTTGGGTGACCAAAATTACTCATTATTTATATTTTTGACTTATCCAAAGGCATGAAAATAAATTCACAAGGTCCCTCCTCAAATTCGTATGGTTTGGGTGATCCTAACATGACCATAAAGTATTTTAACTTATATTTATTTTTATGCACTTTGGCTTGTGAGCAAGAGTTCATAGCCTCCTCATGGGTTATGTAGGGAAGCATTGACCTAGGAATTCATCTCCCAGCATCATTTCAATCCCACTCTAGTTTGGGGTATATAAATTGACATGGTGAATCACTAAGATGGTAGTTTCAGTAGTTAAACTACTTCCATTAGTGAATGCTACCCTCAGAACATATGATCAACTTAGACATAATACTACATTGAGAAAGTGATATATGTAGTGGTTTTGAAAAAGGCAAGACCTTTTCATAAAAATTTGGTTGATGTTGATCCAATTGACATGATCATCTCTAGTGTTATCCACACTTGGGACTATCTAGATGCATGAAAATTTACTTTTAGAACAACCCCACTTGTCGTGAACATACTTTTGAAGCAGGGCAAGTAGCTCAAAGTTCCATGTCTCATACAAACTCTTGAGATAAGGGGGGTGAAAAAACCCAAATTTTCATGTGCTTTTATTTTTGGATTAACAATTAAAATCCTCTCAAAAGCATGTATATAAATGAAATTTGACAATATTATGTAACCTTATAAATTTTAGGACTTTGGACATTGCAATTAGATGTGTTTTGTCATTTTATCTTTCGCTTGATTGGTATTTTTGAGTCTAAAACTATTTAAAAACCAAAACATGTCAAGAACCCAAACACTTTGTTATACACAATTCTATATGAATAA
Source organism: Torreya grandis (assembly GCA_037957365.1). Taxonomy (NCBI): domain Eukaryota; kingdom Viridiplantae; phylum Streptophyta; class Pinopsida; order Cupressales; family Taxaceae; genus Torreya; species Torreya grandis. The sequence goes on along the minus strand of JARHVA010000328.1, from coordinate 4,111,082 downwards.
AGAAGTGTTATGTTGACCAAATCAAAATCATTTCTTGCCTTGTTCAATTTTTCATTTCAAACATTGTGTTTATATTTTTTGAATAGCATTGTTATGTTGTTCATTTGAGTCTAGAACATTAGCCCACTTTTTAAAATCTCAAAGTCCTTCATTTTTGTATAAATTCAAATTTTCACCTTTATAAGTTCTAAGACAAGGTATTATCAATTTTCCTTTCTCACTTGGTTTGAGTAAGTTGGGTACAATTTCCCATTTGGATTGAAGGCCACTACCTAGACTTGTCATCATATTATTCTCATTGTGGACTTAGATTATCTTGCTTTCACTCATGCTCTAAGTTCCTAGACCATTTTACATCTCCTTGCCATGTGGTATCATTATGCTACCCATTTGGTTTTGGATTTATACTTACGATTTATTGTGTTAATTCACATTTTGAGCTTCTCAGTTCACATTTTTATCTTCCTAATTAGAAAGACCTTATTCTAATTTTCTAGTCACAATTCATCATAGTTGTATCTAGATTTTATAGTATTGACGTATCTTTGACCCAAGTTTGTTATGCTAGCCTTCACTTTAGGTTCTAAAGTTATCTTACCCTCTTCTAAATTGACAATTTCAACCCACCAAAGTTGAGTAAACTTCTAACCACTTTATTCTAAATGTGTGGTACTATGCCACTTTATTTTTATAGACTCATCTTACCTTGTCATTTATTTGAATAAATCGAAAACACCCTTTTTAAACATTTTCAAAACAAATTTCATGCCTTAGTAAATGTAGAGAGCAATAGTTTAAGCATGATGCATAGGTATACTCGTAGTGGGGTCTATTATGGCCCTATTTATGAAGAAGTGAATTTCTATGATGGATAGGATAACTCCATTGTGTTTAAAGTTATCCAACCCACCCTACGGTCTGAAGAATATTATTATGAACATCACCCCTTAGAAGACAAAGATGAATCCTAAATAAGGTTGATAGAATCAAGCACTAGGTTGCCACTAGATTTCCCCATGGAATAATTACACAAATTGGTTAGGGTAGAAGAGAAACAATGAGAGCAATATCTTACTCATATTTCAAAAACTAAAATTTCATCTTCTCACAAGGGAAAAGAAACACTTATAGAATCTAATCCCAATGATCAATATCTTGTTACCAAGATCAAGAAAATTAGTCAATGATAAGTAGACTAGCTTATCGTGGACTTAATATGTTCTTTAGCTACAATGTCGATAAACAATAATGTTTCTAAATAATAAGAGAATTTGATAGAAAAATCACAACATAACCCAATTAAACCTACATCTACAATAGTTCTTGGCATAACAACTAAAGAAAACAAGCCCAAAAAATCATCACAACATGTTTTGCTAGATACAGAGCATAAATTCTTCAATCACTAAGAGGCTCTTATCCCTTCAGGGATGAAAAACTCAACACATATTGGGGGTGTTGTTCAAAACACTTTGGCAAGTTCCTCCCAAGTGACACATCCTTTGGTGATCCAACTGTAGACTCCTCAAAATGAGCATTATACTTACAATTCATGGTGGTAAATTTTAGTAAATGTCTATTAAATAATTAATAATTAATGGCCAACCTACTCAACTAAAGGATTAAATCAAAACAAATTCACTAATAATAGGGCTTATATCCTTAAAAAAGCAACATAACAGGGGCATGTACCACCCCAAAAAAATTATATTCCACCTGTAAATGCACCAAACATGAAAGAGTGGAATTTGATGAAAGAAATTATTTCAATATTGGAGATAGGAAACCAATCAAGAAATAGATCTTCGACAAGATATGTCCATATCTATTTGACTTAAGTATTCTCCAAGTCCCATTTCCACCTAAATTTGAGGCCCCCAAATTTAAAAAATAAAAAGGGAAAGGTGACCCTCAAGAACATATCCAAGCATTTTTTATAATGTGCCAAGAGGTAGTTTATAACAATGTTTATCTACTTCGCTTGCTTCTATGTAGTTTGGCTAGACAATCTTTGGATTGGCTCCTCAAATTACTTAAAGGATTGATAGTAGATTGGAATGATTGATCTAGAAAAAAATTAACCATTTCTCTTACAACATTGAACATAATTTGATTGTAGTTGACTTGTGCAAAGCCAAACAATGAGATTGGGAAAGCTTCATATCATGTCTACCATGATGGAGAGAATTAGTTGGATGCTTCCAACACAATTTTCTAGATAAACAATTGGCAGATATTTTTGCATAGAACCTCCACCCTGAGGTAGCTCATAATCTATGACTCTTTTGTGCAAACATATTTGAGTAAATTATAGAAAAGGGTGTGTATATTGAGAAGGCACTTATACCTAAAGTCTTTATCAATATTTATTTTTAGGTTCAAACATCTAATCAGACCCAATCACCTATTTAAGTTGTTACTTTAGAAAATCCTAAATGGTTTAATAAGAACAATAACATGGTAGGGGATGGGGTGATAGAATCTAGACATGTACAAATGGTGCAGGATATCCTAGCTCTGAGTGTATAACTATCCCTACCTAATACATTAACTACTTTACAAAGGGCTCCTCCAAAAAGGGCATTCAATAAATACAAAGTATTCAGCAAACTAGGAGAACCTATTAAATCCATATTTCAAAATCTCATAGCAACTAATTTGATTATGTGGCCTATACCAACATCATTCCCTAAAGATCAACCCAAAGTTGATTGGAATTAGGTATATGAGTTTTATAACTTTCATCATGTTATTGGCCATGGCATTTATCGATGTGTTCAATTGAGGCATATCATTGAAGATTTGATCAAAAATGGTGAAATTTAAATAAAACATGTGATGCAAAACACTAATTAGGATATAGGCATTTACAAAGACCCATTTCCTAAATACAATCAATAGCTAGCAAGAAACAACCTAAATTAAGGGAAAAACCAATACCAACAAGCACAAAGCTAGAATCATAATCAGCATGATCATAAGCAGGATCATAATACTCATGATAATAACTTGGGTTACAACAACATGCCATATGATTATAATAGCATTGTGAGACATATTTATGTAATCACGTTACCACCATCACTATCAAAGCTCGTGAACCATCCCGTGCTTCTCAAAGTAATTGACACCCCATTATAAGGTCAACATACTCTTATTTAAGTAATATTGTGTCAAGTTTAAGCAATTCCATTTCACCTTGGTTTCCATGGGTTACCATGTCTGGACCCCCTTGTTCTAATTATAATATCTCCTTATCAACTCAAAATTTTGCAAACATAACTATATGCTCATGAGTCACCATTTAAGGCCCTTTGACTTTGTCTTCTAATTATAAGGGCTCATTACCAATTTTAAATTTGGCAATCACAACTAGACACTCACAAGTCACCCATCAAGGGCCTTTGCCCTCTCCCATATCTAGACCCAATGTGAACATTGTGCCTTCAGATCTGAGGTTGAACACTACACCAGTCAAGGCTATACCATCTTGTATAACTATTGAAAATTTATATAGTATCTCAAACCAACTAAGTAGAACCCCTACATAAATGTCTATTTTAGATCTTTTGCATACATTGGAAGCCCACAAAACTATTTAGAATGATTTCCTTTAACATACCACTATTCCCTAGGATATTAACCCTAAATAATTACAAACATTTATAGGATGTTTGTCTCCTTTCTGACAAGTTATATTTGATCAGAGGGACATGTTTACTCTTGGTCATAGCCATAACAACCCCTTATATATTGAGGTTATCATTAAAAATCATAAAATTAAGTGGGTTCTCATAGATAATGATTCAAGGTTTAACATAGTGTCACTCAATTTAGTATAGTGATTGGTTTATACTACAAAAGACATCCAGTTGGAAATAATCATGATCAAGGCATACGATAACACCAAAATGAAATCTTCTAGAACTAACTATTTATTGATCATTGTTGGGTCTATGTCCTATCATAATCTATGCCATATTCTAGATATTGAATTGCCTTATAACATACTTCTTAGCCATAATTGGATCCATGAAGTATAGTCCATCCCATCCACTTTGTATCAGTGTCTCAAATTTCCCCACAATGGGATCGAAGTCACCATTCATGTCGATCTCCAGCCCTATCAATATTACAAAAGCCTAGAGGTTGAATTTCATAATTATAACTATTTCCCTAGTTCTAAATTCATCATAAAGAAGAACAAAAAAATAGTTTTTAATCCAATTATATCAACCCAAGTTACCTTTCTTCCACTTTGTCTCATACATTTCCCATAACCCTTGCAAAACAGGTCACTATTGAAGACGCAGGCATTTCCACATACCATATGAAAGATCGCTTCCATATTTTTAGGTTTCCCAAGTCTCTTAAATATTTTGGAAAACCCAAACCTTCCCAAATCCCTTATAGGCCCAACATGATTTGGAAAAATAAGAAAGATACACTAAAACCACCAATGGTATTCGTCCATGTGACTTCACCAAATCAAGATCAAGAGGATTTTATTAAAAAAGACTAGTTATATTCTGTTGGCATTTCTGATTATTTTCATAATCCTAAATATCATATACCTAATCAGATTATGGATAACTTTGATTATACATGAAAAGGCCTCGGTCTATGAGAGTAAAAAATTCCTAGAACCATTATCAGCAAGTAGGCCTAACATGAATCAAGGTCTTGGATTTATACTACCTAGGGTGACCTCATGTATTTTGATAGTGATTCTTCTAAATATACTAGTAATGAGACTAATAGTAGTGATGTAGCATCCCATTATATTATTTATGATGAGCTTACTAGCATAGACCTATTTGACTCAAAATCCATTATAACTATCACATCCCATTTTCCTCTTTGCCTTTGCCATCCCAAAATCATTGATTGGGACCAGAAAAATTTTGTCATACCCCTTGATGAATTATAGAATGAATAATATATTGATGTGTATATGGGCCTCAGAGATGGATTACCAATTGGTGATCATAAGCAAGGCTTTGAGTTCTCCTTGGACTCTTTTGCCTACTTTAGAGAGTAGGCAAACTTTCTTGGTCACAAAAAAGATAAAACATTAAGATCTTCAAGTGAAAACCTCTTTGAGGCACTCATTTATAAGGTAAATAATAAATAAAAATAAAATCCCTTGAATGAAAACCTATTTTAGGCACTCTTATATGGGGAAGTTTTCTCATCTCCAAAGGACGCACAAGATCCATGAAGTTATATCTCCATAGACAGTGCTAGTATCACATCTAAACAACAAAATATATTTGATCATCTTGCTCTTGACTTCTCTAAGATATTTTATAGTTGGCCACTACCTAAACTATAAAATTCATATTCATCTCATTACTTAGACCTTTGGGATGAACATCCAAAAGCTGAAGCAGAAGAGGATCGGGATCAAACACTACCTACCATTCTAGAATATGGTTCTACACTCCTTGTATAAAACACTACTATAGTGAACATGGGGACTTATGATAATCCCAAAATTATTTATCTTATATCCTCCCTCACTGATGAAGAGTGTGACCACATTGCCACCATCCTAAGCTATTTCATTAATATCTTTACATGGGCTTAATTCGACATGATAGGATTAGACCCTAATTTGGTTATGCATCGACTTGTTATATGTTAAGCTCATCAAATAAAAAATAATAAAGATGTATCCATGCATCACTCTTTTGGTAAAATTATAATTGGAGAAATTATTAGGAGCAGGATTCATCTAAGCACTGGACTATTTTGAATGGATATCAAACATAGTCTTAGTAAGCAAAAATCCACATGGTATATGCATTTGTACTAATTTTAGAGATATCAATAAGGCATGTCCCAAAGATGATTTTAATTTTCCCAATATTGATATGATTGTTGATTATACTATTGGGTATGATATTTTATCCCTCAAGGATAGATTCTCAAGATATAATCAGATCAAGATAGCTCTAGAAGACCAACACAAAACTACATTCACCACTCCATAGGGAGCATTCTATTATCAAGTCATGTCATTTGGATTGAATAACATTGGCTCCACCTATCAGCATGATATGATTATCATCTTCCATGATATGATGCATGATATTATTGAGTATTATGCTGATGACATCCTAGTAAAATTAAGAACACATTCTAAACATCTTGATGTTCTACAAAGAATATTTGAGAGACTTCATGAGTATAACGTTCATCTAAATCCTAAGAAGTGTGTCTTTGGCATAACTTTAGGAAAATTTCTAGGGTTCATTGTGTCATAAATAGGTATTTAAGTGAATCCTTCCAAGATCAAGGCCATTGTGTAAATGCCTCCACCTTTTAATCTCAAATAGCTCTGCAGCTTATAAGTAAAAATCCAATCTATTTGTAGGTTCATTTCATAATTGGCATACCATTACCACCTATTTACCCACGTCTTGAAAAAAGGGGTCATGTTTCAATGGGATAATGAGTGTCAATTATCATTTATGAATCTCACAATATACTTGACCAACCTACTAGTTTTAAGACTGCCAACACCTAGAAAGCCATTACTTCTCTATATTTCAGTGACTTAACATGTATTAGGGGCACTCTTGGCCAAGCATGATGATCAAGGAAAGGATCATGAAGTTTAGCATTTAAGCTGCACACTTTTTTATTATGAGCATAATTATATGCCTATTGAGAAGGCTTGTTTAGCAATGGTGTTCACCTCTCAAAAATTATGACATTATGTGTTGAATAGTAAGATTATTGTAATTACTAAAGTGGACCCCCTCAAATATTTATTAGATAAAGTAATTCTGATAGGTTGCATGGCTAAATGGGTCATGATCTTAAGTTAATTTGATGTTAAGTACTGAAATCAAAAAGCTATGAAGGGGTAGGTCATTACAAATCAACTTGAAAAAGCCCCTATTACAGGAACTCAACCACTCAAATTTGATTTTGCAGATGATTCTATTATGGAAATAGAAGAAGTATTGCATGAATTGAATAATTAAAATTATACTTTGATGGATCCTTTACATACCATGGATTTGGGACCAGCATTTTGTTGATTACACCACAAGGGGATATGACTCCCAAAGCATTTCATATTAATTTTCATTGTACCAATAATATGGATGAATATGAAGCCCTTATTGTTAGACTTCTTCTTGCAGTATAGTGGGATATCTGGTACTTAATGGTCTATGGGAATTCCCAATTGATTATACATCAAACTACAAATTAGTATCAGACTAGAGATGACAAACTTGTACCTTGAAAGCATATTGTGGATAATCTCAAGACCCACTTCAAATCTCCATAATTTGAATAGGGACCATAGGATAATAACATATCAATTGATGTAATGGAAATAATTGGGTCCATGATACAAATTGCTAGCAGTGCTAAAGAATACAGTTTCTCATAGAAAACCTTCTACAAACTATTCATGTATTATCAGATTTAGAAAGGTTATGCACCATTGTTGGTCCTAATCCCCCACCTAAACTGCCTTGGTTTCAAGACATTTATATTTTTGTGACCAAGTTTTTCCACTTGACCTTTCCAATAACCAACAGATAATTTTCCTTCATCTCATAGCCCCTTATACCCTCCTTAGAAACATGTGTTATCATAAAGGCTATGATGGAATGTTTCTTCATTGTTTATCTTTGAAATAATCCAAGTTAACACTTAAAGAGGTTCATGAAGGAATATGTGGGACCCATACCAATAATTTAGTATTAGCCAAAAATCTCCATAGAATAGGTTACTATTGGCCCAAGATGAAAATAGATACTTGTAATTATGTCAAGAAGTGTGTTGCTTGCCAACAACATGATAATTTGATACACACACCTTCCTATCCACTCCAACCAATCACTACACCATGGCCATTATTTACATGGGGCCTTGATCTCATCATAAAAATAAACCCAACATCTTATGATGACCACAAACATATTATTACTACTATCGAGTATTTTACTAAGTGGATTGAGGCCATTCCTCTCACTTACATCATCAAGAAGCAGATTGCCAAATTTATACATTACCATATCATCTGTTAATATGGTATCCCAACCCATATTATATCTAATAATGGCAGATCATTTTTAAACTAATATTTTAAGGCTCTTTGTGCAAAATTCAAAATCAAGCACAAGAAATCCACACCATATAACCCACAAGGTAACAGTCAAGCTGAGGCATCAAACAAAATCATTATTGAAATTTTAAATAAGATTGTTAATGACATTGGCCATAATTGACTCTTTCAAAATTTTCCTACCCTTTGGGATTATCGCACTTGTCATCAAACCACCATAGGATCCACTCCATACTCCCTTATTTATGGCATAGAAGCTATTATCTCAATTGAGATTGAGTTGCCTTCACTATGAGTATCCTTGGATAATATTGAAGATGATGAAGATTATAGAGATTCCAAGTTACAAGAGCTATAACTCCTTGATGGTAAGAATTTGGTTACCCTGGATAACTTGCAAGCATATCAGAACAAATTGCGTAGAAGCTATAACAAGTGCATTCTCCCTCAAGAGTTTAAAATTGGTGACTTGGTCTTGAAAGAGAACCAAAAGAACACTAACGTTGAACACAAAATAAAGGGTAAGTTTCAACCCAATTAGATGGGCCCATACATTATCATGGTAAATTATGGATTAGGGGCATACCGATTGGTTACTCTAAATAGTGAATAACTCCTAGAACCCATGAATATTTTACATCTCAAGTGATTTTATGCTTGATAGCCTTTTGAACCATTGTCTACAAGGGCCCTTACTTGTGAGCAACTTATGCTGAAGTCATTTTATCCTACTATTATACTCTAGACCATCCAATTCTGGACCATATTTATTCTGACTCTTTTTATTCTTGACCATTTTAATGTGAACAATATTCTTTTGACTCTATACCATTGACACTCTAGACCATTGGCACTTTATATTGTTTATATTTGACCGGACTCATTTTTATCCCACTCTAGACCAATATTGCCCAAGATCATTCTCCTTAGAACAATATTCTTTTCATACCCTGGACCGTTGTAACCTGGATAGTTCTATTCCTTAACCAATTATGATCCTAATTATGACTTCTAGGAATTTTTAATGCACTCAATGCCCATTCTATAAATTATTTTAGCATGATCAATATTTTATAGCTTTTTCTTACAAAAAACTGAACAAGGATGTATCGACACATGATTTTTGCTTGCTAAAGTGTTCTTTGGATTTATCTAATACTACATATTGTTCTATTATTATTTTGATGCCGATTGATAGGCATTGTTGCCTTGACATGATCATGAGGTTGTTGCAACTAGATTTAGTTGTTATTGTAAGTTCTACTCTAGGACGTACATCTCTTTGATTAGTTGGTTCCATGTGCCATTGTTTATATCCATGATCTCCATTGTAACCAGTTTAGTTATTGATTTAAATCTTATCTAAGGAAGTGCATCTCCTCAGTTAGGTAGTTCCCTAGGCCTTTTTTGTTAATATTTCATTTCTATTACTTATTCTAAAAACACAAAAACATTATAAATTGATAGATAAAAAAAACAAAAACATTTTCATGAACCTTTATTTATTTTGATCTCACACTCTCACCATTTTATGAGCAATCATTTGAACACTCTCACCATTTTATAAGCAATTACCTCTTACGCACTCACCATTTTGTGAGCCTATTTCCTTATTCCTATACAACAATAATCATATTTTCTTATCATCAATTTTCCTCTATCCTATTTCATGGGAGAAATACATTTGGCCTAAAGTTCATTTTGAATCTTGCATCCATGGAACTATGTAGACAACATCCACTTGTTTCATGCATTTTAAGTCAACTTGGTCACACCTTCCTTTTCTTATCTTCCCCCATTGTATCTTGTGTTGTTTCCCCATCACTTGGGGGCAAATTTGTGTCTTTTGTTCCTATCTTATTGTATTTGTGTTGATATTTCTTAGAGTAGGGTTCACCTTATCGTAGAGAGTAATGCCTCTATTACATGTACATGAACAATTATTTTATGTTTCCACTAAAATTGTGATTAACCATTGTTTGTGTGTGTTTATTTGGTTTTTTGTTATTTTTTTATGTTTTTTTATCTCTTCATTTATTTTTGTTGGTGTTTTGTTATTCATGCATTAGTTCATAATTGCATTGTGTTATTCTTATTTTATTTATTGGTGTTTTATTGTGTTTTCATTATTGTTTTATTGGGTTGTTATTTTCTCTATTGTTGTTTTGTTATTTATTTCTTTTTATTAGTAGCTTGTTCTTTGCTTCTTAGTGTTTTGTTTTACCTCTCTTTTTATCTTTTATTTTTCTTTTTGGTCTGTTTATTTAGGTTGCTTTGTTATTTGATGTTCCAATGAATTCTATAAACATTTTTAGTCTAGTTTTCATCTAGGCTCGATTTTTTTAGAGTTGTGTTTGACTTGTTTTATTATTTTTTTATTTTCCAAGTATATTTTGTTTCAACACATGGATATTGATTATTCATAGCTTCATTTCACATTGTTTAAAAAAATTGTTCTTGCTTTGCTTTAGTACATTCTTGTCCCTTCTTAAATCTTGATTGTCCATATCTTGATTTTAAGTTAGGTTACATTTGTGTATTATTTTTTATCTTTGTCTTTATTTTTTTTGTTTAAATGTCAATAGTTGTAACTTTGATTTCGGTAATATTTTATCATTATTCATAGTTATAAATATCCACATTTGAACTAGACAATTTCAATAGAAATACAATGTTATTCTAAGTTACTCGTACTTATGATGCACAATTTAAATTTATTATAGTAAACACCAAGTGATCCAAATCCAAAATTCAATAATGCTCTAAAAAATATTTCTGAATGAACCATAATTAACATGATACTCTATTCAAGACGTGCATCTCTTAACATACATCAATGTCATCATGAGTCTAATTGACTATTTCTATGATTAATTTGGGATGTACATATCCTAAATTATAATTTGCTTCTTAATGTTTTGTTTTACCTCTCTTTTTATCTTTTATTTTTCTTTTTGGTCTGTTTATTTAGGTTGCTTTGTTATTTGATG